>JAHQIW010007353.1:0-215000 GCA_019055375.1 Parelaphostrongylus tenuis
AGGGCTGTCCCGGCCGGGCGAGACGAGCCCGGCGCGAGAGGAAGGCGGAGCCAGGGGCGAGAATCGAACCGGTCACGCCCGTTTATCCAAGGGCTCGCGAACCCTGCCCGCAAAGGTGGCACGGATGGGGAAGGCAGAGGGCCGATACAGCGGCAGCGGGGGAATGGACCCAGCCCGGGGAAAGGCACGGGCCCAGCAAGAGGGCGATATGCGGGGGCGCGGTGGAGCGGAAAGAGCCGGATGCGACCCGACAGACAGAAGAGGACACACATGAAAAGCGGGAGGGGCAGCCCGCCCGGAGCAGGGGCGGATCCTGGACCGGGGGCAGTAGAGGGCGAACCAAACAACGGGGTGGAAAACCGTGGAGGCCCGAGGGGGGGGGCGCCTGAGCAGGGCGAGGGGAGACGCGGGCCCAGGCGAGGGGGCGGAGGCGACCGCAAGGAAGGGGAGGGGACGCCAGGCGGGGCCGGGGGGAGGGAGCCCGGAAGGCCGCTCGCAGCGCGGGCGGCGGACAGCCGGCCGGGGGCGGCAACGCATGAGGGCGGCACCAGGGAAGGCCAACGGGTGCACCGAGCGGTCCCGAGGGGAAACAAAGGGAAGAGGGCAGCCGGGCCAAGACCACCCGCCAGGCAACAGAAGCGGTCGCGCAAAAGGGCAGACCGGGCGGGAGCAGCGAAAAGACGGGGGGCGGGAGGAAAGGAGAACGGGGCGGCGCGCACACGGGGGAGAGGGAGGATGGGACGCAGGGGGAGAGAAATCCGGGGCCCGGGCCCGGAGGGCACGCGGCGGCAGCACCGGCGCAAGCTCGAAAAGTGAAGGGGGAGAAGGCATGGCGACGACGGAAGAAAGAACACACGGCAAGGAGGGGCACGAGTGCCCGCACCGCACAGCCGAAGGGACACGACGGGGCCCACCTTCAAAAGAGAGAATATTGACCATGTGTTGAGAGGAACACTTGCGGCGCCCAGCACGTGACTGATGGGTAGGACCAGGCGGAAGGGGGGGGTGGGGCAGGGGGCGCGCGCGGGCGGCCCCGGAGGGCGGGCGAGGGGGCGAACGAGGTCGACCGATGCTCCTGGTCCGCTAGCACTCGGGCGAGCGAGCAGGGCTCCAGCCCGAAAGGGGGCTCAGGACGGCCGCGCCCGCCCGAGACCGGCAAGAGCCGACGGGATGGAAACGGCGCGCAAAGAGGTAACCCGGTGCGAGGCGCCGGGGGAAGGTGGCGGCCGCAGCGGATGAAGGGCGGGAGAGGGGGAATGACGAGGAAGGGCAGGGAGGGGCCGGCGGCGCCACGCAAGAGGAACGCAAGGAAATGGGGGGTAAGAGCGAGGAGGAGAGGGAAGCGGGGAGCGTGGAGGGGCAACAACTTCGGAGGAGGACGATCGACGAACTATAAGACCAGGGGCGAGCTCGAGTTAAGAATCGAAGTGGAAGAGAGGATCGGGAGGCAACACACGGACGGGAGAGACGGGAAGGGAGGGGACTGGCAAAAGGGGGACAGAGCGGGGGAGAGAGGGTGATAACGATCCTAAAACGCCGATCGGACAATGGAGGGAACCGGGAGAGGAGCGCGGAACGGACGGAAGCCGGCGGCTGGACCCAAGGGGGCAACAGCCTGCGGCGACGAGTGGAACGCGGACATGCCTCGGCGAAAAGAGCACAAATGAGCAGAGGGCCCGAAAAGAGCGAAGAGGTCCTAGCTGGAACCGGGGACAGGCGGCGAAGCCGAAGCCCAAGGGGCCGGCACGCCACACCAGCAGCAGCATAAGACGGGAGAGAGAAAGGTACTTTAGCGGCCAGGCCAAGACTTTGTCCGAAGGAACAGGAGCGGGAGGAGACAACAGAGTCCCAGCGAAGCGGAGGGGGCAGCGGGGGACCCGATGGAGCTCAAGCCCAACAGCAGAAGCGAGAGCAAGGGGCCTGAACGCGTGAGCAACCACGGCTGCCGCACGAATTACGACGGCAAACCCGACAGGGGGTGGCAGGGACCAAGGCAGCTGAAAGCGGAAAAAGAGGAGGAGATGGCGGACCAGGCTGCAGGGGCCCGATCCGCAAAACGGCGAAAGGTCAGAGGGGTGGCCCCGGGGAGACGGGGACGTTGACGGGACGGGAGCCAATTCCGGGTGCCCGACAGATCCGGACACAACGGGAGCCGGGCGCGAAACGGGCGGGGCGCCGTGCCTGCGCGCATATACAGCGCCTCACGAGCGGAGACAGAAGATGCGGGTGCGGGCGCCGACGGAGTGCGACCGCACTGTGGGACGAACGGGGCAGAGAGTCTATTCTGTGAAGATTGAGCGCGGCGAGCCGCGGCGGTGGCGGCCGGGGACACGCGGGCAGACAATACGGGTGTGCACCCGCGGCGGACCTGCGGTGGACCCGGGAGGCGCGGGAACCGAAGGATGGACCGGAGAGTCGGGGCTCGGCAGCGGGCAGAGGTGGGCGGGCGGGAAAACGGCCCAGCGAAGAACAGAGCCACCCGGGGCCTAACTCGCAGGGATCGGACCAGCACGATGGCGGCCGGGGAACACGTGCCAAGAGGTGACGGATCATGTGTTCGCGGCGACCTGCGTGAACGGGCGGCCAGGGCACGAGGGCCACACTGACTACGCGACCGAGGACTAGCGAGTCGAGACTCCGTCCAGGGGGGACGAATGGGCGGCGCCCGCGACGAAAGCTGGGCAAAACAAGCACAGGTTGGGCCGGCGAACCTGCTAGGGGTACGAGCGGCAAGAAGGGGGGGAGAGCATGAACAAGAAAAACCGGGCGGGGGGAACAGTGGTAGGGGAGGGGACACAGTACGCAGGAGCGCAAACCGCCACGACGCGCTGCCAGAGGCAGCTGCCGAGGGCTCGACGCCACGAAAGGCGGCGCGGGAGGAATCGAAGAGGCAGGGTTCGCGCGACGATGACTCTGGGCGGGGGTAGGCATGAGGTGCAGGGGCAAGAAAAAAAGGCCGGCAGGGGGCACGGGGGGGGAACACGACGCCGTCAGGGGCCATTCCGGAGGGCATGGTGCCACAAGGCCAATCACGAGAAGGAAGGACGGGGGAGGGGCGGCAGAGAGCCCCGGCGCGGCAGGGCCAGAGGGCGCTGTGGAGCGAACGCGGGAGGGTTCAGGCAGGCGGACGGACGGCGAGGGGTATTTTGGCCGGCACCTATGGATGACGGGAAGCTAAGTCCGCTGAGTTCGGAGTAGGGCGCTCGGCAAGGTGCGGAGCGCCGGAGTGGAGGTGGGGGGGGCCCGGGCGGGATAGGTGATGGTAAGCCCTAGGGGAGGACGGTCATACGAGGCGCGCGGGGTGACTCCAATGCGCCGCGGGCCCAGGAGCGGGGCGCCTGCTCGACCCACGCGCGGGGGGCAAACGCTGAGTGAAGAGGAAAGAAGAGAGTTGCCAGAAAAGAGTGCTGGGCAACGAGAGGCGGGAGGCATGGTAGCAATCGCTCCCGAAGAGCGGGGAGATCCCGGCGGTCGCAACGGGGGGGACAGGACCCACAGATGGGGCTACGTAAATCGAATGCTGGGAGGGCTTTGAGAAAAACCAATCGATCCTCTCTTTCTTCAACATTGTAACGACTGAACTCTGAGAAAGTTAACCATGGGCACGTAGTAGAACCATGCGGCGGTGCGTCCGTGAAGGAGTTTAGGAGCGTTGCCCGGAGCAGGGGCAAGACGGGGGAAACCCCGCGTTGTGAGACGGAAGGTACTAGTCACCGGGCCTTTGGAGCGTAGGTGAGAGTTCACTTGGGCACGTGCGGGAAACGAGGAGGGTATGGGCAACCGAGACACCTGGGGCCAGACGAGTCTACAGGGCGACTGGAACGCATGATTCGAAGGATTGCACGCGAACCTTCCACAACCGGCGTGTGCATGAGAACGCCGCGCGCTGGTGTTAGATAACTTATGGGGTCCCGCGCCGAGGGCCTCGGGGGAGAACGGACGCAGCTGGAAGGGGACGAACAAGACAACATGCGTTCGAATGTGAGAATGGGTGGGAGATGGATGGTTGAGCTTAGAGGGGGGGTTCTCGAAATACCACGATGATGAGCTACGATCGCGCACCGCGACGATGACAATTGCATAACTCTGCCGATCATGAGATACTTCAATCTACAGGAAACGATCGAATGATACTGTGTCGAATTTGCTGAGATGTAAGGCTTCCATCAACCATACGTCGTTCATGGTTCTCTCATAGAATTCTGTCAGGGATACGAAATAATAAATGACTCAATTGGCAATCTCAGCAATATCATGGTCTCTGAAGATTATCGATACCTCTATTAACTCAATGATCTTAATCAAAAACAGATGAAGAAACGTGACATGTACATCAGCCGGCTTTCGTCACTTATGCCTCTACGAGAGAAAAACAACGAAGAAGATGAAGATGGTGCATTATATAAATACTCTGATCTTTGCAGAAAAAAACACCTACGACAATATGACATCTAGGATCTCCTCTCCAAGACTAATCGCAAGAAACGATTCGTAGAATCTACATCAGGACTAATGACCTGCGTAGAACAAAGGAACTAAGAAAGTGTCTGGATTCATCACGAACCACGAGTACAATCTATGCTCACAAATCCCCATGAAGGGAGCGCGTAGCACAGTGCTAAGAGGCGTGCGACAAGTACCTATTCCATGGTTTGATCTAGCATTCAAGGTTCACCAAGCCTTTCCATCTCTCTGAGTCGACGAATAGGTGGGTATCCGACTTATGTGAAGTATAGCAAGATCTGACATGACATATCGGCAGCCCATCACGAGTCATTGCAAAGGCCAACTATGTGTCTAACGAACTCAAACGACGCTTGATGAAGTTCAATGCATAACGCATCTCTGGAGGATTATCGACGCAGACATCTTCTTAGCTTTAGTTCCCACAACTAACTTCCTTAATATTGAATTAATCAGTGAGTGATGAGTATTTTTAATTTCTTCCATTTGGCCTTAAAAGTTTCGGCTTAGACCACGTGCTAATGAGACTTTTGAGCTTTTAGAAATCTCCAAAACGTAGGTGATTAAGGGATGAATCAGTGATACCTCACCAATTTTGTGTCTGTTTATGGAGATAACACAATCTTTGATAACTTTTATAACTTCGATGTCACTCTACACAGAACCCCATAAGGCCCAGATCGACAATACACGATTTACTTCAGATTACCCCCCCCCCCCCTTCCTCACGCCGTTGCCCGAAGTTGGGAAAAGAAATGTTTAGAGAATGGGATTACATAAGGTGAAACCTTGTTCTCCTCCTGGTTCTCAGCAACCTGATGTTGTGTAAAGCCGAAGGCTTGTAAGTCAGGGAAGCACTTGTTTACAGAAACTTGAGCTGATAGACAATTATGGAGCTCCACCATCAGCATTCAACTACTATTTATATCTGAACTTCCAGATAACTAGATGAAGGATAAGAGATAACCTGTAAAGGAGAACAGCAACTATAATGTGTGAGATAGAAGCCTTATTTATACTAGAAAAAGTTTTTACTTCATAGCTTCCATAGCACTGCTAATATAAGTCAATTATATATCAAGGAGTTGCATGTGGCGCAGTGGTTTAGAGGTGCCCTGCGTCGCACACGAGGTCATTGGTTCGATCTCGCGCTCATGGCTCACCAAACCATCCATCCCTCCGGGATCGGTAAATTGGTACCAGACAGGTCTCAAACTTGTCTGGGAGAAAAGCAGCACTGACTCGGTTCAGCGGAAGGCCTCCGCGAGTCACTGTAAAGGCCAGATATGCATTCAATCACCTCAAACGAAGTTAAAAATTGAAGTCGAATGCATGGCGCATCCCTCAGGGATTGATCAACGCCGAGAGTTTTATCCTTTTTATCCCTTTTATATATCCAAGAATGCTGAGTGGTATACAAAAACTCGACCAGAGGCAGAAGTTGAACACGCGATCATCTATATACAGGGAGCGTCGTACAACCACACCACCGAGGCCCATTCTGCTACAACTACTTCTTCGACATTAGGCATCGAAGCTATCAGGAAGGAGCCATCCTCAGCTTGAGTGAAACGTGGGTTCTCTTTCGTCTAAAGTCTAAAGTTTTGCATATCACTTAGTGTCTTTGGAAGCCGAATATTGAACCACCGAAACAGCCGAAGAACTTCCCTGCTCCATGAATAAAAGTGAGCGATCTCCAATAACTACATAGTGATCTACAGAAGGTAACTCCTGCACTTTTGATAAAGGCCGAAGACATTGCGTTTATTATGGCGTTTTCAAGTAGCTAAGTTCGTCTGTCTTGCTGTGACTTGTTTATGGAAAAACTAGAGTGCCGACACGGATATCTAGAAACTGAGGTCCCGATGTCTTGATTTGTTTCACAGCACTTGCCTTTAACAAGACTAAATCAAACAATCAAACAGCCATCAACCTGATCTTTCCAGATTCCCAAAAAGGCAATATCAGTCGATACGTCAGCTGTTCAAACAAGTTTTAGATTTCTTGTGGCTATGAAGGGACGAACGAAAAACCGATCTCATTCAGTGGAAAGGAACTTTGCATAGGAGTGTTAGTAACCAACCGAAAGCTGAGGCATCAGACCCTACATCGCCGGTTTTCAAGTAAATTTTTTTTTAGACGTTCCTATACAAAAGATTTCTTGCGTTGTGAAAGCGCATATTTCTCGCCAGAGCTCTTTCTTTGAACTATTAGTAATCATTCGACAGAGTAATTGTTTCCGACTTCAACCAAATGCTTATATCCTGAAAAGATTGTTTCTCTGCAACATAGCAGTAGAATAATTTAAATTCCCATGTGCGACTAAGGGGTCCATGGCCAATTCATGTGCCTGTGTGTGAGGCGCCCACGTGAACTGCTGATGCAATACTTCTCTACGCGTTCATATACTTGAGAAATCAGTGACTACTGCATCATAGGACATGGCCGCCTCATGCGCGGGCACGTGAACTGGCCAAAGCCCCTCTTTGGCGAACATGCGAATTCAACTTATTTTACCTGCTGCGTTTAGGAGAAATGGTGTTTTCAAGATATAAGCACAGCGTCGGAATCGAAAACTATTACACTATCGAATGATGACTGATAGTCCAGACAAAGGCCTCTGTCCGGCAAAAAATAGAATCGTCTGCAACGCAAAAAATCTCCTCTCGTAGCAACGTCAAAAAAGGCATTTTCGAAAACCGGCCACGTGGGGTTGTATCCTTAAGTCTCAACTCTCGAATGGCCTTAACACTACTACGAAAAATTTCTACCGGTTTCTATTTGTCCTTTTATGATGGAATAGTACCAAGCTGCATTATAACCCCATGTTTTGGCTCATCAAGAAAAAATTGGGAATTGTTAAACAATTTCGAAGAGAATAGAATTCACTATATAAAGTACAAAAAACCATATTTTCTACCAAGTATTTACCATAAAAATATTTAACACTTAGCATTGCCACACGATGTCGGAGTGTATAAAAGAGATGGGAAGGACTGGCAGAACAACGTTGGAAGAGAAACGTCACTGAACAAGAAGTAAAAGGGGCGAGCAAAGACTTGGAGGTTGCAGAATTTAGAATGACACCCACACGACCACGACATTCATTGAAAGTTCTTCAAAATTTCACCGTCCTAGAATGAATCATGAACCAACATTCTCGAACAACCCGTCATCACAGTTTACTGCGCGGGTCCCAGAACTTGCTGCATCCACTCGTTTCCTCTCATTCGTCCTCTACTAAACTCTTTGAACATTTCACGTGCTACTTCGCCTGGTGTTTGAGAACTTCGTCTTCTTCATGAATGTCGTAGACCGTCGGTCAGGACGTTTCCTTGCAATCTCGGATGTAGACGACCTAAGGTGGTTCCTAAGCCGTTCGTGAGTGATGCAAAGGTGCTGAGGTGAGGGATCGAACATTGTCTTGCTTAACACCTCGTTTTCCAGCACACCACGCCACTGCTCCTGCGCTACACCATCCCACTAATGTATTAACTGAACCAAAAGATGTTAATGCACAATGGAAAGATCGACATCACGATGGTTAGAATCTTTGCAAAGATGCAGAACAAGAAACATAAAGGATCACTAACTGTCATTCAAAAACCAAACCGGCATTCGCCATACGACATGATACGGCGATAAATGTACGCTTTACTGATACATACTCGAATTATTTGACGACCAAAAGGAGCATTATGTGCTTTGCAATGACTGGTTAAATACCACTAAACCACCTCCAAATGATCTCCACCTATTCCATAACTATAAGCGAAGACAAGTACGACGCAATGGTTAGAGAAAATTCACAACAAGAACGTGGTTACCCATATCCTATGTACCGTGTAAACCAAGGCCTTCATTCTTCCCAAGGTCAACAACTACTAGGGCACATGTTTCGAAGACACTGGATTGATAGGTTGCTTGTATAGTGACTACTCCCTGAATGGTTCTTATTCCTATAGTTGTGAGTTTCTTGCATTACCCTTTCGGGAGAGTGGTTGTACAGCTTTCACATCTCTCTCTGCCAACTCTAGAAGATCTCATTCAACTCTGCATCTCTCACCGTTCGCGCGCGCTGCGCCTAAGAATGACCTGGAGGTTAGAGATGTAGGGCAGGTGGAGCACACCGTCAAGAGTTGCCAATTAGAGATGCGATAGCAGTGAGACTATGGTCCCAAAAGGGTTAACTCTTTGCGGTTTTGTGTGTTTGTCATATCTCAATTGAATCTACTTAGACATTCGATTTAAACTTTCACATGAACTCATACAGTAAGCTTTTTTGAAATGAGATAACATTGCTCGCAAGTACAAGCTCTTTTCTTCCCTTTCCCAACGCTTGTTTGCCAGTAATCCTTTGAGCTTACACTTGCTGTCAACCATTCGGCATGTAATTTCTATAAGATAGAGCCTTTGTCGTCAGTCCGTATATGAGCGAGTCAGAAGTTCAGAGAGTATGTCTTCCGTGTATTCCAGTGTTCCAGTTATTTGTCCAATTCCGTATCGATTCGCTAAACTGCATATCACCAGCTTGTTTATACTATGTTGCTGTTATTACCACAGACAGCTATAACCCAAGCGTGAGTTATTCGCCATGCCTACGTTAACGCTTTGGCTCAGTTAACCAACACGGCTTGGCCAACAAGTCACTGCCTAAGCCAAATACGCATTCAATCACCTGTAGGGTGATAGATTGAAGTCAACAACGCTGGACATTTTACCTTTCACGACTGGTAATGGAGGTGAAAAGCTGAGTAACACAGCGTCTAATGATGCAATTTATCAGGAAACAAAGTGATAAGCAAGGCGCCCGTTCGATCCCTTCTCCCATCAATCTCATGCAATCAATCAAAAACGTTTTAGCTCGGCTATTTCCAAGATAAGAAAGAGAATCGCCTCGACCACCGCTAATCGACATTCCCAAAGAAGAGAAGGAATTCCTCAAGCAGCAGCTAAAGGAATACGTGAAATGTTCGAGGGCCTCTGTGGTAGACAAATGCGAGGAGACGAATAGGATGCAAGAAATGCTGAGATACGACAGGAATCGTGGTACGTGACATGTAAAACAAAGTATTTGAAGAGATTAATGAAGCCTCCGAAGCTGAGAGAATTCAAACTTGATTTCAATTATAAGAAGGCTAGGAATCCCTTCTAAAGACACAAAAATACTCTTTCAAGACTCACCATAAATGGCGTTCCAATGACTCTGTTGTCGAGTGATTCGTTTACTCACTACACAAGACCCAAGCGAAACGGTGAACAGCTACTAATAAAAACAATAAATAATTTACTACACCGACTTCCGCCCCGCGCTCTTCGTGAATAATCAACAGATTCCTTTGAATGTTCAGGCTGACATGAAGCCATTGTATTATCAATCGGTTAAAACTTTGACGTCTTCCCTGTCTTCAGAGTCGACTGATTCAAAGCGATAGCTCCCACTCGTTATTGCTCCCAATGTGGGTTTTAGTCTGAAGACAAAAACTTCGGGCTGTGCCCTAGTCAAGTAGAGTCGACTCAATAGGACTACGGGAGCCCATCATCACGAAAACGAACGACTGTCGTCCCCTATCGACTCGAATCACCGGCTCTCGAGAAGATGTAGACGTCGAAACGCGTCAATTGAATAGATTTATTGGTTCTATCTGATTATAAGGGAACAAATGAAGTAACCGACCTCATACGCTGGAGAGGAACTTTTCATAGGAGCGTAAGTAGCCATTGGAAAGCTAAGACGTCAGGCCACAACCCCACGTTGTCGGTTTTTCAAAATACCCTCTCTTTTTGACGTTGCTACACGAATCAAAGACGATTACGCTATTGTATGATTACTAAAAGTCCAGAGAAAGAACTCTGTCCGGTGAGATATACGCGCGTCGACAACGCAAGAATTCTCTTTTTGTAGCAACGTCAGAAAAAAAACTTTTTAGAAAACCAGTGATGTGGCAATGGAGCCTGAAATCTCAGCTTTCGAGCGGTTGCTAACGCTTTTATGAAAAGTTCCTCTACAGCGAATGAGGTCGATTTTCATTTGATTCCTTATAATTACGAAGAACCGATTTATTTTTACCAACTTTTTGTGTTGCTGGCTTAATCAGCAAAGAAACTATGATTGATTGACTGATAATGCCGATGTGAAAGAAAAGCTGTGTTCAAAAATAGCTGTAAATCTGATGTTGGACCATCAAACTGAAGAAAAGCCACTTCGTCGTCGCTAACTTTTAGTGTGGGGACTGGCACCCACACAGGATTGACAAAACACGAGAAAGGGTGATAGCCCGACTGACGAGACCGCAAGATCGAAACACATGTATCGGGCTCTATGAGTCAGCCCTCTTTGTAGCCCGACTGACGAGACCGCAAGATCGAAACACATGTATCGGGCTCTATGAGTCAGCCCTCTTTGACAGACCACTGACATGCGTGGCTCAAAAAATGATTGCAAGGCATATTGAAATTTGAGCTGTGGTCTTAAGAAAACACTCGAAACAAATGTTATGATTTATTGAATATACTAGCCACGAGTAATCGAGTGTACAACACTCTGTGTTTAGTGAGTTTTCACTGGACATAGAGTGTAAAACGTTCGTCGTCGTTAACTCTTAGTGTGGGGACTTGAGCTTCCGCAGAGATTAGCAAAAAACGAGAAAGGGTAACTGCCCGACTGACGAGATCGCAAGATCGAAACACGTGTATCGGGCTCTATACGTCAGCCCTCATTGACAGACCACTGACATGCGTGGCTCAAAAATAATTACCAGGCATATTGAAGGAGCAGAAGCCACAAGACATTCCGATCAATTTATCGATGTTGGCTTAATGACAAAAGGGACTACTGAAAAAGTGAGAGAATTTTGAAATCTCAAGTCGGTTGATTCAAATGCCAACACAACTTGGAAATCTCTCATGCCACAACTATGGCAAGACGTCGAAACCGTCTACGATCAAAGAATTCTTGAAAAAAATGTTAGTGATAGTTTCTCTTTTGATTCAGCTGATACGAAGAGGATATTAAGCCGGCCGTTTCATAAGTTTCAGTAGCACTACAGTAATAAACACCAGATTAATTATCCACAAGTAATAAAACTGCATGATTTTGGTATCGTTCTACTGAGCATTTTCTCGCGAACATTTTGGTATACAACTTGCCTATGTTTCAGCATGGAGCTTTCTTGGGACAAATCCGAGCTACTCATGCACAAATGGTGCTGAGGAGAAATAGCTAGTAAAAGCGCTGAGTCTAACAATGGCTGTTCCGTCTAACAATGGCAGGTTTTTGCGTAAAACAATGGGCACCCTGCTGCGTCTAACAATGGCACGCTGGGGCTTAGAGATAGAGAGGAGGTGGAGCAGACCGTTGAGTTGCCAAGAGATGCAGAGGCCACGGTCCCGAAGGGGTTGATCTAGGCCTCCGAATGGTCAATTAAAAGATACTCTTACATTTTTTTTCTTACAAACTTTATTAGTCCGTCTTCACAGCGGTTTTCTTTTCGCTGTGTGTATCCAAGTACTTCTAGGATTCATTTCGTCTTTACTCTTCTTGAACGCCGTTGGACACTGATTGAGAGAGTCTGCTTGAAGACTTGGTGATAGCCTGACTGTGGCCCTGTCCCATATGGAGCCATTGCTGACCGCCGGAGAGGTGGGGGTGGAATTCAGCCCCGCGCGCACCGCGACGAGCATCACAACCACTCGGCTACGGTGCCCTCCACAGATAACCCTTCCATTTATGACTCAGCTGATAGCAAGGGGTTGATAGATAAATTACCCGCAGGAAACAGCCAGCAAGCGTCCTGTACCTAAGGACTCGTCGTCACCGAGTGAAGCTGTCCATTCGAACGCTGCTCCACCCGAAGAGACCTTGACTCTAACGACAACCCCGGCAAAGATCCACATCGACAAGACGAACGACTGTGGGCAATCAACTTGAATTTGCGGCTCTGAAGAGAACGAAACGCGTCCAACCGTTACCAAATAGTGTATATCTGAGAGTATTGAGCGTTCTGCAAAAAAACTAACCTAGTCGCGAATTGAACTCGCATTTCCGAAGCGCGTGCTACCACCACACCAGCGAGGCCAGCGCTCTGCTATCACTCCTTATTCGATATGTCCTATGGAAGCTGTCAGCAACCAGCCTTTAACGGGTTTAGTTGGGCAATCTCAAATGGGCATTTAACCCAACTTTACCGAGTTCCGCCTGACTACCCAGATATCAATCGATCCAGAAAAGAGACGGAATTATTGATTGGCAAAGCCGAGCTTTGAAGAAAATCGATTTTTAAGAAAAATAGATAGTCGAAGAGAACACGTAGCTGATTGCGATGAGAAGGAAGAGAAAGAAAGAAGGCAGCTATCGATCGATTCCATCGATCGATCGATCGGAAGTAAAGAGTCGAGCCGCTCAGACCCGACGGAAGAAGTACAAAGGACCAGCAAAGCAGATAGGATGGCAATAACAACTCCACTGATAAGAAAAAAAAACGGGTTTCCCAACGGAAGTCGACGGCAAGCACCGCGGCAAAAAATCCAACGACACGTCACGCAACAATGTACGCGCGCTTGCATTCAATCGTACTAACGTCGCAGGAAATTCGTTCAAATCTTTTATTTACTGTTATTGTTTACTTAATTGTTTATTTACTTGTTTACTTAGTGTTTTTATGTTTGCTCTCATCTTATTGTCGTTAAGCTTGTATTATTCTACTTGATCTCTCTTCTATTATAGATGTACCGTATAAAATATAAGTTCACAATGTATTTCGAGCCTGAGCGCACGTGGCGCAGTGGTTAGAGGTGCTCTGCGTCGCACACGAGGTCAGTGGTTCGATCCCGCGCCATGGCTCACCAGCCATCCATTTCTCCGTAGTCGGTGAATCGGTACCAGACTAGTCTCAGACTTGTTGGGAGGACATGCAGCACTGACTTGGTTCAGCGGGAGGCCACCGCGAGTCATTGTAAATGCCAGATATGCATTCAGTCACCTCAAACGAAGATGAAAGTTGAAGATGAATGCATGGCGCATCCCTCAGGGATCGATCAGCGCCGAGAGCTGTGTCCTTTTTTTTTAATTCGAGCCTTTCAGGTGGTCTGTTATGGGCGCATACAGTGCAGGACAGGCGTTTCAAACTTACAGCCTCGCCAGTTGTAAGGTGCCTTTTGGTTCACTCAGTTCCTCGGGGATGTCTCCCTATAAAGAGGAATCGACTACCAACTTCTTACACCCGACGAACCGTGGTGCGAAGAGTTGTAAGCTGTTGACAAATCCAGCAAATACTTATGCTGCAATGTTGACACTGGAGCGTCGTGGCCGAGTTGTTGTGATGCTCGTCGCGGAGAGTGTGCCTGCGAGTTCCATCCCTCAACTCTCTACGGCAGTCAACAGCGAACGCCCTATGTAAGGCGGCTGATATGCTCAGGTCTCATTCTTATATTCTTAAGAGAACTGAGTGGTAAGCAAAAATTCGACCTCAGACGGGAGTTGAACCCACGTTTCATCCACACCGGAGGAGCGTACTACCACTACACCACTGAGAGCACCGCTTACTTACCACTCATTATCTTACTAATTTTTTGTATCTGTGCTTATATCATTCATTTGTGTGAGGTGTCCCTTTGCTATTAACTTTTAACCCTTTAAGGACTACCTCGATAAGGAGGCGGCGTCGCGCCGTCGCCTGCGCGGCGGTCCAGGCAGGCGGCATCTGCTATTTATGTATGCGTGCTTAGCTGTCTGCCTGCTTTCCCACGAGACGTGACGTCGCCACCATAGTACTGCTTTTTCGCAGTGTTATGATGTTTCAAATGGATTTAAGTGAATTGAATTGTAAGCAAAAATTCAACCTTAGCCGGGAGTTGAACCCGCGTTTCACCCATACAGGGGACCAATCTGCTTACCTTTCAGTTCGCTTAAGTAATTTGAAACACCACAACACTGCGATAAGCAGTGAAACGATAAGAAATCTTGAGCATCAATATCACGATGGCTGTCTGCTTAACTGAGTTCATAAAGCGACATTGCTTGCCCGACGAGATCTGTGAAAGGTTGCTGGTTGATAGCTATGATAGAGACATGGAAGAATGAGTAGTAACGAGACGGTGCCTCGATGGTGTAAAGGTAGCGTACGGTTCCGGTATGGCTGGAACGCGGGTTCAACTTCCGTCTGAGGTCCTTTGTTTACCTCTCGGTTCTTCTAGCTACACTAATATTTATTTATTTTCGTCTTATTTGTTTCTATGCGACCCGTCTTCACATTTTATTGTGCGGATCTCAATTTGTCTGGCATTGGATTCGTCTCCTCACATTCGTGGCTTACTTGAGAATTTCGTCTTCTTCATAATCGTCGCAGAATATTGTTCTGAAAAATCTCCTTTCAATCTTGAGAATGGCCCGGTTGGGGTGTTTGTTGAGTGATAGCTGGGGGGAGGGGGGAGGCAGGGAGGTAGGGGTGAGACCAACCGCGAACGGAGCATCAGTAACCCCTCAGTTGTCACCTTTGCAACCCCTTACAGTTCTTTCTTGACAAGTCAAAATCAGAGGTTGTTGATATAATGAAATTTGCTTGAACAGCTGGCGTTTTAGCGGAGTTTGTCTTCTTTAGAACCTAAAAAATTAGGTTGTCTACAAGCTTGTCAGCCTCACCTTGATTTGTACTCATATTTTTGCGTTATCTTTTGCTTAGATCTTTTTTTTTGCTTTGACGAATTGTTTGTAGCAATGAATATTTGGCTCAACCTTTTCGCGACCGTAGACCCATAGACTCCGCATCTCTGACTGGCAACTCTAGACGGTCTGATCCACCGCCGAATCTCTAGCCCCCCAGCGTGCTGCGTCTAACAATGACACGCAGGGGGTTAGAGATGCAGGTCGAACAGACCGTCCAGGGTTGTCAGTCGATGATGCAGAGGCCGTGGGTCTACGGTCACGAACAGTTTGAGCCATTAAGTACCATAATCTACTTTTGTAGTATTTTTAGACTATAAATGGTCGGCTGGTTGGTGTGTGGTTTATCGTAGTCTCTAATCTTCTTCGCTAAATGGCTTCGGTACTTTTTCTTTTATTGCTCATTATAAATCCTTAGTATTTGAAACGATCGTGACGGAGTTATTTCTCTAATGTTTTCTTGTTCTCTGGAAAGTTTTCTTCTTACGTTTCTCTACGTATTTCTCCTTTACAGATGAGAATTTTTACAATGAACACGCTCCGAAAAAGGGCTTTTTCTCGATGTGCTGTATATTTGTCTGGTCAAAGCGAAGTTACGGCCGTTAACATAAATAGACTAGCGGTCAATGAGATCAAATCAGAACTTCCAATAGAGAAAGTTTCGCTTTCCAGAGGTCTTGCCATGAATAAGTTCGAAAAGGTGAGGTGTTTTCTAGTGTTAAAGTTTACACCATGAAACCCGACTTAGCTCTACTTCAGCGTTATCAATTTTGAATTAGTTTCTTCTATGAGTTAGTCTGTACCACAAAATAAATATGAAGATTCATGTGGCTAATTTTCGACATCTTCATCTTCTTCAGAACCGATGATTCGGGTCCACTGTCCACAGTCGTTCGTCCTCACGTTATGGATCTTTTTAATTTTGTC
Source organism: Parelaphostrongylus tenuis (assembly GCA_019055375.1). NCBI lineage: Eukaryota > Metazoa > Nematoda > Chromadorea > Rhabditida > Metastrongylidae > Parelaphostrongylus > Parelaphostrongylus tenuis. The sequence continues at coordinate 16,052 of JAHQIW010007353.1, forward strand.
TTCTATTGAGTCGAATTTTTTGATGGAGAAAAAAAGGTTCTCACCGAAAAAGATTTGACCGGACCACGATGAAGACGAAGACCATAACGAGGATGAATAACTGTGAACATTCGACTCGAATCATCAGGTCTGAAGAAGACAAGGACGTCGAAACGTTAGCCGAATAAATCTGTACAAACCTCGTGGTGTTAGTTAATCCATAAAAGAAACTGTTGTCTTGTTTACAATTCAAAAAATGTAATGGCAGTACCTTCTTCACCATGCTTCGCATAATCACATTTCTAGGATTTTATGATTTATCCAGAATATGCGGACACTGATGATGTGAGAACTATTCAAGGATTCACTGACGTCTTGAGAAAATCGTTGGAGCTCACCAGTGAGTTAGCTAGATGTCTTTTTTTTCTTTTCTCTTGCTTTGTCTAGTTGTAATCTGAAGACACGAGTTCCATCGATTGCCATTTTTGATGCAATATGCTACTTTAGAGCGGCATTCGATCACGTCTGAGCACTGTGAATGTCTGTGGTTCCAAGTAATTTTTAGGACTTTAGTAATACAATGGCTACCTTATGGATTGATTTCTATGCGTACTTGGGCAGAGGGTACATTGACCGTATGCGTTATTCCAGTTATAATCTTTCTCGCTGTTGACCTGACGGTTTTTTTGGTACCTTTTTTATCAAGTCGTTCCAGAAGTTTTGGCATTGAAACAGTAAACATGAAACTCATCCATAAGTGATTAAAATTGCATGATTCTAACATCGTATAGTTGTGCATTTCCTTGCGAATATTTTGGTGTACAACATGACTATACTTTCTTTAAGACGCTGTCGTACGAATAAGTTCGCTTGCTACTCATGCACGAATGACGCGCAGGGGAAAGTGCTGGTGAAGCGGCGCGCAAGATTAATGGAGCTTCCTGGGGACGACCCGAGCGTGACTGATCTTCCAGACTGTTCTCTACAGCTTTGAACTTTGAAAACCACTACGTAGCCGTCCTTTCTGCAACCGCATCATCGCCCCGAGCTCCATCAATTTTGCGCGCCGATTTTACTAGCATTCCCCTGTGTGTCATTCGTGTATGAGCACCAAGTGAATCTGTTCCAAGGACAGCTCCATCTCAGAGCAAGTATAAGCAAGTTGTATACCAAAATGTTCACAAAAAGATGGCAGTTGAACGATACCAAAATGCACTTTTAATTGCTTTCGGTTGAAATGTTTTGTGTCTACTGCTTTATTGCCAGAACTTATATAATAACGTAATATTTATTCGATAGCTTTGCGGGGTTTTAAAAGGGGTTTGAATGGGAACAATTTTGTCCACTTTGATCACAGTGGTTAGTGGACGTGTACACTTTTAATATGTGTTTTTCAAGGAATTTATTTTTGGAGACTTTGAGACGTTTGGTGCGCACACCTGCAAATCTATATTTATTTAAGATCAATTAGACAATATTTCAGCAGACCGAGCGGACTTGGAAAAACATGGCTCATTACCGGATGGGGTTCGAGGCGCTCTTAATGATTGTACCGTGTATTCTGCTCTAGTACCTAGTGCTTATGGTGGCCTAGGATTAGGCTACAAGGATCAAATGAAATTATTTGAGGTTAGCAATCTCCGGATAGAGACGACTTTTACTCGATCCTTATTTTTCGATTCTTAACCACTAACTTAATGTACGTTCCGTTTGAAACATAATGATGGAGAACGTTTACAGAATCTGAGTATTGATTGGAATATTCATGCGAACGTCGCAGTGCTAAGCTCTGTCGTTAATGCTCTATTATTGTTCGGATCTGATGAAATCAAGGAGAAGTATTTCCCTTTGATCGTCAGTGGAAAATGTCGCCCAATCATCGCTGTTATTGACGACAAAGGGTAAACTTAGAATTGATCTATTAACGTTTATTCGGTTTATTACAGTTTCTCTATGTTAGAGATTTATTCTTCACCGAATGTCAATGTGTACGGTCATACTTTTATTGAATAACGAAAACCATTGATTCTATAATTGTTAGCTTAACTGGGTTCGGTACCGATAAGTGCTTATCAGATTGAAACTGTTGACGGTCGGTTGCTGGCAGCTTCGATGCCTCATGTCGAAAATAAAATTGGTAGTTTAGCAATGGTTTCGGTAGCGTAGTGATAGCATGGTCTGGGATAGATAGAACACGGGTTCAGCTCCCGCCTGGATTCGAAATTTTGCATATCGCTCAACATTCCTAGATATATGCTTACAGAAATGTCCCATACAGAACCGCTCGTTTGTGAGTTTAAGTGGTTATTTAACATTTCCAGAATCGACTCGCACTCTGAGATCTCTGGGACTGGTCGCACGAAAACCTTAATGAGGTTAAAGAATCAGCGTTGCATCGGGGTCAATAATGCTAACGTAGCGATTGTGTTAGCTACTTCGGCTCATCATGAATCCGTAAGTAGTCTTTGAAATAGTTATTGAAGTGAAAGTTTGTTTTTTGTTTTCACTCTTAGTCCTTAATCTCTTGAGGTCATTTAGGCCATTTTCAGAAAAACAAGTATTGCTCGTGCTATATAATTGATCGAACAGAGTTAAAAGAAAGCGATACTTGGGAGTTCACCCGAGATGAAACGTTTGGACTAAAGGCATTTGACGGTAACTCCATAAGCTTGTTTTTCGTTTCGACAATCCTCATCGTTTTGCTCATTCGAAAGTTCTAGTCGGTCATTTCGGTATTCCACACTATCATAAGTTATCACCTTTTCTTTCTTATAGTTGGTCTCCTGAACGTGGTCGCTTCTATCAATGAACGTCAGCTGATCGGTAATTTAGGACAGGGCCTAGAGGTACGTACTGTATGCCTCCAGGCCTTAGTATAGATTTCGAGTGCTGCTTCTAAGACTTTGATGAGTTCATGGTGCTTTTCCGTTATCGGAAATCTTTTTCAACCCTCTGGAGAGAACGAATTTTTTATTTTTTCAGAGTTCTAGTAGTGTGAATATTTCATTCATTCTAGAGCTTAGATCTCGACAGTTTGATATTGGATCTTCTCATACGTTTTGGCACTGAAGCAATAAACACCACATTTATTAACCAGAAGTAGTTAAAAATGCTTAGCAGCACTATAAAAGCAAAGTATGAATGTCAAAGGCTGAGAATTTGCTTGTAACGAAGACGGCTATTTTGTCCTCAGCTGCAACGAACAGTACGGTTCTCCTTCAGATCTTTGATAACTTGGTACCATTTTGTTCCAGAGACGCATGTTTCAGGCTTTTAAGGATAGGTCTTTTCCGATTTTTCTCTTCAGACTGTTAATGATAATTGGTAGCTTAGATCTCGACAATTACAACACTGTACTTGTTCTGCCAAAAGTCTATTTTTATGTGCTGTGGGAGCGATAACAACGTTTAGTTTCACAATTGACGCGCACAATCGCGCGTGTCTTCGTTATTTACTCGAAACTTTTCACTCCATTTCGTAGAAATTTGTAGATTTTACATAGAAGGATTGTAGAAAAAACTTTGTTCTGTCACCGATGGCGCATACTTTGAGTAGTGTTGTTGAGCAACCTTGATTACTTTTGGCTAATAAGCTTGATGTTTATTGCTTTGGTGTCAAAACTTTCGAAAGGAATTGATATTATACGTTACTTCTAGACACATTTTTAGTGCGCTGTAGGAGGAAAAAGAATTTATATTTCACATTCGGCGCATTTTTCTCTAGCCAGAGTTTTCCCTTGAGAGGTTTAGTAATCTTTCGATATCTTAAGTCTTGACAATTTCTATGGTTTACTTGGCTTTTGAAAACGATTTCTTAGTGCGCTCTAACAGCTAAGAAAAAAAGATAGGACTTCGCACTCGGCACACGTTTCTTGTCGACGAGGGTGTGCGAATGGTTATGTACTTATAGCGCAGCGCGGTCCACGTGAGGCGCGCGATTTTTTTTTCCAGTTGAGGGTTGCTTTTCCGATCTGAAAAGAGCTCTGGATAAAAAATGACGCTGATACTCTAGGATTCCCTCTGCGCATTTACTGCTTTTCGTGCTTAGACTCAGACTGCTTAGGTTTAGGCTTATTAGAGGTATATTCAGCAGACTATAATTACTCAGTTCACCAAATGAAGAAACAAAGCTCTTTCTATGATTACAGAAAAGAAGCCTATGAGTTTTCATGAGCTAGAGAAGAAGTTTCAAATAGTAATAGGAATAATCGCGAAAACGCGCTCCTCGTGTGAAACGCAGTGTTATTTTCACAGCTACAATGCTGTCAGAAGGTTTTTTTTTCAAAAAACAAAAGCAAAAACAAAATTAAATTGAGCTTTTGAAGAGTCCCTGAAAGTTTAGTGAAATTCATTAACCAGCAATGTTTAAAAAATGATTACCAATAACAGTAAAAAACCTATTTTGTTTGATTTCATTGTACACTAAGTAAATGTCGGTAAGTTCATCGGCGATATGAGTAGTGCACGTCTCTTATGCGTCGGGAATCTTTGTTCTCAAATGAATAATGTATTGCGTTTTCTCTCAGTGCTTATTTTGCCGCAGTATTCTCTTCATACTTCTGCAGCAGATTTCAATTTTCCTACCACAAATGTTGCACAATACGTAGCAAAGAAAAATTATTTATCTACACAATAAGCAGCCTATAATTGGGAGAGGACGTTCTGCCAGCCTACACAGTGATATTTGACATTACGAACACTTTTTTGTCACGATGAGATCTTGAATTGTCGAAATTTGAAGCAGTTTTTTTTTATGACTGGTCGTCACTTATACTATGCTGTTTCCAGCACTTCTTTCAGTGGATTCGTCTTTTCGCTTTTATTCTCCAAAAAAGCTTTCGAACAATTCGCGTGTTCTTTCGACTGTTGATCGAGCGCTTCATTTTCTTTATGAATGTCATGAATGCTAGTCTACTCAAACTCCTTGCAATTTTGGTGATAACTGAGCTATAACGTCCCACGTGAGCTTGAGGAGAGCGATGGACAGCTTGCATCACTACCCCACTGCGCCATAGCCCCTCTTTCTCTCTGATAAGTGGTAATGAGAATGATAATAATGATAATAGTAACGATAACGATATCCAGCCAACTATTCAATAGCTGACGTTTCGACAATTCGCATTCTTCAGAGCCTGGAAAGGTCAAATTCTCTGCAGTCAATCAGTCAAACACCTTCATTACTCTTTTAGAAAAAATCACCAGACTTAGAATCCAATCGCATCAAGCACAAAATCAACTCTCAACATACTCACCGCTTTTTATATGTGTTCCACCGAATGATTGAAGCGGAGATTACCGGAAGGAGATCACATAGGCTCGTAATGCACTCTACTCATCAAGGCAACAGTCTTACTGGCTTATGTTCAGAGGAAACAGTACGCCTCCGAACGAAAACTCGAATGGAGAGAAAATCCCGTTTATCCTCTCGTTCTTTTCAAATGAGATTAGTATAGCTGTAAAACGTTGTCTGAAAAGAGCAGGTTTAGAGCAGTCGGTGGCTATCATTGACATACCACCAAATGCCCTAAAACGCCAATTAGTTCGCAACCGCTTATATGATCGTCTCTGTATAATGAAAGATTGTAAAATATGTCCTAACGGCGGAGATGGTGATTACATGAGCGTAGGTACAGTCTACTCAATCTCTTGCAAAGCGTATAGCGATAAATATATTGGCGAAATGCTTACGGCCGCTCTGGGCTCGTATAGAAAAACACCTACCTGACAAACGTCATAATAGACGGAACATCCCGCTACGGATAGAGCACAGAAACACGACGGAGTGGATTTGTGGTCGAAGTCACCATCCTTGTGCAGGAACAAAAAACATCAGCGCGAAAAATTCTGGAAGCACTTTGGATTAACACCACCAGTCCAACTATAAACCGGAGGAAGAAATGTCTCGTGATCACTCGTCATATGAGTCAATATAAAAGAGTTGTTTTGATGGGTAAGGTGCATTACAAGCCTATGTGGTCTACCGGTGATGTCCACTTGAATCACACTCGAACACATATAAAAAGCGGTGAGCATATGGAGAGTTGATTTGTGCTTGATGCGATTGAAATCTAGGTCTGGTGATTTTTTCTCTAAGAAGTAATGGAGGTGTTTGATTGATTGGATTGCGGACAATCTGACCTTCCAGGCTCTGAAGAAGGCGAGCTGCCGAAACGTCAACTGTTGAATAAAGATTGATGTTACACCTCGAGTTTGGCTGAAAGAAGGAATTAAGGGATAATTTTAGCATCAATAATGATAGTAATGACAATAGTAGAAAGGAGGTGAAGTAAGAATAGAACCTAATTGCCAACTTTCAGATTATGGACGAATTAGTTTCCGGCGCTTGTTTGCCATTAGCTGCAGCTGCTGTTGGATATAGTAAACGCTTGTTACGTGATTTGGCAGCTATTTGTAACAAAACTCCAAGTGCTAGAAAGGCAAGATTAATCAAATGATGTTCAATTTGGAAGTTTATGTTTCCATCATTTCAGGAAAATGCTATGATGTCCGATGAGACGTCTTCGCTGCACATCGCCACTGAATTCGCTCTCAAGGTAGCACAACATATATCTTTCTCTAGAATTTCTTATTTATATTCTTTCGAAGAAAAAATTGTGCAGTAAAATGCAGATTTACGCTCTCGAATCTACTTCTTATTATCTTGCTGGCTTGTTAGATGAACGAATGCCCATTGTTTTGGATATTGAAAATGCTCTTATCCATGTAAGTATAAATTTACTGAGTTTCATTCAAATTTGTGAACAATTTTTCGTCATTAAAGTCGTTTACTGCTCTTTTTTTACCTTTACTGGGTTACAGAAGCTGACTCAGGATGTCTTGCTTAGTAGCATATCAGCTACGATGGGCTTGGCAGGTACACAAGCATCATGTTCTTCTATTCATTTTGAAAAGGATATCCGTGATGTGATCACGCTACTGTCATTGGTTAGTTTTTCGTGCATTACGTAATGAGAGCAGATATATTGATTTAGAACATTAATAAATCAATTGCTTATAGAGTTTGACATAGTTGGAGAATACAGCTTGCCTTAATAATTTTATGACTACTATTTATGACCGACGGTCTGTTCCATTACTTTCACCACTGAATTCGCGATCACCCAAGACGGGCGCTGCCGAATGCATATTTCAAACGCAAAATTCGAGCGCTCAAAGTTTTTATCGAAGCACACCTGCCTTAGCTTCTCTGAGATTTGTTTAAAAATGTGAGTACAGCTTTTCAAGAGGAACATCAGCATTTGTTCATAATGACGTCTGACTTATTCTTCTTCCATCCTTATTCCTGATCTAACAACTGCAGCACTATGTTTGGCTTCGAAGCACACGCTACATCACGAATCTGGGAATAGCGGATGATCTGCGCTTTTAATCCTGTTCGTTCTAAATGAAGATACTATTGAAGTTTGAATTCGTTGCTTTCGTCCACCATAGCTGATCAATGAACTACAATCGCTTAGGGAACGCGAAAAACCATTTCTGCAGTTTATGCAGAAAGGTCATGAGCATCTCACTGGGCCCAGTGGTTGCATAAGTTTACCTCCATATAGCGATGGAATTGTCAAATTGTTTGCGCAACTCGGCTGATCTTTGCATAAATCGTAATTGACGTTGAAGGAAACACACGATGGGGCGGCCAATCATTGGGTGGGGTGGGATGTTTAAAAGTTTTGAGAATTTTCATTAAAAATTCGACGAGCCAGGTCATCGTCGGTGGATTCGTTACCAAGACAAGTTGCGGGAGAAGTCCTAAAGAATTCCACAGGTTTACATTGATCAGAAATGTTATGAGACAAATTCAATTCAATGATTTTCACGCCCGTGCCTTATTCTTGAGCACTCATCCATCCTTGTTTGCCAAATGAAGATTTTTCAATAGTGGTGCAGCATCTGTAGTACTAGAGTTTCATTCCTACAAAGGTATCATTGTTGAAGATGGGAGTTTGACAACATGGTTCTTAATTGTCAAAATTCGTCAAAGGCGCTCTTGGGATCGTCATATAAGGACTAAAACATGGTGCAGCACGTCAATATCTGACAGCTAAAATTGTATATCAAGAAATCCACAATGGCTAGTACTTTGCCGAATTTCAACTTTTTCGTTCGATTGAAAGGAAAACTTTATGTGACATGTCTTTCATGCTCCGGGGAAGTGAATCGTTCGGACTTTTACCCATTGGGAAGTGTAAAACTGAGTCAATCAATGTCGAAATTTTTCAGAAATTATCATTTGGTGTTGTTATGAATCAGCATTCTTTAGGATCGTAACAATAGGTTATTTCAGCAGAGCCGTAATCCGTCTACCGTTGAAGACGTATCAATGGCTGCTTTGTCGTCTTGGGCATCAGTTGGCCATAAAAAGGCATAGTTTTTATTTGTTGTGGTACTAATGATATTTACTTATTTTTACAATTTGGCCTTTCTTCTATAATGTTTGGTAGAGGTAATTATTATATATTCAGATACCCTTTACATTTTCGTAATGACACTAATCACTTTCAGCCTTTCAAATGTGAACAAATGCATCCTAACTTTTGTTTAGTTTTTTTTTTTTTCGAAATAAAGCCATTGGGATTTATACATTGTTGCCAACAATATACTAGTCTTCTTTCTTTACCAAGACGTAATTGTGCTTTTTCGAGTTTCCGAAATCAAGAATGAAGAAGTTTTAAAGGTTCAATGTCTTGAGAACTCGAAATTAAATTGGAAACAGTATTTAGAAAAGTTGTTTGTATTGTTTTGATGTCAGTTCAAAGTCTTTCCAAAATTCGCAAGTGCTAAAATTCTCAAGTATTCAATTTCGGAAAATTAGCGATAATCATATGAAAAGCATTGTCACCACAATTATATTGGAGATAAATTTGGAGAAACGAATTGAATGCACGTACTGTGACAGCTTCCTCCTCACCTTGTCTTTACGAAAATATTCTCAATTTCATCTTCTTCGCACTGATGACTCCATTCAGTCTCTGTTGAATTTCAAGCGTAACATTTGTGACAGTGTTTGAATCAGAATAATCGAAACTCAGCACCGTTCGAGTTATTTCTGTGACATTGTAGGGTGAGATCGGAATTACTTGATATCAGCTTATCTTCTCAGTTAAAAAAAAGGTTTGATTCTTTCCGATTATAAAGAAACAAATGAACAACCGATCTCATTTGCTGAAGAAGAAGTTTTCACAGGAGTGTCAGTAAACGTCCGAAAGCTGAGACTTTAGGCTACAGCCCACTTTGCGGTTTTCGTTAAAGCCTTCTCTTGACATTGCCACAGGAGGAGATTTTTTGCGTTGCAGACGTGCTATTTCTCGCCGAACAAAGCTCTTTTTTTGAACAAATACTAAACATTTGATTGCGTAATCGTTTCTGATTCCAGCGCTGTTCTTGTATCCTGAGAAGACCGTTTTTCTGAAAGGCAGCACGTAAAATAAGTTAAATTTCCATCTGCGACCAAGGTGGATTTACGTACACCTTGCACCGGTCTTACAACATCACACCATCGCACGGGGTTTCCTCAGCCAACAATACGTGGATTGGTCAAGGCTTACCTTGAGCGCAGATGGGAATTCATCTTATTTTACTCGCTGTGTGGGAGAAACGGTCTTTCAGTTTATAAGCACAGCGATGGAATCAGAAATGATTACGCTATCGAATGATTACAGATAATCCAAAGAAAGAGCCTTGTCCGGCGAGAACTATGCACGTTTGTAACGCATGAAATGTCCTCTTGTAGCAACGTCAAGAAAAGGCCTCTTCGAAAAGCGGCGATGTGAAGCTGTTGTCTGTCCCAGCTTTCGAGTAGTTACCAACACTCCTATAACAAGTTCCTCTTCAGCGAATGAGATCGGTTTCTTATTTGTACTCTTATAATCAGAAAGAACCAAAGTTTTTCAAAGCAGTCAATAAAAGTACGTGAAAGCTTTATTATTTAAGGATAACGAGTTCTTTGAAGCGTCTATTTCACACTGAGAAACTAGATGATCAATTCCGCAATCCAAGACTGACGCATTACATTGCTGAACATGCTCATCCGTCTCTGCAAGTAAGCGTGTTTCGTATTCACAACCGCCATTCCTTTCATTAATCATTCCTTTTCTATCGATAATTACTAAGTATCAAGCCTTTGAAGACGAAGCGCTTTATGCGTAATGAACGCATACTCATGGATTTTTCGCCAAACAGAGCTTTTCCACTAGATCTTTAGTAGTCTTGACAGACGGCGATTTCTCTGCTTGTTCCTTGAAAGGCCTTTTCAGTGCGCTGTGAAAAGTTGATAGAACGTTATATATCATCTTAACGTGCTTTGCTTGCTCGGTCATGGTCTATAGATAGTTTTTCGCTAAGACTTACTGTAATCAGTCGATCGCTCAAATCGCAATGATTTTGATGGTACTAAGTTTAGCTTCTGAGAAGGTTTGATAGAGCGCTATGAAAATCAAAAGGAGTTCACGTATAACACTCAAAGTGGTTAGGCTGTCGCTTAAACTTCAAAATAGTTTTACCTACAATATAAAATAAAAAGCAGAAGTTTGCACCTATAGAACTATAGAAGAGTGGATCTCTTTTACAGTTCTAATACATGCGACGTGTTTCTCTGGAAGTGGAGATATATCTCTCAATTGAACAACGAAAAGCGCGAGCCTCGAGTCGCGTTCCGTGGGGTGGTCTCAGCTAGCGCCTGGAAAGGATGCGGTTTTCGTTATCTATTTAGAAATGTCATTGCTATTTTGAAAAAAAAAAAACTTTTTTAGCTCCTTTGGTGCATGTGTTCCAAATGGGACGTGAGCTTTCTTCAGTTTAACAGTGCTTTATGGAGACCTTTCCAAAATTTAAACTTTGTAACCTTTATTTCGAGTGCTTTGTTTGGACCACGCTCAAATTTCAATAGATCCTTTCATTATTATTTGAGCCAACTTGTCATGTGGTCTGGTAAGGGCTCTTGTACAGCCCATTGCACGTATGTCGTCCTTACAGACTCGTCAGCCGGGCAGAACCCGTCGTCTTGGAGCCTTACAGTCCTTATAAAGAGTCATCGAAGACGAACGTTTCACACTCTATCGTCAAGTGAAATTTTTCACCTAACAAAGAGTGTTGCGCACTCGATTGCTCTTTGGCTGGTGCTATTATCATAATTATATTTTTATTTCGAGTGCTTTGTTTAGACCACGCTCAAATTTCAATAGATCCTTTCATTATTATTTTGTACACGTGTATTGGGCTGTACAAGAGCCCTTACCAGACCACATGACAAGCTGGCCCAAATAATAATGAAAGGATTTAACTTCTGTTTTAAGATCACCATTTTTCGGACTATCGAATAAATACTGAAAGTCTTATGAAAAAAGCCGCAAAAGCAGATACCAGTTGTACATTTAAGCACGCCAAAGGTGAAACCTTATTTTGTTATGATCTGCCACAGCACCTTACCGACGCCTTTCGAACTTCAAGTACAGTATTGAAATCGTCGGGATTTAAGCTGTCGAATGATTATTGTAAGTCTGAAGTAAAATGAAAAGGAATCGTCCTTCAGAGGCTTAAGGTCAACTACATATGAGGCATTTTTTCCAGTGAACTCAGTATAGATGTTTTAATTCATTAGGATTTCAATGTTGTTTTCGTCGTTACTTTACAGATGGCTTGTCAGGATTTGGAATTTTCAATATCACGTGTAAACATAATCATTTCCAAGTTGTTAGATGAACAAGGAAAGAATATCAAGCATGATTATGCAACACCACGATAGGCTTGTTACAGTACTTCAGGTTACGTTTACTTTTGTTGCAGGTAAACTTTCCTTTTTTTTCGCAGATTTTACATAGACTTATTAGCTTATTATAAACAAACCGTGGTGTCATTCAATCTTCTTTATGAGTCTCCGAGTTTACACAATCAACCATAGGTTTCCAGGCACTGCAGTCTTCGTGACCATCTACTCTGTATTTCTCACAAACCTGCTCTCTGGACCGGATTGTTCTTAGTTCAATGATTCTTTTTCAGAATCATCTCGCTATGGTCGCAGTTATTTCACGATCATCACGATCGTATTGTATAGGATTACGTAACAGTGATCATGAAATAGCCTGGGCGACTTTCATATGTTCAAGGTGATTTCGATTGATATGTCTTTTCCAATTAGTACGACCTTTACATAGGCTTCTCAAAGGAAATTGAAAGACAAACCCACTCTTACTCTAATTAAAACGTTTAGGTTGTCTCGTGAGAATTGGTTTTTACTGGAAGCATTAAACGACCATCTCGCTTTAATCCGATTCAACCCTTCTCTGCTCCAACGTCGGAAGGGCAGTATTTGACATGGGAGGGTACCAGTTAGAATCGCCTATAGAGAAAAACTGGTAATATGTAAGTAAAGAAATAGATGAGTTATCGTAGTATATCAAAGGAGAATTCGAAAGTCTTATTTATTTATGTTAACCTTATAAAGATATATTTCATTGTCGGTTTACTTAGTGGTCATATAGTTTTAAAATGTCTGTCACTGAAACCGAATATGCTATGTGAGAAATATAATGATATACAATGACACTAGCATTACCTAGGTACATTACAGTTTTTTCATACTTAACATTTATTTCTCGAGGAGCGACAAACTATCACATGGTAAAGACGATACCATGAAAATGTTTCAATTCTCGCTTTGACCACCGCGAAGCAAAAATTTCCTTGCAAAATTTGAGGACTGATTCATATACATGTTTATAGCCTTTTCAAATATTGAATACATCTGAATGTACTCAGAATTGTGAGGCTATTCGCATGGGGCAAAACGTTTTGGAAACATCTAGCAGTGGGAAGTCCTGTCCAGATTTTAACGGGAAGTAAATATATGCAGTAGGATTTAGGTGGACCACCCGTTGCAGATGTGTTGATATCCTTATGTTGAGGTGGCTACAGATTACAGTCACTGAGAAAGAAAGTAATGAGTTACATGATCAGTGCCGAGATTAGTAATTTAGTCGATCCAGGAAAGAGCATGGACTATTGAGATTGACTAGTGAAAGAAGAGAGGTTGGATTTTATCTAATAATAATACGAATTCGACATTTAGGGCAGCTTTTCGCTATAATGAGGTGATAAATGGCATATGAGATCTCTTCAGAATGACAACCTTTACGGATTATGCGCCATCGATACTTTGAACTGGGCATGAAATGTTTTTGAATCACTAGTTGAGTCACTCCTTTTATTTCACAACCTGCAATTCATGCATACATTCAACAAGGGTCCTACATTTAATCAACAAAGTTTACATACAACTTGCGATTCTTGCCCAAAGTTCATTTCTTACTGTGTCTTGTAGTTATTCTACTACATAGTGAGATACAAGATATGTTGAAGAAAATTTCAATATAAGTCATAAAATACTTCCTCACCGACGGATAAAAAACATGTATCTGACAAAAACGGAAATGACAGATAAAGAGGAGGAGATAGTGAAGAGATTAGTGGGGCAATTCGCCATCAGGAACGAAAATTCCGCTTCGATCCCTCCAACGCTCTCATTCAATCTTCGTGACAATGCCTGAATTTGATTGTCTCCACAATTGCAAAGGCAATCAACTGGACCACCATTCTACAACTGTTATAAAGAAAAACGAATTCCAATGCTATACTCGAAGACCTTTGTGGACGACGTAAGCGAGGAAACGAATCGGAAGCAGAAAGTGGCGGGATCCGCACAGAAAATCGTGATGGCGGGCCGTGTAAAAGAAAAATCATACCGCTTCGGTTTCGATTAGGGCTCAACTGGCGTTCTTCTTCATACCTGTACTGTTTTTCTACAGTAGCTACATGTTCGGCGTAGATGTGATGTTTCCACGGCAAATATCACCGTTTGGGTCGATGTGACTTGTTCAAGGGTCACGTAAATTGAAAAAAGCCGATATTCACATCAAGTCGAATAGGCTAATTTTTTCAACGATACATTTATAACTGCTTTTTTCCAAAGCAGACTTCTTGCAGACAATTACATAATATGCGCTATGATGACACGCTATTCATCTGAAGGAATAGAAAAGGATCAGCAAACCAATGGGAATCTCTTCCCCTCAGAGATTTTGGGAATTTTGGGGCCAGCGGTGTGCACAATTCTGGATATCTCATCCTTGTACGTATACGAGTCTTTACGCTGATCAGAGTCTGGATTGATGACGAAAGAGACGCTATTTGAGCGTAAACACCAGAAAAATCCATTTATTATCGCAATGTATGTTACGACTCTTCAAAACAAGCATAAACGGTTCATTATTTCCATCCACATGCTAAAATTCATGGCTCCCCTTTGATTCTGACTTTCTTTGAATTTCGGTGTGCGTGATCAATAGTCTCTTTTTATTGATTATTCATAAACCTTTATATGGCTTACGTTTACATGGTTTCGCCTTATCAGAACCCGTCGAGTATCCACAGCAGCTGTTCTTAATCCGATTTTGATCTTCGCAGACGTATCGGGCACTGTGAAATTGTGAATTACTGCATGAACGAAGTGACGTCCCTATCGTCTTTTTTTGGACAGGGCTAATAACGCTGGAGTGACCCAGCATCACTCTGCAGTTCTCCAAGATACAGGATGGTCCTTAGGCGGTCGACCGATTTTTAATTGCTCTGCAGCAGTCGGCGAAGCATTAGTTGACATATAAAGAGGCAGACCGACTGATACCAACATCGAAAGAAGAAAAATTGTTATGTATACTCGATACGGATCATAGTGGCTGTAATGAAAGCGGAACCACCGATACGTTGCCCGTAATAAAGATTTATGAAAGCTCGTATTACCCCATTGATAGAAACAGAGTACATATGACTTTTCGACAAAAAAATTTTTTTTTCTCAGTGGACCTCTGCTCCACTACAGTATCACGAAAATACATCAAATATTGAATATCTTTAATGAGACTTTTATGCATCTCAAATAGGTAGATAATCATCATGACATCGGTTGAATCAGCAATTGTTGGTGTTGGAGGTGAACAATTCATAAGTAAACAATCGTTCAACGGATGTCACGCAAATGATGTATTGAATACGCGTATTGAAAGCACACAGTGAATTGCTATGAGATAGAATGATTGAATCAGATTACAACGAATCAGTGAGGATAATGAAAGTGGCAGTTCTGTTAATGTTATTAGCTACGTAGATAGTCACGACTGATGTAGTCAAGAATGATGGATTTTCAACAGGAGATGAAAAGATATGACATTTCTTAGCTGTAATAAGATTCATTCACGACCGAAGTGATAGATATTAGAGTGCTTATATGCGGGCTTGCATACCACCATTAATACCAATTGTTTCTCCGGATATGTAACTCGCTTCGTCTGATACCTGAATTAGAACAAAGTAAGTTCACATAATTCCGTGGTAGTTATCCAAAAAAATTAAACCTCTGCTGAAAAATTGGTGCTTCCCAAGTTCCTAAAGATATGGAAAATTCTGGGAAAAGATATTCTTTTTTTTCGAATCCAAAGATGGCACCCGTCAACAAGTAGCTCATCGACAGAGGAAATCTTACTATAATCCAAAAGAGTATCAAAAACTACTTCTTCAAGAAAGGAGGGCACTATCGGATGGAGTTGCAGAAAAGCGACTTGTAAAAGAAAGAACTGAACGGACGTAGAAGATGTCGAAATTTATATAAATAGCTTTTTTCTTACGAAAAGGATATTAACGAGATTTCCGCCATAAGACACATAAGGTAAAATTCCTCACTTTTTGATTAGAGTGACAGGACGTTTCTGTTCAAAAGCAAAAGGAAAGAGAGTTTACTGTCAAGTCATGGAAAGAGTGATTATTAACACAACATTCGTAAGGGAACCAAGTCTTTGCAGCAAGAGTACAACTTACCAGAAATGCCACAACATCGGCACACTCATCAGCTTCGCCTAGCCGATTTAGCGGGATCGATCTCAACCAGTTTTCGTGATCAACTTCATTGATATATAACGCTCGACTGAAATCCGTTCGTATGATTCCTGTAATGGTAAACGTATGACAGACATAACTCCTACAGCGTTAAACGTATGATGGAAATAATTTCTATGACGGTAAACGGATGAGAATAGCTTCAGAAGCAAAAGGATACGAATAGTTAACACTATGAAATGGCGGTGTAAAGGAAAAACTGCAGGAACTAATGATGATTTTGAGCTTCAAAGATAGTACTTTACAACACAATCAACATTATCAGAGATATCACAAAGAAGAAAGTCAGGAAGAAGATGAAGCCATTTACAAAATAGCTGAAACTCATCGAACTCATCGAAAACAAAGTCTAACTTCGGCGTGCTCGATTACGAATCACGCAGAAAAACAAGAATATAGGTGGTTCAACCAGTTTTCGCTGCAACATTTTAACCCATCTAAAAAGACCGAGTAGTGATTTGCAAAAGACTTAAGTTCTATCGCGAGTGTATATCTGCGCGAAATTACTCACGTAACCTGTGAACAACCCTACTGAACACACCAGCAGACAAGAACGAACGGAGATATCGAATTAAGGAGGGTTTTCAAGCGTCGATGAAATTCCAAATAATGAGGATCACGCAAATCAAACGCAACATACAATGAAATGTCTCAAAAACTCGATCGATACGATCTCATGAGGAAGTTAGAAGCAGCAGTATATGGCAAAAAGAAATGTACAATCAGTATCTATCGGCTGACCTGGAGCGATAGCGTTCACTCGAATGTTTCGTCTAGCAAGCGATTGGCTCAGAGCCTTATTAAGACCAATGAGGGTACTCTTCATTATGGAATAAGCACCAAGTCCATCCATAGGCACATATCCAGCAACCGAAGAAACCAGGACAATATTACCATGACCACTGGCTTCCAAGTAAGGGACTGCTTCTTGTGATAGCTGGAGGGAAGACTGTACCTGTAATGAGTACGTTTTCACTCTTATACACGGAAAAATATTGAGATAAAACAGACTACACATATCATTCGCACTGATTTCACAAGTTGGCTGTACTTGAATGACTAAACTTTCCCACTGACTAATAACATTGCAATTACCAGATCGATACCTTATATCACAAAACATGTGGCAGCAGACCAACAGCCCCGGTAGAGCAGTGGTTAACACGTGGATCATGAAAGGGTGAAACAAGGGTCCAACCCTCCTCCCGCCCCTGAGGTCTCAAAGTTGTGCTTATCTCTGAACACTCAAATACTGAATACCATAGCGTCGCTTGAAAGTAACAACAAAAAACGTTCAATGAAGAATGAAGCTTTCGTTGGTAGTCAAACGCGGAGGCCATGATGGAATCCCTTTGGAAAATGATGTCCCCACGGCTTTCAAAGTATACTGATTTCTTGTGGGTGAAAGAAGACTCATAGTCCACTATATTAGGCCGTTCCACAAGTTTTGGCAGCAGAGCAATTAATACCAAATTTATTAACAAGAAGTAATCAAGACTGCATGTTTTAGTACCGGTCAGCCATGCATTTTTTCGAATATTTTAGTATACAACTTGCCTATATTTTCTTCAAAATGGAGCTGTCGTGGGAACAAATTCGCTTACTAATGCACGAATGGCGTGTAGGGGAAAATGCTAGTGAAGCTTGCAAGATTTATGGAGCTTCCTGTGGATGGCCCGAATGCGACTGATTTTCCAGACTGCTCTTTCCAGCTTTGAACTTCGCGAATCACTTCCTAGTTGTCCATTGCGACCATATCATCGCCCCAAGCTCTACTAATCCTGTGCGCCGCTTCACTAGCAATTTTTCTTACGCTTCATTCGAGCATGAGTAGCAAGTGAATTTGTTCCAACGACAGCTCCATATCACGAAAATATAGGCGAGCTGATTATCGACATGTTCGCAAAAAATGCGCAACTGAACGATACCAAAATCAAGCAATTCCAATAGATTCTGGTGAGGAAATTTCGTGTTTACTGCTTAGATGCAAAACTTATGGAACGACTTGATATTATTATTTTTTGTCCAAGAGATGGAAGGCCGTTCATTTTAGTCTTTTAATAACTATGATAAATGGAAGTAAACAGGAAAATGAAGCATGAAAACATAGAAAGAGAGAGAATAGAAGCGAAGGAATAAGAATAGAAGTGATAACAGAACACAAAAAGACAGCGAGCACGGTCACCCTCTGTGCCCCTAAGCGAACATGGTCTAACAATTTCAACTGAGATTCCTATAGACTCCCGTTTTGAAACGAATAAAGCACATATCTCATCTCGTTCCTTGACTCCAAAACATTCTACGAGTAACCAATTCCCATAGTCCAGCCACTTCACTTTGTCCGCAGATACACTGTTGATAATAGAAAACACATCCATCACAGTTGACTTTAGATTATTCACAAGAATATTTGGACTCGTTAAACGCATAAAATAAAGGATAAGAATAAAGATCACTAAACCTACATTAATATTGAGCATTTTGTCCCATTGTGAGTCAGAAATGCTCATGAGATCTCCGAAATGAGGATTGACAGCTGCGTTCGAGACGAGAATGTCAAGTTTACCAAACCTAAAGCTGTCACTTTACACCGTAAAAACACTGCCAAGTAAGATAAAATACATCTAATAATGCTGAGTAATATGCAAAACATTCGATCCGCAGAATTTGAACCCGCGCTTTAACCATGCCGAGGGCGCGGCATGAGTGAAACCTGGTTCGACTCCCGCCTGGTCAAAGATTTCAAATAATACTCAACATTTTCAAATGGTAGGTGAAGCTGAATTTGTATCACTAGAATAGAGAAAGAAAATAACATCAGAAAAAGATAAAGGCATCAGGTTTAGACATTTTAGCAGAAAGACGAGAACGGAACAAAAGTATATCCGTGCAAACATACCGCTCAATAGCAAAGTCGATCAGCTTCTTGCGATCTTCTTTGATACCAACGTGTGCGGTGACTCCTGAAGCATTGATACCCTCCAATCTTAGGGCTTCAACAGCTTCCTGAAATATAGTTTAACCCACTTGAGTCGGATATCTTTGAAGGCCCACCTTGCCAGGAAACGACTGTTTCACTAGAGAGAAATGCAGCAAAATGTAAAAGCTTTTCAGTTTACAACGCAAATGCTGACATAGGATGCTGAACATTCATCCATGAACTAATCTTTTTAGACTTCTACGCTTTAGAGAAAACTCAATCGGGAATCATTTTACTTGACCACTTTTAGCAGTGTTATGATGTCTCAATAAACCCAATGAACCCGGAAAGAGTAAGATCTGGGTTCGAATCCTAGCTGACGCAAACGTTTTTGCACACCACTCTACATCATTGGGTTTAGATAAAACTGACAAAATATGACAGATAGTTCTCTCTCTCTTGTTTAATAATAACATCGGCACTGTTCAGTGATTCCTAGCTTTTTTTTGTAGGCCAAACATGTAATTCTATAACAACTTATTCCGACACCTGATGTTTCGGTGGTTTCTGCATTTTCAGAGCCTGAAAAAACAAGGGTTGATGCCTGTAGCCCACTCAGTCAGAAATCTCCCATTACTTTATTTCTTGTAGAAGTAGAGGAGGTGTCAGGCTGACTGTGTTATGAGATATCTGAATTTTCCAAGTAGATGGCGAAATCGCAGAAACATTAGGTGTCGAAAGAAGTTGTATTGTAAAATCTTACTTATAGCTTGCAAAAAAGTCAGGGATCTTCAAGATACAAAGGCTTTTTTGTGTTCAAAAAGAAAACAGAAGTAAACAATGATGTATCTGCAAAATCGCGAAAGGTAGCACAAGGCTTCTCGGATTTGCAAATGTTTCAAAAAGAACATAAGGAAAGATGAAAAAGAGGAAATAATAACGAATGATGAGGCAGTTCCTCCGATGATATATAGAGCAAAAAAAAAATGCAAAAAAAGACGATACCTCGACATTTTTTGACTTTCTGCTGCTAACAACAACAGAGGCACCGTCGGCTCCTAGTCGCTTCGCTATAGCATATCCGATACCCTGAAAAGCAGCTGAGCAGACTCTCGGCAACAGCTCAGAAGAACGTCACAACGCAATCTTGCTACGAGATGAGAGTGAATAAAGAGCTCTATTCCAAAAGTAGTGGTAGCGGTTCCTTCTGAATTACAAGAGAACAAATAAAAAACCGACCTCATTCACTGGAGAGCAACTTTTCATATAAGTGCTAGTAACCACTCGAAAGCTGAGGTTTCTTGCTACAGCCCCACGTCGCCGGTTTTTCCAAACTCCCTTTCGTAACGCTGTGATCTCCACATCAAACTATGTCGCAGATGCGCATATTTCTTAGAGTAGAATCAGAAACGAATATGCTATCGAATAATCACAATTAGTTAAAGAAAAAGCTCCGTACGGCGAGAAATATGCGCGTCTCCAAAGCAAGAAATCTCCCTCGATAACAACGTCAAGAAAGGCTTTCCCGAAAAAACGGCGATGTGAGGCTGTAATCAGAAGTCTCAGCTTTCGAACGGTTGCTTAGACTCCTATTAAAAGTTCCGCTCCAGCGAATGAGAACGGTTTGTCATTTGTTCCCTCATAATCATAAAGAAGCGCGGTAGCTAAACTGGGAGCGCTCCTAGCAAACTGGTTATCATCCTTTGCCGGAAAATACCAGACGCAGGCTCAAGTCCTGTCCGAGATTCAGAGCTTTTCATAACACTCAAGATAACTGGATATTATGAACTGCTAGTCATTTACCTTAGTTGAAGCCGAAACAACAGCTACCCGATCTGTGAGCAATTTTTTCGTCATATGGGCTGCCATTCTGGAAAATTTTGCTGAGATATATTCATCAAGAACCACGAAAAAACACGTGAAAACCACCTATTACAATCCAGAAAAACTCAATAGGAAAGAGAAAATGGCACTTCATGAACAGAGAACGATTTGTAAAAAGGAAGAGGAATGATTGGTAGATGGCCACGAAGGCCACACAGAGAGAGGGAGGGAGAGAAAGTGAGAGAGAGGGAGAAAGAGACATGGAGACAGTTAGGGCAACGATCGTCCTCGTGACTGCTGACGTGAGAGACCAAACCTGTTCGTCATGGTTGATGAGCTACACCCGATCGACTGACCGACGGATCGAGTAACGCCCCCCGAAAACCAGACAAATGAACTTTTTGTTGTCGCGTGATTGCTCAGCGGCTAAAGTGCTTCCGATTGGCAGCTGTCTGATGATCGATCAACCGGTCATAAGTGTGCGAGAATGATTGATTTTTTCCGCATAATTCTGTAGGACAGCGCATCTGGCGCAGTGGTTAGAGGTGCTCTGCGACGCACACAAGGTCTGATGCTTCGACCCCGCACCTATGGCTCACCAAGCCATCCATCCCTCGGGGTCAGTAAATTAGTATAAGCTTGGTCTCAGATTTGTCTAGGAGGATAAGCAGCACTGACTCGGTACAGCGGGAGAACACCGCAAGTTATTGTAAAGGCCAGATATGCCTTCAATCACCTTAAACGAAGTTAAAACTCGAAGATGAACGCATGGCTAATCCCTCAGGGATTGATCAACGCCGAGAGGTTTATCCTTTTAATCTCTAGAAATCCGTTCTTGAAAAAGCGTCTTTCGGCTTGTTTTCGTTTCGACGAATAGAGATAAATGACGAAGGTTTGAACAAGAACAAGATAACAGAGAACAAGACATAGGCGTTCAATCCAATGATGTTGAGTGATGTGCAAAACTTTGACGTAAGCTGGGACTCGAACTCGCATTTCACTCTTTCTGGGACGCTTGCTTAACCGATTGCACCACCGACTCCTGTTTTTTTGCCACCACTACTTCTACGTTGCAACGTGTTTTTAGGCACTTCAGATGGAATCAGTGCGAAATCGGCATTGAACTAGACTTATTCGATGAGAAGCACCACGTTAGATATGACCTATAAACGCTCCTACGGAGCAGTGGCTAGATGTGCCCTGCGACTCACACGCGTATGACGACGGTTCGGTTTCCCATCCGACTATCTTTGAGCCTTACATCCCTAGCGGTCGATAAATTTGTGCCAGACTTGTCTGGGAAGATGACTGCACTGAGTTGATGCATCGGCAGGCCAGCCCCAGGGGTCTATTCCATTATGAAGGGACAAATGAAAAGCTAGCCTCATTCGCTCGCCAGGAACTTTTGAAAGGAGAGTTAGTAAACATTCGAAATCTGGGATTTCAAGTTACAGTCCCACGTTGCCGGTTTTTCAAAACAACCTTTCATAACGCTGTAGAATCCACACAAAACTATGTCTCAGACGAGCATATTTCTCACTCGAGAAAGCACTTTCTAAAGACCATTAGTAATCATTCGATAGAGTAATCGATGCTGATTCCAATGCTGTGCTTATATCCTGAAAAGACCGTTTATCTGCAATGCACCAGGTAAAACAATTTGAATTCGCATGCGCGACGAAGTGGGTCTTTGGCCATTCACGTGCGCTGGGTGAGGCAATGATCGATCAATCTTGGACCGTTCTAACAACATCGCGTCAGCAGCACGTGACTTAGCCAAAGACCCCCTTGATCGCACATGTGAATCGAACTTATTTTATCTGCTGTGTTGCAGAGAAACGGTCTTTCTCAGGAGAATAAGCATAGCGTTGGAATCAGCAACGATTACACTATCGAATGATTACTGATAGTCCCAAGAAAGAGCGCTGTCCGGCGAGAAATATGCGCGTTTGCAACACAAGAAATCTTCCTCTTTGTAACGGCGTCAAGAAAAGGCTTTTTCGAAAATCGGCGAGGTGGGTTGTAATCTGAAGTCTCAATTTTCGAATGGTCACTAACCGTACTATGAAATGTTTCCTGTCAAGCGAATGAGGTCGGTTTTCATTTGTCCTATCATAATCGAATAGAACCCAGTAATTGTAAGGGCCAGTTATGCACTCAATCACCTCTGACGATGCTTGATATGTTCGAATCCATGGCACATCCCTCAGGAATGCTGAGAGCTTTGTTCCTTTCACTTCAATGCCTAGCAATTATCGAGATCAAGGGAGCAAAGACAGGAACGCAATCTGACAATTTCCTTTCTTTTTTGAGAAAAAAAAACCCTCACGTTGTAAAGAATGAGCGTAATTGGTCGCACTGATCGTCCTGACATTCCACAAGGATGCCCTTTCTCATGTGCAAACAAAGTTCGCCGATGAAAGTCATCGTTATCGTCACAAGGACGACTACGAAGAAGCTCAAAACGATTTGAACCTCTCTTTCTCCTTTAATTTATGAGCTCGAAAGAGTCACACTATGGGGGAACTGCAGCTGATAAAGTTTCTAAGAGATCATAGTATCCATTTCTTGGTGACCTTTGAACTATGCTTCTCCTAATCAATCGATAGAGGTCTCTATCAGAAGAGATATTACGGCGGCTGCACTTTGGTCGCGGGAAACTACTTTTCACATAGAATGATTGACCCTAAAATTCCATAGATAAGAGTGGTTCAATTTTTGCAAAAGACGGAGAGACACGCGCGCTTTTCGGTAATAAATTAATCGTTCGAGCTTTCTTAGTATTCTTCCATTAAGAATAAGAATAAATAAGAATTACTAAAAATTATATATAATTCCATTTTTTCTCGAGCGCTTCTAGCGGTGGTATGATGTTGCCGATATACCCACTGATATGGAGTGATGCGCAAAACCGTTCGCGTCAAGCAGGACTCGAACCCCGCATCTCACTCTAGCCGGGAGCGCGTGCTCTAACCCGCTGCACTACCGACGCCCGTTTTGTCACCACTCTTTTCTACGCTATAACGCATCTATCTGTCAGCAACCAATGATGACTGGGTTCTACGTCGATACCGACTATCTAGGCCAAACCGTTGACGGTCGGTTGCTTAGAGACAGATGCGTTGCAGCGCAGAAAGATTGGTGAATAAATCGGGCGTCGAAAGTGCATCGAGTTAGAGCACACGCCTCCGGATAGAGTGAGGTGTGGGTTCGAGTCCCGACTGACGCAGAAGTTCTGCACGTCACTCTATTTCATCGAACAGTAAGAATTACGAAGATTACTAGTAAGTACTACTACCGAACACACACCACTATCTATGGAAATTTTAGGGTACAAAAATTAACAAAAATTAGTCGAAAAAATTAACAGAAATTAGATGATTGATCAACTTAACGCTATTTGAGCTGTGTTATAGTGTTATAACTACATCTTCAATAATATTGAGTGATATGCAAAACTTTAAGTTCGGACGGGATTGAACCCGCGTCTCATAGTTTTTGAGATCTGAAGTTTTTCCTATCACTCAAGACTGTTGGCTATGCGGTTACAAAAATCCTTTCTTTTCTCTTCAAACAATTTCACTGAGCGGTGATTTAGCTGCTAATTCACTAATATTTTTTATTTGCTATCGTAATATTGAGTCACGCCCAACGTCGCATGCAATCGTCACTGATTGCGGAAAAAAGCCGAAAGACAGACAACACCTACTTAACACATTTCAACGGATTACAGCATTGCGATAAGGTAATGGATCAGATAGTAATTGAGGAATTTGTATGTTAGACGGCGACGAATCTAGAACCGAACTCATCCGCTGAACAAAAGATTTTCACAGGAGTGTTAGTAATCAATCGAAAGCTCAAATCTCTGGCTATAGATCCACGCCGCCACTTTTTTCGAAAAACCCTTTCATAATGCTGTAAAATTCAAAATAAAATTCCGTTCCACACTCGCCTTTCGCCTTCATTTTTACCACAAGTATAATTCGCTGGGAACCCGAAAAGCATATGGACGTGTAGAGGAAATCTCGTAGTATCTGAGTCAATCGTTTTATCTGGAGTTTCTTTCAAAGCGGAGAAAAGATTTCCCGGTGAATAGCCCAAGTTGCAACCCATTTGTCCACGCGTCAGGCCATCGACCGATCACCCCTGCCTCCCACCCACCTCTCCGTGAAAGAGCTGATAGACAGTGTCGTCGGAAATGTGGAATCCAGTCTTAATTTCCCTTCTAAACGGTCTTTTCAAAAAATAAGCCCAACGTTGGAATCATTGGAGCTTCGACATCGAATGCTTACTAGTAGTCTATAGAAACAGCATCTACTTGGCCGGATGTATAGCACAAATATTTTCTTTCTCTTACAGCGCTATCAAAAGAGCTTTTCCAGAAAGCGGAACATTTTCTGATTCTTCGAGACTTGTGCTATCGAGGGAGTACTGCCTTTCTAAGGAGGGAGCTCTGTGCAGCGAAATACAAGCGAGTTAAGAGAAAAAATCACATGATTTTGTGAAACGTACTTTTCTTTCTGATTTTATAGCGTTATAAAAGAGTGTGTTGAAAAAATGGTCACGTGGGGCTGTAACCAGAGATTTAAGCTTTTAAATGGTTACTAACACTCCTATGAAAAGTTCCTCTTCAGCAAATGGAATCGGCTTTTCATTTGTCCTCCCATAACCCGAATAGTACCGTAATTATAAAAGAGGACCACCGACCCAATGGTCCGAAATCACTAAAAGAAAAACCTAGAAAAAAGCAAGCGATAGGAAAGGATAGAAGTTCCAGTGGCCGACCATTCAAGTCACTCGACGACCAATCAATAGGACGAACGGGGTCACAGTAAGTATCAGCCCCGACAGAGCGATAGGGTTCGAGGCGTCTCCCACAATAATGCAGAGCCGAGTAATGACATGTACCTGGTGTAGTCACGGCCCCGCAGAAAATAGGCGTAACAGCGTCTAAGTGCTGAAGGAAAACCAACCAGAGTCGGCTCACAGCGCGAAGATTATGCTGTCGTCGTACGCAGAGGATGGATAGCGCAGTGGCTAGCGCTGCGGTTCATTGGGAAGCAGGGTGCTGGTTAGGTCTCTCCCCCATCCCCCTCCCCAACACTCTTGAAATCAGTCGACGAACGCCTTAGGAAGTGCCTTAGCCTTGGCTGGGCGAGCTACGAGATCACAAGAGATTGTCCTCTGACAGAGAATCATAGAAAAGACGAAATCCTTAAGCAGCATCCAAAGGATCTCGTGAAATGTTGGGAAGACCTTTGAGGAGGATGAATCAGAGGTGGAGAGCACGAATTGAATCGGATGCAGGAAGTGCCGAGATCACGGAACACACGTGTCGGTGGCTCTCATAAACAAGATTTGTCAGAAGATGAACTGCTATGTACTCTTTGTAACTCTGGACTTCGCACTTTCGACGTCATCGCGTCGCTTCCAAAGTGCAAATTGTGTTGTCGGTGCTTTCTTTTTTGTCGAATTCCATTGATACGAGCGATTCGAATGTCATGGAAGTGCAGAGTTTTCGACGGACAAGAGTTTATTTAGTCTTTATAATTACAAAAATTTACAATACACAAGAAATAGATCCTTTCATTATTATGTGAGCCAACTTGTCATGTGGTCTGGTAAGGGCTCTTGTACAGCCCGAGACACGTGTTTCGTCCTTACAGACTCGTCAGACAAGTTGGCTCAAATAATGATGAAAGGATCTATTGAAATTTGAGCATGGTCTAAACAAAGCACCCGAAATAAAGGTATAATTAAGATAAAAGTACCAGCAAAAGAGCAATAGAGTGCGCAACACTCTGTGTTAGGTGAAAATTTCACTTGACATAGAGTGTAAAACGTTCGTCTTCGATGACACTCTATAAGGAGTGTAAGGCTCCCGAGAGAACTGACTATAAAAAGATCGAAAGACGACGGGTTCTGCCCGACGAGTCTGTAAGGACGAAACACGTGTATCGAGCTGTACAAGAGCCCTTACCAGACAACATGACAAGTTGGCTCAAATAATAATGAAAGGATCTATTGAAATTTGAGCATGGTCTAAACAAAGCACTCGAAATTGAAATAATTGCAAACAAAGCTACACAAAGAAAAAAATTAGAGAAGAGGAAGCAATATAAATGTGAGTCCTAAACGGCGACATAAAATACTTATCGATAATAGCTTGACCCTTATGGGACCGTGGGTTCACGGCCTCTGCGTCTCTAACCTTGAACGCGTTGCGTGTAACTGTGGCGTCTGATGGCGTTTTCCATTGTTAGACGCAGCACTGTGAGGGTTAGACGCCACTGTTAAACGCAGCACTTTGAAGGTTAGAGACGCAGAGGCCGTGGGTCCACGGTCCTGTAATAGCTAAAAGGTGCGAAGAAACGCAGCATCTTATTGGTCATTTCTGAGAAATATTACGGCACTCGACCAGCTACGTAGATCACGGGGCGACTAAATATCCTTAGAGAACGTGGATTTTGTGCTCGGCCGCAATATTCACACCTCAAAGTTGTAGATGAGCTCTAGTTGAGTATCTCAAAGCACGCATATTACGAATTAATCGCCATGTACGGAGCCTTCGATTAGTGCGCGGTTACGATGTGCACCGAAATCAGTCTGTGTTGTACGTGGGACCCAAAAAAGGAGAAGCCGACTGTACTTTTTGAGGCAGTTATTCCATGTTCCGGATCCCACAAAGAAAATAAGAATAAGGAAGAATTTTTGGGCCAGAAAAGGCATCTTTCAAAGGGTAGGATTCAAAGAAAAGTTGAGATGATATCGACAACATAGTATTCAAATCGAGGGAAATGTGCCAATATATGCCATTCGTATTAGGATTTGTTCTAAGGGAAAATGATGCTCTAGGATTAAAAATATGGAGCAGAACGGGACGGCGAACAAGATCCATACGCTGTTCATTGAAGTGGCGATACGACGAGCAATTTATAATTCCGATATGAGTACATTGTTGAGCTTTCCACATCGAAAAGGGTGTTAGCGCTTGCTAAATTTGGTTTCGGTAGCCTCAGTGGTGTAAGCTGTAGCATGCACCCCACTAAGGAAAATATATGGGGTTCAACTTCCGCCTGAGGCTTTTGAAAGTTTTCTGCATCATGCTGCATCCTTGGATAAGTTCTTTTCCGTCAAACGGCGTGGAATAAAGAAACGTTACCTTTTGCTGGACAAGAACTTTTCTTGAGAGTGTTAGTAAATTGGAAGCTTAAATCTCTGGCTATTGCGTATGTTTTGCAACGCCCGCGCATTTATACTACTAGTTCTCTGGGAGCTGAAAAGCACATGAACTTATGGAGGAGATCTTTTAGCATCCGAGTCTTACGTTTAATTTGAAGTTTCTTTCGAAGTGGAGAAGAACAACAAAAATCGCACTTCACATGTGAGCTGCTTAAGCGCCATCGATCGATCACTGTTTTGAAAACACGAGTAGCCCCCTTTTGCCCCTCGTGCCAGCCCGTTGATTATCCAAGAAACAAATGCCCGCATATGTTAATCAATCTTATTTTCCCTACTACATAGCAGAGTAACGGTCTTTCTAGAAAATAACCACAACATTGAAATTGATAAATTTTACGTTATTGAATGATTACTAATAGTTTGAACGAAGAGCTCTGTCCTGCAAGAAATATGAGTTTATGAAATACAAATTTCTTTTCGTTGAAGCGTTATTGAAACACTTTTTGGTTCTTTCTAACTAGGAGGAAACAAATGGAAAATTGATCTCATTTGCTGGAGAGGATCTTTTCATAGGGAGGTTAGTAACCTTTCGAAAGCTCGGACCTGAGGCTACCGCGCCATGTCTCCGGCTTTCCAAAGCACCTCTTTATAATGCTCTAATATTCAAAATAATATCATGTGTGTTTTTTCTCTTGTCTCGCATATATTTCGCTCGACAAAACTTCTTCTTTAGGGTGCTAGTACTCAAACCATAGTACAAGCTTCATCTTTCAACCCCCGGTGGTCTTTTGATTTGTGCTTCAAATCTCGCCGGACAGAACTCTTTCTTTAAACTATTAGTAATCATTTGATAGCATAATGTCTTTCAATTTTAGCCATGTGCTTATTCTCTGGAAATACGGTTCGGCAGGGAAAATAGACCAAGTTTTACATTCTTAGTAACGTTGTTTACAGGCTATTCGGTATGAAGACGGCCGTGGCAGGAGGCGTGGCAGGGACAGGGCGATGCGGGACGATCGGTATTTTGCTATTCAATTGGGAATTTTTTTCTCCGCAGAAATTCCAGAAAAAAACGATTGATCAAGTTACTAACACTTCTATGAAAAAGTCCTCCCCAGTGAGTGAGATCGGTTTTCCATTCGTTTCTCCTAATCAGAAACAACCGACTTCTTTAAGAAGCGACGTTGTGGCGCACTAGCTAGGGATTCAAGCTTTCGAATGATCGCCAGCACTCTTATGAAAAGTTATTGTTTAGCCAGAGGAATCGTTCCTTCATCCCGTGCCATCTAACGGAAAAGTGCACTTGGATATTCAATTACAACATCATAATACTGCTAAAAATGCAGTAAGATGTAGGGTTGCTCCAGTTCAAACTTTCTAATGTAGAATAAACAGAACGAGATAAAACAAAGATGAGATGCTTTTTGTGAGCACTTGTGACGCTCTTTTTTGATGACCTTGGTGACTGTATTGGACCTGAAACACTTTAATTTTGCTCAAAATTCGAGTCCGACATGACTGTATGGCCTTTTTAACGAAAATCGATGTCGTAAATGCAGTGTGAATGCTTTGAAAAAGTAGTAGTAACCGCCTATAATTTGCTGTGCTTCTGGAATTCAGTAACTCTACGAAGTTCATAAAAAATATTCACTCGTAGCTGTTCAAGGTCACCGTCGTTCATGTAGGTGATGCATCGTACAATTTGTCTACGACCTGATTTGAAAGCCACTTTTTGAAATGATGGCTACAGAATTGCCTGTGGAAATCTCGTTGACTCTCAGAGAAGCGAAGAATGCCTTAGTTGACGCTCGTTCTAGAGTACGAAGGTTTTTCACTGTATCAACCAGTTTGAGCTCATTGGAAGTGATAGTCCAACGACAGCGGTTTTTTGATTAGCCAATTTTGCAAAAAGTTCTCCGTCTTACACTATTATGTTAAAACCAGCGATTACAAGAAGTCGTACTGGATCAACTGTGGCGATTTCTTTCATGTCTCTGACAAATAGCCGATAGTAGCAACGACATAGGTGTAGATGAATAATGTCTATTTATGTCTGGTAGAGCTTGCGAATTCAGTCATAATGATATGACAGTTGGATTCGATTTGACAATTGAATTCTTTCCATGATGCCGCTGTGTTGGTTCTTGGTGTTGTCCTCCTCGCTTCCGTAGATGGTTTCTGAAAGGTGGCTTGGAAAGGCTGGATGTAACAAGTACGAAATTTAAAGTAATTTGATTTGATTACAGTTTTCAAAACTATAAATTATATAACAGCATGCTGAGATATACTATGTATTACCTCTTCTACTGCAGGTTTATTCGAATCTACGATGTATACGGTTGTATCACCTCTCAAATTTCGTTCTTTTGTGTACTTTTTTCCGATCTATGATTTGTTTTCCTCAACCGAATCCAAAGAATTTCGAGAAAGTGGTTTTAAACAATATTCCAAGAGATTAAAGGGCCGCATCTTTACTGATTAAAAAAAACTGATCTCGATGCGCATAGATGTCGAGTTCAATGGCACAGAACTTCGACCTGTGGCAAAAGGGTTAAATAAGTACCAATCGTTGGAATCTTTCCCAAAAATTCCTTTACTGATTCCACTGTGTATTCGGCCTCCGCTAACAAAGATAGCTCAAAAAATCCGAAATAATACTGCCACAGATATAATAATACTCCGACGTAGTGATTCTCATTTCTGTCTGCTTGTCCATCAGTATCGGTGCTGTTAATGAAGTTCGGGAAGGTCATACTACTCGTAACGAACAAAAGAGAGAATTGAAACAAAGGACTAGTGTTAATAAAAGACTATCTCTATGCATAGTTATTTCTCAGTAGAATCGCGACCACGCTGAATTTATCACATCCCATCTTTACGCTTGGGCTCATCTTATGATATAAGTGAAACAGGCGTTATTTGGAATACACTGTGGACGAAACACCGTAAACTCTATATGCTTAGGTAGACCACTAAGCAGAGAATTGATATTCGTTGTAGAAATAATTGTTCATACTGTTGGCGAAGCTTGAAATGTAAGATGTAAGATAACTGAGTTGAAATATCTGCACTTTGTTCTTTTGGAATTCGTAGCACATACAACATATTGTAATATTCTATCTAAGGATATTAAATTCTATCTGGATTCCCACTGGTGTCATGGTGAACTGCTCGTTTGAACTCCGTAAAGACGATTTAAAAGCTCTGAAACTAATACACTTCACAAGTGTCAGCATGCGATCATCGAATGATAACCGTTTTTGTCTAGCATAGAACTTGGTCAACGAACTTTGATTTCATTATAGGAGTGTTTTGCATAATGAGTAAAAATTTTACGCCCAGGTCTGCATATTTCATTGTTTTCCTCTCTGTAGACACATTTTCGATTACGAAAGAAGAAGAGTGATTGTTGACGGCTATCCACACGCCCAGGCAAAACGCTCCTGTCTGCTATACACTAATCACTCAGTGTTTCCTTTATGCGATTGTATTTTTGTTATAAGGTTGAGGTCTTTAGCATCGGTCGCGTTGCTATATTCTGATTCTATTGCTAAATTAGCTGAAATTAAACAGTAAGGTGCTATGCATCTTGGATTCAAACTTATATGTTTTTCTCCTTTCAATTTTGTAAGCTTATATTCACATTTTGGATTTACACAATTTTGACTGATCTGCCAGCAACCAACCATAAACATCTGGTCTGGGCAAGCACGTATCGGTATTAAACCCAACACGCTCAATATATAAGTATATATGTACATCTATATATGTATATATATATACATACATATACACTTACATATGTATATATGTATATACACATATGTATACGTGTATATATATATATATATATATATGTATTTGTATTTATTCAAGTGTGCACACGCACATTTGTGCACATATATATATATATATATATTGAATGATGTATAATTCTCTGTATATGTCTCAGGTCACTCCACGAACACTACATTAGCTTTATTGATTCGTCAACTTAGTACGTATACAACCTTGGAGTAGTTACATTTGACTATCGCTGGCTCATGCCATATTTGTATTGAACATAATTTTTTCCGCATACACATGAACAAGATGGTTCGACACAGATTTGGGCTAATCAGGCCTATCGTCTCTGCAGTATCACGAAATTGATGCCAGACTTTTCTGGGAAATGATCCATAGCATCGACTGTTTTTCATCCTCATAATAAGTATTGAGGTGGGCGAGGTCTCCGAAACACGTGTATGGCTCTGGCATACCAACCTCTTCAAATTTCCTTTTCTTTTAATTAAAAAAAATTTCCACTCTTTATTGCGAATGTTGCGAAATGCAGTTACATTCTGTGAAAATTGGTCGTGTTTCCCTGCCTTTTCACCCAGAAGAGTATTTTGACTGGACTTTTAGTAATCAATCAGTAGCTTGAGAAATGGACATTTTCATACAAGGCCTAGTTTTAGAAAATCCTTCTAACTGCGCTGTAATAAGTGAGAAGAGTACTGCGTTTTGCTTCCGAACTAGATAGTTCGTTGGTTAAACTTTACTTTGGCATTTATACTACTTCTATAGTCAAATCTCGATTTTTGAGCAAATTCATTGTCATGAGAAGTTAGAGTTTGATTATTTATTTAGATTATTCATTAGAGGAAAGTATTTTTCGCATGGAGAGTGCCCATGTGTTTCAAAAATCACCACCTTTCATTTTGAAAGGTGCATCCTTGAAAAACCATATTTCTACTCCTTGTTGTGCATAGAATCCTTTAGAATCCACATTCAGCAGAAGGCCAACAAAAATGAATTTACTCCCAACTCTTACTTCTCATTTCTGTCACACATGTTATTAGGGTGAAACCGCCTTTTCTCACTCATCGTCCCCCGATCGCTACAGAGATTTGCTCGAACTTATTAGGCGGAAGAGCCGAAGCAAATCATGCGGTAGAGGAAACAATTGTGTTGGGGGAAAACGAGGTCGAGCGTCCTGGTTTTGGTTTTTTTTTCAATTTACAATTAATTTTATTCGTGAAAGTCATCTTGTGGACACTGAACTAAAAAGAATACGTAGAGGGTGCAAACGGTGAGGAATATCCAGTGTTAAAATCACAACGAAATGTACTCGCAGTGTTGAATAAGCGCGGATAATGAAAAGCTAGCACCCATAAAATGTAGAACAAAGTCTTTTTGCAATTCGAAAAGGTTTAAAATCCGCAAGTTTACTAATAAGCGATAAATCATTGAGAATTATCGATGAAGTGACATCGCATGCAGTGTGCAGAATACTTTTGACAAACAATTGATGCAATTTCTCACTTCCAATCACTCTCATGACTTTGATGTTTTTTAGAAAATAAAATAGTTTCAGAACTAAAAGTTTTTCTATCGTGATTTTTGATTTCAGAAGAACAAATTCAGCATCACGTCGCCGCCTTTTCAAAAAGCTTTTTTTTCGACGTTGCTACAGGGAACTTTTTGCGCTGCAGACGAGCATATTTCTCGTCAGACAGAGCACTTTCTTTGGAGTATTAGTAATTATACGACAGCGTAATCGTTTTCGATTCCAACGCTCTGCTTACATCCTGAGAAAACCGTTTCTCTGCAACGCAATATGTAAAATAAGTTGAATTCCCATCTGCAATCAAGAGGTTCTTTGACTAGTTCACATGTACGCGCGTGAAACGCCCACTTTCGATGACACGATGATCATCGATTTCTCGGACATATGAACGCGCGGAGAAGTATCGCGACGGCAGTTCACGTGGTCGCCTCACGCACAGACACGTGAATAGGCCAAGACCCCCTTGATCGCAAATGAAAATTCAAAGTGTTGTGTCTGTTGCGCTGCAGAGATACGGTCCTTTAAGGATAAAAGCAGAGAGTTGGAATTAGAAGCGATTACGCTCTTGTATTACTACTAAAGTCCAAAAAAGAGCTCTATCCAGCGGAAATATGCGCATCTGCAGTGCAGGAAATCTCCTTCTGCACCTATGTCAAAAATAGGCTTTTTCGAGAACGGCTATGTGGAGCTGTAGTCTGAAGTCTCAGCTTTCGAATGGTTGCTAGCACTCCCTATGGGAATTTCCTCTCCAGCTAATGAGATCGGTTTTTCATTTGCCCCCCTTGTAATCGAATAGTATTGGGATATAAGTGTGAATGATTCAAATATTCAGGGGAGATTTTGCTCAGTGAAAGCGTCTTTTTGGCAGATGCCGAGATAGGATCGCCATTTTATTTCGGATTTCTACTCCAAGATTGAAGTGGAAAACTCAATTAATAGAGGTGGCGGGTGATATGAGTACTATTACCTAATTATTCAATCTTGCACAGGAAAACCTTCACCATCTTGTAAGATGAGCAACTGGTGAAAGATTTATATATAAAACTCTCTCCGATCCACGAAAATAGCTTGTAAGCTACGTGCGGTTGAGTTCGCTGTGCGTACTACAGCAGAACTCCCGCCACGCGCGAGGATCCAAAAACCTTTGCATTTCCAGAGAAAATGTCATGTCGCAACGTTAATGAGACTCGGTATCGGAACAACAGATTATTTTGACCTTATTGTTACATTGCTATAATATCATGCATCGATAAGTTGGATCGCCATTTGGAAATTTCTAATTCTTTGGTTTGACTTTAAGTCATCTTATCGAACCTTAAAACAGGCTCAAACATGTTATCATGTTATCAGATTATCACTACGGCTTTTGTGATACTACATCTCTTGAAGAGATAACGTTGACATTGCTACGTGCAAAACTCTGTTGGAGGCAGTGATATACACGTTTTATCTGAAATAAACACTATGAGAACTCTGAATTGAAGATTCGGTATGATTCTCTCGTCATTTGCATTCATTGTTAGCTGGATACTAGTCGTCTGACTTAGTGAAACGAATGGTGAGTAGATTGATTGTTATTTGGTCTATTGAAACCAAACCACGAGACAAACTGACCCGGACTTATGTTTATATCTACTATGAGACTCCATTACTTCACTGAATTCTATAGTCACACAAATCGAGGTCTCTTTTCTAAAGTCTGAACAAAGAAGTTCGCTATAAATGAATTAGTTTGCAGAAGCCATCGTTTGTGGTGGTAGATGCGAGCATAAACATCGCAAAAGACAAAGCACGAAAATATGAACGTCACGAGAAGAAATTCGTACTTCTACCGTACTACGAGCAGCTATCCAGTTATCTGGACGATTATTTTGAGCATATCAAACATGGGCTTGTTGTCTCTATACTCGTTAACGAAAACCGACCTGCACTGAGCCGTTACATATATGCGTTAAGAAAGTAAGGCAAATTTTATCTATGCCAAAGTTGATCGCTAAAGAGCATAGACCGACAATTTCAGATTCGTTGAGGCAAATGGATTTCGATTTCCAAAAAGCGATCATTTGAAGTTGATCAAATTGATGTACCTCGTGATGGTGAAGAGACATCAGTGGCATGATACAGTACATTTCGCAGCGAGAGCTCTTGAAATGTTACTCAAGTGAGAATTTAACCGAATACCCAAATATAGTAGAGGTTTATACTACGACGTCAGTACTCTACTGTCACATGAGAAGCGTATTGCGATTATTTCATCACAAGCTTCGCGTAGCATCTGATCGCCTCATTCATCTTCAGAATGTGGCGCGGCAAAGAAATCCTTCTCCTGGTTTACAGTTTGTGATATTGGCGTTCCCGGGACGCTGGGATCAAGTGGCTGTGATGCTCGTCGCGGCGCGCCTGGAACGAACTCCATCTCCCAACTCTCTCCTGCGGTCATTAATAACACCCTATGGAACGCAACAGCAAGACGATCCTCGAGATTGGAAGAAGACTCGTTCAACCACTATTGTACGCCGTGCAAGAAGGCGAAGAACGAAATGAATGCTAGAAATAACGGGATCCGCCTAGTTGAAAAATTCTGTGATCGTTTCAGCAGCTTCGAAAGTTAAGTTTTTCCTATCACTTCTCATTCCCGATCAACCTCAACCTAACTCTCGTTGTTGCTTTATCTTGAGAACACGAATGTAGAAAATTGGAGAGGATTGGTTTGAACCTTGGTCACAGTAACATTTTCCGGTTCATTCTGATTGGGGGCGAATAAATGAAAAATAGATCTCATTCGCTGGAGAAGAACATTTCATAGGAGTTTAGTGACCATTCTAAAGCTGAGCTTTAAGGCTACAGCTCCACGTTGCCAGTTTTCCAAAGCACCCTTTTATAACGTTGTAGCATCCAGATTAAAAAATTACGTTTCACACTCGCATTTCTACCTTCTTTTTATCACTCGTATAATTCTCTGGAAGTCGATAAGCATAAGAATGTTTAGACAAATTTCTGTAATATCCTATTCAGTCGTCTTACGTGGAGTTTTCGCAACGGAGGAGAAATTTTCAATTGAATAACAAAATATCGATCGTTCCGCCTAACCCCGACCCTCCCACGTACCCTGCCGCGCCCCCTGTTACGGCCGTCACCTTGTCGAACAGCCTGTAAACAACGTTACCAAAATGTAAAACTTGATCTTATTTTTCTTGCTGAACCGCGTTTTCCACAAATCAGGCACATCGCTAGAATCAGAAAACGAACGCAATATTCTAAAGAAAGAGCTATGTCCGGCGACGCTTAGAGCACAAATCAAAAGACCAGAGGTGATCAAAAGATCGAAAGAGCTTTTTGAAGAGCAAACATATTTTTGAGTTCTTTGAAGCTTTTGCCATAATTTTAGTACTGGACTCTGAAGAAGGAGTTTTGTCCAGCGTAAGCGAGCTAAGAGTAAAAGACACGTGGATCTATGAAACATGACTTCATTTTGAATGTTACATCGTTATAAAGGGTTGTTCAATAAACAGGCGACGTGGGGCTGTAGTCTCAAGTCTCAGCTTTCGAATAGTTACTAACATTCCTGTGAGAATTTGTTCTCCAGCGAATCAGACCGATTTTTCACTCGTTCCCTCCTAATCAGAAAGAAGCCATTTTTCGTTATTTAGTGATACATACTGGGATCCGATGTAGTATAATCAAGATACTACTAAGTGTCAGTCGTCGCTTTTTTCAAACCTTCTTTGCTAAGCTTCCCACTTGTAATCAGATTGCTTCAAGCAAATCTAGAAAATTTCAGTCACGTATCCTCATTCTTTGCTTCTCCGCCCATCAAGTGACGCAATGCGAACTTTTCAACTTTTTCGCTTACTTTATTTCACTCACTCACCTACTTTCTCAGTTCCTCTGTCTCTTTTTCTCTTCTCTCTCTCTCTCTCTCTCTGTGTAAATCTCTCTCATCTTTCACTTCGTTTCAAACAACTCAGTTAAATCTCCCAAATCTAGTAGCTCATGGGCGAATTACGAACTCTCTCAATGTGAGAAAGTTCATTGTGAACTAAGTTTGCTTAATACATTCTGTTACTGAGAATGCACACCGATGTGGTTAGTTTCATGTGACTTCGCAGTTTGAATACAGCCAGAGCCTGAAGCTAATAGGAAAAGGTACGTGTTTCCAAGCACGGGTTTACTAGATCGCTCCCATTGGTAAACAGCTCAAATCAACGTATTCAATAGTCACCAATACATAAGCTGATCTGTGCTTGTCGAAACTGCTCATCCTGCACCTAACTAGAAATATTTTACTAAATATTACACTAGAATAGCAATGCATGATGCACTGAGAAAGCACAGTGGACATTGATCTTCGATAGAGCAGCATTGTAATTTGACTGAAAAGAAAACATATAATGAAGTACCGCTATAAACTATAGGCTGCTAGTGTGCTTGGAGAGAATTACAATAGTCTTGAAAGGCGACTGAGAAGATAGCTCTCTTATCAGAATTTGGTTCGTATACGAGCATATTTAGGACTAGTTGAGTAAGTACCCATTATTCAAACTATCTTCTCCATTTGTAACGTCCAGAAACTTACTGTATCACAATAATGGGAAAGCACAGGTTGGTGCCGGAGGTGAAATGTCGTGCTAAGCAAAGGTGTTTGTTGAGCTTTTGAACATAATAAGTCGACAGTCGAAAGTTTGGCCTTATCGATAAAGCTGAGTTAAGGCAGTCTCCGGCTGGACACATATGTGTCGTTATAGTCCGTGTTTTTGTCTCATCTTTTTCGTTCCCTGGCTTTTTTTCGCACTCACGCCAACCGGATCTTTTTAGTAAGTGTTATTACACTCACGACGACTTGGTGTTGGAATGGGAGCCGGCCTACGACCTTTACTACGGAGCAGCTTTCGGGAAACTAGAGGACGTGGAGAGCAGTCGGATACGTACGGCGATATTTCGTATAAATAGATTCTACAAACCTTCAGAGACAGTAAATATTTGGAAGAAGGTAAGTTTGCTGTGCTATGCCAAAAGTAACGAAAGTCTAAACATAATATTTCTCACACTTTTGTGTAATCAAAAGTGATTTACAGCTCGACGGTGTGATTCCCTATGAACAGTTCCGATATGTAACAGGCGATTAGAGCCTTACTGAGTCACTCGTTCATTGAGAAGATTAAAAACCATACAAGTGTTACTGAGAAACTTTTCTTTTCACAAACTCCTGTGTTCCTTCACCGATCAAATCTGATCAATGGAAAAAAGTTAATAACTTTCTTATGATTCGTACGAAGCGGCAAATTATAGGTAAAGGTCCACTTGGCTCCACGTTATTCGAATAAAGAATTTGTGAGATGGCCGTGCTGTTTCTAAGAGTAAGAATGTCGACTGAGGTGGGTACAATGCTTTATTTTATGACCAACGGTCGCCGTGAGATAAATCACATAAAGGATGAAACGTAGATGGTAAAAATTGAGAGGGATGGGCCGCGCATTCAATTTCATCATTTATCTCCGACCTGAAGGATTATGAATAGCTCAATG
This sequence comes from Parelaphostrongylus tenuis, assembly GCA_019055375.1. Taxonomy (NCBI): domain Eukaryota; kingdom Metazoa; phylum Nematoda; class Chromadorea; order Rhabditida; family Metastrongylidae; genus Parelaphostrongylus; species Parelaphostrongylus tenuis. The sequence continues at coordinate 54,770 of JAHQIW010007353.1, forward strand.
CGCAAGTGCTTGTAAGGGTGACCTGGACTGTCCTTGACCACAGAGCAGGACCGATCGAGAAATTATGTGTATTACGGGGATATCTCTATCGCTGCACCATCAATATCCTAGTAGTCACAAAGCTCTCATGTTTGGTGAATAGTAGTTAGATTCTATTTATGACTCTAAAAATCTACTCAGATGAAGTTTAACTTTACTGAACGAGAAAAGACGTGAAAATCCGCTAATCTCTGTCAGAAAGATACAAATTTCCTCATTCACCCATGATAAACTCATGATTTGAATTGTGGGAGTCTGGAAATCGTTTGTTCTTCCGCCTTCTCGTTGAAACATGATTTCAACAAGCCAAATAATCAAAGAATTAGAATTCGTTCAGCAGCACAAGATACGTCAGCATTGTGTACGGTTTGCAAGATTGTACTGGATTTCCAGTTTTTTCACTGCATCAGTGTTTTTCCGAGACTTGAGAAATGCACCTTTAGAGCTCTAGTCCGAAGCATCATTTGTGATGGTTCAAGTCCTTCTGTGATAATTACTTATCAAGATAGTATTGAGAGCAGTATTATAATTTTGAGAGGCTCACTCTATGATCCTGGATGCACTTAAAATAGTATAGAATCGGGCTACTAAAAGGCGGTGGCGCCTATAACACAAAGACCCGAGGCTTCCTTCTTTGAATACTGAACCTACTTCTGCATTCATCCCACACTTTGGACGGGCATTCTCTCACTTCAAGGTCAACAAGTTGGTACACACTTATGTGCTAGGATGGAAGCAGTAACTTATCTGATGGTCTACCGCAAACGGTTGGATAATCTTGACATGCAGTGAATCCTATACTGTATTTGATGAGGTTAATGCACGCCGTACGATTTTTTACGATTTCAGGATCACAGAAAACACGGAGCTTCGCTGTGGTTTGATACAATGTGGAAAATGTACGAAGTGGTCGAAATGGGAGGGAAGTGGGGCGATGATTTGCCCACTTTTTTTGCTACGTGAGTGATAGCGCACGTAGGCAGCCACACCTCAGATACGACCTGAATAGTCTTCTATTTCAAAAATATTCGTAGATGGCCTTTTATGTCGGTTGAGGAAAAAATGCTGTGTTTCACCTAACTACTGCATTGATTACTTATTATCCGTACCACAGAAACGTGTTGCTGAGTGATACTCAAGTACCTATGGTATTACCTGCCAGTCTTTCCAAGAATAATATGCTTAGACTTCTTTTCTGTTGACGACGTAATTGAGAAAATCAAATGGTTGAGAAATACCGACAAGCAAATCAGATAAAATTTCGACTCAGTAGAACAAAGCCCTGAGAAATTTGAAAACGGAGTGACTTTTTGGAACTATAATACATAATGATCATCAATAACATCTCACAACTCTGGAAAATTTCGTTCTGGAACGATGTTCTTTTTTCAGTTTAGCACACTGTATCTCGCTAACAATGTAGAAATCGAGAGACTTCAGCTCATCGTAGTCGCTTCAAATTTTATCAGAGGGAGCATCTTTAATTGTCACAATCTAATTGACCCATGGAATTCCAATATCATTACATCATTGCATTACGACCATTAAAAGACTATCCATTTCAGTGGGTCTGAAATTTGTTTTAATCCTTAAGTTTTTGCAGACTGGCGTACAACAATCCGGATTTTATGGATTGGACCCCACTATACGACGTCATGTTCACCCGCATAATCCGCGCCATGGGTCTATGTTTGAGAGAAGGAAAAATTGTGGTGAGAAATAGCTTCGGCTGTAAATAATATGAAGAAGACTGAATTGAATTACTAAACAATACCTATTTCCGGTTGGTGATGGTTCTGGTTCATCGAGTTTGGATGGCTTCGCAAAATTCGTTTCATCAACAATTGGTGGCCCATACAGGTTATCCTTCATCTTCACCTTTGTTTTTACAATATCGAGCAGATTTCAAATGCTTCACATTGTTTGGCTGGTAAGAAAAAGAAGGGAAGACTTAAGGACTTAGGCTATATTGTCGACAACATATGTGTGAGTATGGATTAACGAAAAAAGTGTAATATGCTCATACAAATTGAAAGGTATGAAAGGTAATAAAGAGCGGCGAGAAGAAGTTGATATGCCCTGAGGACGGTGATTATACTACGGTAAGTTTCATAAACTGTTCACGTGGACAGTTGTTTACTTAAACTGTCCGTCTTCAGGAATTGTGCGGACCCTAGCACATTTTCATGTGCTAGATTAACTGTTTGTTTCCTGGAATCCTGAGTAAGCTTAGCCGGAACTTCCTCAACTTGTCAGCACATTAGAGCTGTCCTCTGGCCTTGTGGATCAGAGGAACATTACCACCTTGCGGCTAATAGCTGCTAATGTGGCGATCTTTCCCGGTACGGCGTACTCTCAGCAGGGCCTTCCGAGTGGGAACGTTGTAATACTTCACAGCTTTGGTGGGCATGCTGGGAGGTGTGAAACCCCACTGTGCTTCGCAGTCCGACACCCAAGAACACTCTACTCCCTAGTTATGATGCGGCTGTAAACCTTTTGGGAAGAACTGCTCAACAAGAATTAGAAATTAACAACTGTTAGCACAACTGCTTTATGCAGAAAAATGGCCAGAAGAAAGTTTTTGAGCACAGTTTCTCTCTGAATACGCATATGTCAACACAATAATTTTTTCCATGAAGTTTACCACAGGTTGACAATTTTTGTTAAGAATAAAGTTTAGTTGCCATCGACATCTTGAAAAGTTGATGAAAACAATTCAACCATTCATGCATCCTGCAAACGAAAGCGACCACACAGCAATGGTATTGATGTTCCTCCAATACTTAATCCGTGAACTACTCGCCCGCTATGCAGACGAGCGTGTGAAAAAACATCGGCGAAAAGTGAGATCTATAAAATTCACACTACTTCTAGTATAGTTTTCGTCTTCGTTTTTTTGATTTCAAGAAAATATGTAGATTTAGGTACCGCAAAAGTTCTATTTAACTGACGATGATACAAAGTTATTCGTAGAAGCGACAATGCAGTCGATTCTCTATGCATTGTACTCAAAAGACGGGAATAAGCAATGATGTACCGTTTTCAAAACCCTGTCGTTAGTTTATTGGCTCACGGAGAGTTTTCCAGCTTCCTGCAAAATTGTTGATGATGCTGGGTATCCTTCAGCCTGGACTCGTATTTCCGCATTTTCTAGAAAAGTAAGCAACGTTCTGATTGATTGTGAAAGAGGATCACCAAAACACTTATACGTCATAGTGTTTCTAAATACAGATCTTTGTTTTTGGTATCTTTAAACGGTACAGTTCTATTATGACGATGCCAATTAAGGCCCTCGGTAAAAACGTATTTTTTGTTTTTGCAAAACGTTTCTATGCTTTATCGATAGCTCAAATCAAGTGAATTTCAATGAATATTTAATTTCTCAAATAACTTATTTTTGGCTCCATACCAATCAAAATAATATTTTGCTCCTCATTCAAGATTTCTCACTGGACAAAAGTTTTGTTGTAATGACTTTCAATCATGAGATAGAGAATATCTTTCCGATTATGATGGTATATTTGACTTTCGGAAAAAACTTCTTCGAGCTTTGTAACGACTGAAAGAATATTATGCTTCACACTCAATGAGCACTTCTAGTCGGCCACGATGTGTGTAGAGCCGTAATACCAATCCGCTGCATAAATCACATGTGGATTTTTTGATGAAAATCAGAGATCTTTCCGTTTCTCCAGAATTTTTCTACATGTCCATACGCTTTTTAAAAAAATTTGTTGAAAATAATCTATCGTGTTTCAAAGATTGACAAACTCACAATAAAATATAGGTCGCTGTTTAGAAGGCCACGATACTTTGATTGTATCCAAGAGTGATTTAAAACATCGTCACCTAAATTGACCATAGAGATTACAATTAGGACACTGATAAAAAATAAACGGAAAGTCGCAACAATCACATATTTTTACCTGCGATCATTTTACGCCACATCAACTCAGCCAAGTATGACTCCAAAGAAAGGCGTGCGGTCCCTCGGTGCCGTCTGTTGCACCATTTTGCAGATCTCCACATCCTTTTTACCGTTTAAGGGTGAGTACCTGTGTGTGGATCTACAAAATTGTGATGATAGGTAACCGTGAAGTGCTGGAAAACTTGCTTTTTGTATATCTTCAGTTATGTACACTTTCCATCAATCGGAATAGATCGTAGAACCTTGGGCAACGTTGTTTTCGATAGCAGCAAGCAAAGTTTGTGCTGTGCGATCTGGAACCGCCATCAAGAAGCATTGTTTTGTCTCACAATGGACTCCTCCAGAGATTCATTGTTGGGGAGCACGCGTTCGGCATTGTTCTTCCTCTTTGTGAACATTGATTCGTCTATCTCCACAATCTTGCCTTTGCCCCAATCTTTTTACCACGGCGTCGAATCAGTGCTCTGCAACAACTTCACTTAAATAGTTATTCCGGTCCACAACTGCGCCGATACTCATGCCAAGATTTTTCTTGCACCATTTGAGCGACGTTGACTCTTCACTCCATCTGTGGAAAAAAACGGAGAGCAGTAACAAAAGGAGGACGACTGTTCCCAAAGCAATTTCCGACTCTAATACCGACCTTATCGCGACATCTACGCTTGTAACATCGCCAAGCAATCTTTGAATCGAAGTGAAGCTTCATTGGATGTCCTTTCTTGCACAGACGTTTGGATTGTAACACGCCGTGTCTTCATAGGGCACGACGGCTTCTTTTTCAGTGCTTGGCGAAGCAAAAATGCTCATGGCTAAGCAGAATCGATGAGAATCAAAAGACAGTTGGAGACACTTGACTTGTAATAACTAATCAATGTGGGGAATGCTGAGATGGCTCGTCAGCCAGGGGCTAGTATTACGAAATCCCATCCACATATTACACCTTTCCTTCGAGTGCTTTATTAAGACCACGCTCAAATTTCAATAGATCCTTTCATTATTATTTGAGCCAACATGTCATGTGGTCTGGTAAGGGCTCTTGTACAGCCCGAGACACGTGTTTCGTCCTTACAGACTCATCAGCCGGGCAGAACCCGTCGTCTGTCGATCTTTTCATAGTCAGTTCTCTCGGGAGCGTCACACTCCTCATATATAGTTATCGACGACCTACGCTTTATCGAAAGGATCTATTGAAATTTGAGCGTGGTCTTAATGAAGCACTCGAAAGAAAGGTATAATATGATAAAAATACCAGCCAGCTAGCAATCGAGTGCGAAATCACTCTGTGTTAGGTGAATGTTTCACCTGACATAGAGCGTAAAGCGTAGGTCTTCGATAACTATATATAAGGAGTGTGACGCTCCCGAGAGAACTGACTATGAAAAGATCGACAGACGACGGGTTCTGCCCGGCTGATGAGCCTGTAAGGACGAAACACGTGTCTCGGGCTGTACAAGAGCCCTTACCAGACCACATGACATGTTGGCTCAAATAATAATGAAAGAACCCATTCACATAGTTGGCAGTGCGTGATGGCCAAGTGCCGTCGCTGCATGGGCCCTAAATTGTTACAGCTCACTAAGAAGTCCTTTCGAAAAACCAAATACATCACTGGAACCAGAGAATTCAGAGTATCGAATGGTTTGTAAAAGTCAGAGGGAAATGCTCTTCCTGAAGAAAGACGCGTTTAAACGCCTCAAGTGTGAAACATACTTTTATTTTGCCTAGATTTGAGTGGAATTGTCTAGATTTGAGCTATTGATTAAGCTAAGAAGCAACTTGGAAAAATTGAAAACACCCTTGTTTCTGGAGGAGTGCGCAAAACAGCGACATTTCAAATGTGTAACCCACTCTTCTTGTGCGAATTGCAGAGCTCTAAGAAGTTTTTTCTGAAGAACAAACATATTTTCTTAGTCAGAAAGATTTGCTCTATCTATTGGATAGGATTTTGTTATAAAAACTTTTTTTGGGTGAGAAATCTTCAAATGTCGAACAAAATCTCATTTCGACTTGTACGGCGTTAAAAACAAGCAATATGAGGAATAAAATATACCTTTAAATTTCACTTGATTTAAGCTATCAGATAGTCATACATTTGTCAGATAACAGCAAAGAATACGCTCTTGCCGAAGGCCTAAAGTGGCGCCGCTATAACAGAACAGTATCCTTTGAACTTTGGATTTGGTGATGATACAGTCCGTTCTCGACTTGAAATTTCAGTATATGATTGTAAATCCGAGGATCTTGCTATCTCTCCATCCAGGGTGAGAGAACGGCTTTTTACATGTCAGTACCATGCTTGGACCTACGATTTAAGCAACACACTAATTGTATAATAATTTTCATTGCACCAGAAAGAGCTCACACTACATCATTGACTGCAGTTATCACAACAAATCTGACCTCTTCATGGATTGGACGAAGATATCCATGGCCACCATTTGCTTTTTTATCGAAAAGCAGTGTTTTTGAGACTCTTCAGACGTAAATTTCGAACTTTTCAGCTGCTTAAAAAGCATTGTTAGGACATAAAATTTGGTCTTAGATCACATGAAGGCATCCTTGAGCACTCTCGGCGAAGAAACGTTGAACCGCTATGGTAACCTAAACAAAGAAGAGGCTTTCAAATAAAATAAATCTTCATAATCATAACATAGCAAATTGAAATCGTAAAATCTTTTCATATAAGCGCACAACATAATAGCCTTGATCAGTGGTTTTCAGCGTTTATCCAGCAATATTCGCGGTCTGCGAGCCTCATCGGCTGACGCAGACATTGGATTGCATGTTTGAGTTGATATATATCATTGCATGCGATCAGGACGTAAGTACTGAACGACGAAAAATGGAGAAGGATTTGGTGACAGAAATAGAAAGAGTAAGTCATGGGGAATAGGTGTAAAACCGTTTACACTGGCTCACTTATTTAATACTTGTATCTAGTGTTCGCACTTATTTACCCTTTTACTAAAAATTCCAACTTCAATAAAGGCCTTCTTTCAATCTCCTTCTTAGCAGGTGCTCTCTTCGTTCGATCACAGCGCGTTATTCATGCGCGTAAGCTTCGGTGCATACTTTTCATGGGTTCTGGGGTGAACTATTTGTTGAGACAGTTTTCTATTTCCCGCGATTGGAAAAAGCGAAATTAAGGAAAAATAGAAGATTTTATGAGCCAGAAAATCTTCTCTAACTGCGAAATTCAAACAGAGATGTTCATTTGTGTATCGACACTAGATCATCCATGCCGTCCTCAACGTATTAACACTGCCGAGTAGTTGCTGTTTATATCATCTATTGAATTCTCGTTTTTCTTCAGCAACGACTATTATCTTCACCTTTGTCACGTTACTCTCTGCAAAAATTAGCAACTGAACACAAATGGAAGCTGAAAGAGAATTTTACAACATTTCGATTTCATCTATTCTATTTTATCGAAATTCTCATAGAAGGAATTGACATCAACGATGTGTCGAAGGCAAACATCTCTATTCATGTCAGTGAAAGTATTTTTTCCTTTTTTGATAATACGATTTACGACGACATAAATGAGAGGAGGTCAAAAGGAACCGCTCAGGAGCCATGCGCACGAGTTAAATATGAAACTGATTCAACGCGGAATGCGTCAGGATTTGTTTCATTCTCAAAAAATTCACCGGGTTACTTAGTACCTCAATTGATTATATTATCATAGTAAATTCGCGCCAAAGCTATTATATCGATCAGTTGTTGAGAAAAGCGAACAGAAATTTTCTGCTTTTTGCTTGCTACCAAATATTCAATGTCTTGTTCATCTCGCTCTATGAACTTAAATTTTTAGAACCTGACCTTAATATTCTATATCATGCCAATTCTCGATTACTCGGAATGTGTTCGATATCACAATGATCTCACGGCTGATGAGAAATCGCTCTGTCTGATGTCGGCGCGATTACCGATGTTGGCCGAATTAGCATTAGATAGGTTTGTATTTAATGCATAAGAGTTTTATCAAGTTAACGTATCTGAGCAAGGATGAATAGCGAACTTAAGACCCATTTCCACTCAACTCCATAGAGTCTCCGTTTGTACGAAATATGTTGGGAATTCCTACTATGATAGTTAGAACATTGGATAATTCGTTAAAAGACTACGAAATTTGCCAAAACGTACAGCACATAAGATAACGTTCTTGAGACGTGGTGATAGAATTTTCATGTAGAACATGAATATAAACGGCACCTTGAAAGAGGACTGACTAGTACAATAAACCTTATCATACATCAGTCCTCACGTGCATAGTTCATTCAGGATGTTAGAAGCCATTCAAAGCCTTGCTATCACCTCCCCAAAAGATTCGTCATCACAGCTAGGAAGTTTTAAGGTATATTTAGCAGAAAACAATGCCATAACAAAGCGATGACACGATTTAGATGGGTTGTTAAGGATGAAGAAAGGAAGGAAAGTACAGAAGAGAAAGTTTTGAAGAAGGGAATCGAGAGATGCGTAGAAGCGTTGTTTACTAATGCGGCAGAATCCATAACATCGGTGCGTTTCCCAGATTAAACTATTGTGAGTTTACACGATAGCCACCACTTATTCAAAATTTGATGGATTGGACTGTTTTCTCATTAGAAGGAAGAAAGCGGAGTTCGTGCAGTTCGGAATCCAGAGCTCTTATTCAGTACTTAGGGAAGCAGATTAAATGCTCATGGTCGATGTTTGTGAAGCCAATTCATGCACATATCCATTGCTGTTGTGATCATCATGTCATTTCTCGGACAATTCTATAGTCCGACCTAAACAACGATGAGATTTCTTGACACATTAGTGATATAACGTGATTAGCATGGACGACGCATTATGGACAACGCTTTGATTTTAACGCTCAATCTCACTCCCCGCCAATAATCTTTAACTTTTATTATGTTTCCCTGATGTATCAATCTAGAGAGGGTTTGGAAAGCAAAAGACGAAAGCTGAAACGTGATTGAAGACTGTATCGATAGTTTCATGTGAATTGTGTGGAAATCATTGAAGCTGATGAAGCTCTCGGCATTGATCAATCCCTGAGGGATAAGCAATGCATTCGTCTTTGATTTTCAACTTTGTTTGAGGTAATTAAATGCATATCTGGCTTTTGCAATGACCCGCGGAGGCCTCCCACTGTACCGTGTCAGTGCTACTTATCCTTCCAGACAACTCTGAAATTAAACCGCTACAAATTTACCGACTCCTGAGGGATGGATGGCTTAGTGAGCCATGAGCGCGGAATCAATCCATTGGCCTCGCGTGCAACGTAGAGCACCTCTAACCACTGCGCCACGAGCGCTCCTCGTGGAAGTCATTAGGGTTGATAATAGTGCCGAAATATCCGAAGTGCTCTTCCACAAATTTTGGGCGCAGAAATAGTCGATTATCACCTCGTGTTGGGTTTCCAAGCTGCTTGTTTTTCCGCTAATATAGCGCGATATGAGTAATGGACGTCGTGAAGACAGCACATCTTCATGCTCTTCAACTCCTGTGGTAATGAGTGAAATCGAGTTATAAGGCACATTTAAGCTCAATGCAAATATTGCCCAATGTTAATCTTTAATCATGATAATAGCTTTTGCTGTTTGGTTAGCTCACGGCTGCATCATTCTATCATGATGAGACGAGGAATGTGATAACGCCAAACAGTCGCTCTTGCAGAATTTCAATTCTCTTCCGCGTTTTCGTCGTGACCTGGTGTTTCCAAATTTCTCAAATGAACTATGAATGTTGTGAAGGTCTTGTGGAAATCCGAGCGAATCCTACTTCTTTTTCAATTAGCAAACAGTAAATAAATTTTAAAGAGGCATCATAAATAATTTGTTGCAGAAAATGGCAAAGAAGTTGCTCACTTTTGTAAAAACCAATCAATTTGAGAGCCAACTCGCCACGGACATAATTTCATCGGTGATATCGCAAATTGCTTATGTGGGTTTTGAACAGTTCTAAAAGTTTAAGAAAGAAATGATTCGACAAAAGTAGCATTCAAATGACATTTTCAATCTATGTATTACTAACGTCAACTTGCCACCTGCCTTGCAAACACAGTAGACGCAGGTTCACTGAATGATGAATATACGCAGAAATTCCAGTATTATGCTCTTCTCACTATAAGCTAAGCTCCGAGGTCAGCAAAGTAAGGATGAATGTTTTGTTGTTCACGGTCTAAATTGGACTGTAATTCAATGACTTTCGAATGGAGGAAATTCGAGGAATCTGGAGTTACACGAATAAAAATAAGTTGTAAAACAAATAGAAGGGAATTTGTTTCCTGAAGGAAACATCTGTAGAATTCTTTAGAAATGTTCACATTTTCTTTGCGCTTTTGATGATAGTTTACACAATATGTTGTACTTTCTTCCTAAAATACAGACTTCGCCATCATTTTGGCTTCCATTTGCCGACCATGTGCTACAGAACCTTCGAGAGCTGGTGACACGTGAGTATCTACTAACCTATGAAACACTACATTTCTTTCCTTTTTTATTATGCTAAAGTTGAGCACAGTGGGGTTGCACAATGCCTTATGCGAAATTTTTCAAAGCTTCGTTTTTATGCGCAAATTAACAATGAAAACAACAATAACTATTCCTCAAAGTTTAAACCACCTCTGGCCAGGATTTCCTGCCACTCTTCTTCTTCCTGTTTCCGTGCTCCACTGCGAATAACCAGCTCTTCAGTTAAATGACGAGTAGTCGATGAAGGGTCGGCATCCAAAGCGGCTTACAAGTTACTTTTATCCACAGTGGATGGCTGGCCAAAATGAGGCATATATTCGGGATTAAAATTGCCTTCTTTGAAAAGCTTAAACCATTCGCCCACAGTCGACGTGTCGCCGTATCAGCACCTTCTCCCTCATCAATCTCATCGACGGCCTTGAAAGTCGTTGAACATTTGCTCTAATAATGGCAGATCAACGAATGCAAATCTACTTTTCAATGGGCATTCTGAACCTGAAATTAGAATTAGATAAATCCATACAAAACCATCACTTTAAAAGATTCGAAGCTGTCAAAAAATGAAACTTTCGGAAACTTCTTTTCATTTTTTAGCTGAGGTAAAAATTGCTGAGGACTTGGGGACATCTACTCAATGGTTTGTCACGCTGGCCGGATCACTGCTCTCAACTGCAACTGAGGTAGTACTGCTATACAAGATGCGCCGAACTTTATATTATTTGCTTCATCATATTGGTATTTTCCTGATCAGTACACATACTCTGCATTATCTACTGTTGCAGATATCTTGTGCACAATTTTATAACGAACTTCCATCATTTTAGAACTACATTCGTAACAAGGACGTCTGCTTTGAGATAATTGAATTATTACTGGATTGCAAGAGTAAAGTCGCTTATTCTGTACGATTTCAACCGTTCCATATTTTGATTTCCAGCTGAAAACGTTCTCACTTAAGTTTGTTTCATTTCAGAATGGCTGCCTTGGTCTCTTTTATATGCTGTACCTGTTATCGCGTATTTACACAGAAAACTCACGTTATATTTCTGAACGACTCAGTCGACCGCTTAGCGAATGGGTACCAATTAGGGTAAATCCTTCTCTGCTATTTCAACACAATTTTGGTCACACTTCGCTTGATCGGTGTTTATAGTTGACGCTGATGTTTTCTTGAAAAATGATTAACACTTGAAATTTGTCAGAAAAATTTCGTCAGTTTCAATATCTTCCTTCACTTTTTCAACATGTCATTCTCTGTGTTACTAAGACTTCTGCCGGTCCAAAAGTACAAAAATAATCCAGCGATGCTAAGATAACTCGTGCACCAGGTTTTACCAAGTTAGTCCTGCTTTTATAAATCCCTGTTGTGCCATTGATGCTGACATCTTATATAGGTGAGGTTGGTATCAAAAAATAAGGAAATCTACGAAACACAGGAACATTCTCTTGGCATACCAACAAATTTCTCTGCTCAATGGCGTTCAACTGCACGCTTCTCGACTTGTGCTCAGCCCTCAAAAACAGATAATAGCAAAAAATACTCAGCTGTCTCATGCCGAATTCTGCGACCCTCTTGTGGTTATTTGATACATAACACTTATACATTTGTTTTGAGATGGAATCGTCCCGAGAGCAAAAACGTTTGTAGATGCTACGCTGGTATCGTTTGGGTTCAACTGCTGCACTGAAACTTACCGGATTACGAGGCCTGGAGTGAAGGAACAGTTGGGAAAAGTTCGTTTCAGCTAATTCAAGGCCGGAATCAGAGATTTGCCGCACAAGAAGAAGCCGGTTGCGCACAAGAAATTGGCTAGCAAGCTGTTTTGAATGCAGCTGAGACGTCTCCGTCGTTGACGACTCGCGTTCTGTCCGACGAATTTGCAAGACACCGAGTTTTACAGCCGCGAAATTATGAACTGTTGGAAAATGGGAGGAAGTGACTGAAGTTCAAAGGGAACACTTCGGTTGATCATTTGTTGTTTTACTTGTTGAAAAAAATGGAATACAAAGACTAATACGTCCGAAATTTTCTTGCCAGAACAATATAATGCGGGTTCTAAGTATGTAAAATCATTGGCCCAGATCTCATGCTATGGGAGGCATAGATATCATCAGGAGTGGCCATTCATGGGGCAAGGATTGCTTTTATGTGAATTATCCTATTTGTTTGTAAAACTGCTCGCATATCATTGATCATATAATCAGTTAGATTATATCTGTAATGGCCCCCAACAATCAGGAATGGTCGAAGGTGTATTCTTTCCATGATGCAAAAATGGCTTGGCATATTCCCAGTGAGAAGGAAAAAGAGTTAGTGGAAGAACTGCTTGTAAAATTTTTTTTCCCTGCTGTCGAGTCGATCAAGAACAAAGATTTGGACAGGTACGAACTTATGTGAAAAAGAAAAATTAGCGTTCCATTATCAAAAAAAATTATATGTGCATGAGTACTTGAGCATTGATTTAAGTTTTTGCTCCGTTGAGATATAACAAATTACACTAATTTGAATATCACCAGAAAGTGTAAAGGATATTGTAGAAATGTACTAAACAACTTGTCGAAAGTCGATTTTTCTTACAATTTTCTTCTTCCAGGGAATCAATGAAGAAAACGATCACCATTATAAACCACGGAATCACCGGAGCGGTAGTGTGCTTTGCAATGCCGCCTTCAGAGGTACTCATTCCTCCGGAGACAGTACTACCGTGGTACAACAGTAATTTTATCAACCCGTCCATCATTCAATGGGGTACGTCTTATCTTTTCGAGTCTGACATACCAAAAAGTGTGCTTCACTCTGCACACTGCAAATGCAATTTGATCCTTTATTGTAACCATTCCAGCTTGAGCTAAAGATATCTTACTGCCTCACTATGTCGTCCAAAATCGACCTTCAAGCAAGTTTTTCAACAGAACACTTTAGCGTTTGAGTACTTTCATTCTGAGGAAGGAGTTTTGCCCAGCGAAATATAAGCGAGATAAGAGGGAAAACAAGCGGTTTATGAAACTTGATTTCATTTCGAATATTGCTACATCATAAAGGGTTTTTCAAAAAACTGGCTACATGGGCTGTAGCCACAAGTCTCAGCTTTTGAATGGTTATTGATACTCCTATGAAAAGTTCTGCCCCAGCGAATGAGATCTCTTTTTCATTTGCTCCCTTATAGTCAGGAAGAACTGAATAAAGCTTACAGCGCTGTCCTTCAATGACTGCGCCACGCATTCGACTTCATCAAGCATCGTAGGGATGATTAAATGCATATCTGACTTATACAAACTTGGTATGGCTTACTGATCTATCAGAGCAGTACTGCTTTAGAGGGAGAAAGAATTTGCGATCACAGAACACGGATTCGCACCAGCCCCTTTCCAACCCATATTCCTTGACACATCTGATTACGGCGCTGCAGTACTTCGTAGAATAATTTTTACATTAGTATGATGCTGCTTCTGTGTTTTTTGAAAAATTAACTTGAGGTTATCAATACAACATCTACGTTGCGAGAGCCAATCTTCGAGGAACTTCAACTGCATTAAACCCTCGAAAGTTCAGTCGTTTTGAAAGGATGCCTGGCTTCTCAGTTGTCTTATGAATCATCAACAAGAGCTTCATAACCCCGCATCTGAAACACATATGCTACACTTATGTCCACAAAACAATTGTCTAGTATGCCAAGCATGATATTTGGGAAGTCGGAATTCATTAAGTACCATCTAATTCTATTCAATACTAAGGCGTTATAAGGCAATGTAATTGCATGTGTATTAACACTTCGAGTGCAATAGGGTCACGACGCTAGCCCTGCGCCGCCGACGAGCGTTAAGCTGCCCGTTGGGCAGAGTGCCTATTGATGGCGGCCATCGGGAAGGAGTTTTTGTGGTTCGATCCCCTCCCACAATATTTTGCAGCAGTTTTTTTGTTTCCGGTTAACTAAACAGCATATCAATAACACACTATACCTCACCATGTCTCATATCGTATCACCGTAACACAAGCAATTCATTCATTCAAACCATTTAATTGACAATCTAGTTCGTATCTAAAAATAATGAATTGTTAACAATTGAGGTTTTTTTGCCGTAATAATTGAGTATATCGAAAAACCTTCAATGGTAATCGGTACGAAAAAGTCTGCTGTGAAGCGTCGTGGTAAGAAATCACACAGCAGCCTTCTTACCCATAGTCGGCATCACTAAATATTCGGGGCTATGGACTGGTTGCTACCGCGCGCGGCGGCGGGTGGGGGGGGGGGGGGGGGGGCTGAGCTAGCGCCGTGAACCTGTCTTGCCCAGGTTAACAGTCAAAAAGAAGTCTCTCTGCTGAAGCATCATCCTTACTTATGTCGGCTTATAAACTATGGAAAATTTTATAGAGATTAGCATACATAGATACTCTTTATAGGCATATAACATCAATTGCCCTAGATACGCGAAACTTTGAAAATGAATAATGAATATAGGGTAATTAGAGATCTGACTCACTTTATTTTGAGATATCCGATCTCCATCCGGCAAGAATTTCCGCGAAGAGCTTGTTGACATATTGGAAAGTGTCATACAAAGACTGGTGTCTTCGAAAAGAGAGCATGGTCAAGTGTTGGGCACCATTAGCAGAATTTTGCACAGTGTAATAAACACAAATCACACAGATTCGGTAAATGTTTATTTTCACGCCAAAAAAGATAATGTCAAACAAACCATAATCAACTGTTGAGAAATCAGAAGTGACCACTTGTACTTTTAATGACAGATTAAAAAGTAACTTGAATCTCATAACAGCCATAGCGTAAAGACATTTCCAAGAAATGGAGAGCGCGTTTCGCCTACTGAATGCCTACCATACATACCTTTTGTTCGAAAAGAGACTTTTGTAGGGCATCTTTGATTGCTGAGAACAAATCTCATTTCAAATCTGGTGTCTTTTATAAGCTATCTAAGTGATGGCATAATAACCACTAATGATCGGAACAACATTTTTTTTACAACCATGTGAAAAAGAAACTGCTTTCTTCAGTGGAGTACTTTCATTTATTTTATCTTACACTGGTTTATCATGCCTCTATGAGTAGTTTCAGTCACAACTTGATGTAGCTGTTGAAGTATACAACGACATCTATACATACCTTGATACGCCAATCTCGAAAAAATGGCCAGTCTTCCTCCTGGAATCACAGGCTTACATTGCTCATATGGTAATATCATACTTATTGACTAGTTATAGGAACGAGAGTGTTTCAGAATTGTGGTCAACAGATTAAGCGCTCACAGCTGGTTTTTCTGATGATGTTTTGAATAGTAGAGTTTTTAAAGAGTTGACGACTAGCTCAATTTCTGAATGGGGCTAGGTCTGTAGCCTTGATTGCACTCACGCTTTCACTTGACATGCATTTAATCTTAACCATATGTGTACTGAAGATACTTGAAAAAGTGACAAGATAGTTTGATTTTTCAACGTTCTCAGGCAAGAGTGGCAGTTGTAATATAAATTATACAATAAGGCACACCTACATTAGTTAGGGGTTGGCCGTGAAAATGATTGGTGAAGAAAGTTGTATAGAGTGTTTATTCCAGTATAACTTATATTCGATAATGTTATGGTAGTCCACATGCCAGCTGTACATTATTTCATATCTGATTACGTGTGTTCTGTATACTACTGTATGCGCCCTCATCCTACATCCAATTCAAGCATTTTCTGCCATACACTGAAAATGTATCGCCCTTAAAATATAACCGGAGACAATGGGCAGTGTCATAGCTATATTATGCGACCTACAAACATCGTAATCGGTAGTACCAGAGACGAACGAGAGGCGACGTCTCACATATCGGTCTGCTCCCGCCCACTTCCAAACTGACGCAACAATCTGGTTACCCTCCACTATTCAATCATCTTCTGTTCGAGCTGCCCACATCCGAACGCACCATGGAGCGCTATGGCTAGACTATCATCGAGATAGCAAGGAGATGCGCCCAACCAGCATTCTACGACGTTCAAGAAGAAGACAAAAAACGTCGAGATGCGGACGCTTTCGCCGACGCAGCACACTCATGGACAATGGGCGGAGCGACACCGACTGACATTCACCTGCAGGCGGCGGCGGCGAGTGGTTGCTTCATCTCCGTCGTAGATCATCTTCTTTGTTGTTGTTGTGTGTGTCGGTTTTATGCATTATCAATTCTTCTCATTAGATATTGATTCTTTCTCATAGTGTAGGGGTTCTTCCAACTTTTGCATACATACCGATTGTCTAACTGTCAGACCAGATCTATTCCATCATCATCATCGTTAGTGCCCTCCACTTATTATTCATCGCCTTGCTTACTAGTCATATTCGTACGTACCATTGTGCCGATTGAGTCATAAGTCGTTCTCATAGACTCTGATTGGAATGGAATCTATGCTAGCGCTCCTAATAACTTCAACTGTGGCGACATATCGTTTATCAATTTACTAGGTAAATCCGTCGAGTCATAGTCGCTGTATCTGTCCTCCACTCACGGGTCACTGCCGTGTTCCCTCGATTACGTCTCCACGTTGCATTGTATAGAAAGCACTGTAGTGAATATACAATATTTATTGCATCTTTATTCTTCCAGGATTACGTTGAATGTAAAAACATTGATGCTCCTTATGTCTATCTTAACGATCCTGACTGCTGACAGTACAGTCTGCTCGAACTCTGGCTTACTTGTGGCACATCGCCGTGCCTCTATGTTGTACAGTGTCTTCCACAAGTTAACATCTCTCACGTTTATGACACAGGTTTCGTGCTATCGTTGTAATAGCAGTCTTATTATCGTCATATAGCATATTAACCTACTGAAAATACCTACTTTGTAGTGCACTTCCATGCTTAGCACGTCGCTCCATAACCTCTCTCATATAATCATTCACACTCACTCTCTCACCGTTACTCTTCGTAAAAGCTTCCCACAGAAGTCTTCACAGTATCAGTATTATCGTTATTCATTGTTTATATCGCGTATCGAACTTATACCGTTGTTGTTTCTGATTTTAGTGCTATTCTTATATAGGTAAAAGTTTAGTTGCCCAAGTTTAAGATACGAAGCAATGGCAACCACAACATCAGGTCTGTCGCCAATACCTTTCCTAACGCAGCGGGGCTTGTGGTCAGGTGACTAGTGATGCTCGGCGCGCCTGAATGCGAGACCTGATCCTCAGCCCCCCAACACTCTCCGACAACAAATAACGAACGCCGCAGTCTGGTTTTTCTGGACACTGCAGGGGGTGCGCTTAATTAGTATTCTGCGACAATCACAATTAAGACGAACCCTCAATTAAGCAATCAACGCGAAAAGACGAACTGAACTTTAGCAATATTGGGACAGTCTATTGGGACAGTCACAGAAATAAATGTTCCATAACATCGACAGTTTTTGAAACCTCGCAATAAACATTCAAAATGATTTCAGTAATGAAAAAATACTTAAAGCCTTCATAAAGCTTGAAAACACAATTAAGAACAATTAAAAACGTCACCACATACGCCTCACTCTTTGCTACAATGCAGGGCTTGAAGTGGGGCGGGGGTCACTGACGAGGAGGAGAAAACCTAAGAAACACCGGTGTATAGCCCTGGCGTACCATCCTCGCTTGAGCTCTAAGCATTCTTTTTTGTTATGTGTCAGAGTTAAGGGAATATGCTGTATCCACAACATTTTGAAAATTAATGTGAACTAGACTATGCGTTTAACTACTGGCCTTTACCGTCCATATTTTTAAGTCTTACAAGTTTTTCTACTAGATCATAACCACCAATTTATTAACTAGAAGTAATTAAAACTGCCTGGAAATACTATTCAAAGTGTGCTCCATCAGCCTGAACAAATTTCTGTCATCACTCTGTCAACAAATCAATACTGAGCTCGTGAACTCATCATCTTTGGATTCAAAGAAAACTGTCAATCCTCAACGCAAATGGTCCATATTACGAAACTTCATCTTCCTCAGTAAGTGCTCCAGCGACCGGACGAGGGGATAGTCAAAAACGGCAAGTCAGGAGTGTACGGCGAATAATCCGGCAACTCCCAGCCCCGTCTGGCCAACTTTCTCCTTGTTAATTTGGCGACATGCAGTTTTGCTTTGCCTTGAAGCAGGATGAGATTGCGACGACAGCGAGATTGCGCCAAGCTCAGCAAGGAATCGAATGTTCGCCTGAATACAAATTCTTGAGCCTTTGCACTCTTGATGTTCTCGAAGGCGGTCTGCGGATGACGTCAATCCCCAAAAAAATCTTGAATTTTGCGCTATTATCTTGTGTTTAGTTCTCGTTTGAAATAATTTGTACCAAAGTGACTAAGACCCTTTAGTTTCTATTATTGCATTTGATATAAGGAAATTTTTAGAAAAATTTTGTTGAGTGCCCGACTGGATCGTTCACATCGTTTCATCTCAAAGTCTTTCGCATACTTGCTCGCCTTGCTGTCAATGACTATTCCGAGGTCAGTTTTGTTTGATGTGCTCATGTTCACAATTTACTTTCTAATTCAAAGATTTCAGGTTCGACACGAAGCACTTGCTGTGTTGGCACAACTCTTCAAAGACTATTCACTTGCACAAGAGACCATTGTAGATGATATTATACCGGTGTTGACAAATCCGGAAAGCACAAGAGAGCATCTCAAGGTAAATGATGTCGTATTGTAAAGATTTGCTAATCAATTTTCAAATCATCGAATATCAAAACACATTACAACATCATATCTCATAACTACTAGGCTGGAAAGAAATTCCATCGTTTGATGAAACACCTAAACTTTATGCAAATATTCGGTTCAGAATACAGTCCGTCATTATCCACCACTTTTTGCCATTGGTCCGCCAGGTTTTCGAATGTGATAGAAGTACCCCTACTTTGCTTTGAACAACGGAACTCTTGACATGCTTCTTCAACTTCGTCGAAAGAATCAAATCGGCGACCTAAAAAGTGTTGCATTGATCGGAAAAGGTCGTCATCAGATGGGGCAACGTCTGGACTATAAGGTGGATGCGGTAGAATCTTAAATCCGTCCAATTTCGTAGCCCCAAGCTTTGTTGATTGGCTTTGAGCGAGCAGCATCAGTGGCATGTGGACCAAATTTGTACGCGTAAAGCATCAACAAACGTTTTTGTTCCCTGGACAATACCATTCTGCAGCAGATATAGACATATTATATACCAATAAACGCGCAAGAAGCAGGCCTTTCAAATGATATGAAATTCACACACGATTCATGCGAAAAAATGACATTCCCATACAAACCATAGAAATTTTCTTTTCAACCTAATATTATCTGAGCTAACATGTCATGTGGTCTGTTGATGGGCTTTTATATAGCCCTATACACGTGTTTCGACCTTACAGTCTCGTCAGTTGGGCAACCCTTCAACTGTAAGGTCGAAACACATGTATCGAGCTGTGCAAGAGACTATTAACATATCACATGACATGTTGGCTTAGTTAATAATTATGAGATATATTGAAATTTGAGGTGCTCTTAAACACTCGAAACAGAGGTATAATATTATACAAATACCAGTCAAGAGCAATCAAGTGTACAGCACTATCTATTCGGTAATCTTTTCACTTCACAGAGTGTAAATCGTTCGTCGTCACATACCTCTTTATAGCGAGAGTGGGGGCTCTCGAGAGAAATGGCTAAAGACTAAAGACGAAGGGTTCTGCCTGAGTGTCGAGACTGTTTGGTCGAAACACGTGTATCGGGCTGTACAAGAGCCCAATAAAGACTACATGACATGTTGGCTCCAATAATAATAATTATGAGATATATTGAAATTTGAGCGTGGTCTTAATAAAAAACTTGACAAAAAGGTATATTATTACAACATCATGTCAGCTCATGAAGGGCAGGCAATTCATGAGAAGGATTTGTCTTGTATACCTCTTCAGTCGTCCTCCACTGGTCTAATTGATATGCTTTGCACCTTTTGTCAGGAAAACAGCGACTGTGTTTCGCAGACGTCGGAGTGCTTCATCGCAATATTCATGGCAAGCTTGAGAAACTGCGGGAATGTCCGGGAGTGACCTAAGCAGACTGCAATGCATATTCAGCTTTATTTTTGCCAACCTGAGACAGTTTGATAGTAGATACATGGCAAAAGCGGGTCATTTGGTTGTTGGAAACATGAGTTCCTCCAGGAAGGCTTGACCGAAAGTTACGATTATTTCTACAAAGTTTTTTTGGAAAAGTCATGCATTCAGTCTCCTTCTCAGCATCTTCAAGACGAGTTAGAACATAAACGTAGATAATTTGCTAATTTCAGGGAGCTTTGAGCATGATCTCTCAGGCGAGGTGGGCAACTAGGGGTACCCTTTTGACGAAGACAAAAGTTTGGAAAGCAATCGTCGAAATGAAGGTGGTCTATCCTGTGCTGTGCAGTAACTGCTACTTTTCAAATGAATTATAAATTCTTATGCCTCAAAGATAATCGGTTCGCAAATTTGGCGGTGAAAAAAGCGCAGTGGCTTAGGTGGCCAGGAAAAAAGGTGGTCAGCGGGAAAATGTTGCAAAACTCTACCTACATAAGCGACAAAGTACGGTAGTTTGGCGTGAGTGTTGCACTGAGCAAAACTTAACATTCTCTTGCTCGCTACAGCGCAATAAAAAGTTTTTTTTTAAAGCTAAAGCATGATTGGAACGGCGATATTCTAGATATCGAATAGTCGCTGAAAGTCTAGCGGAAAAGCTGTGTTCTGGCGAAAATGCTTGAATGTGAAACAATTTCATCCTAACTGTTACGGCGCAATAATAAAATCGCATTAAAAATAAAACACACCATTGAATTTTTTGAAAATTGAGCTATTAGATATTTGCTAAGACTGGAAAAAAATCAAAAGGCTTGTTTTTCTCAATAAGTCGAAAAAAGGTGCGGATCACAGTGATGATCTAAATTTACAAATCCCAATCTTCTTTTGATTGTTACTGCGCAAAAAAGTCCTTTTTAAGAATCAGGGACAATGTTAAAATCCTCGTATTTCAGCTAACCAATACTTACTAAAAGTCTGAAGGAAATTCATGTAGAGTGGTGTGCAAAAACTTTTGCGTCAGTTGAGATTCGAACCCACATTTCACCCTATCCCGGAGCGCGTGTTGAACCGTTGCATTACGGGTAGTGAAATGGTGTAATGAAACCCCCCCCCCCCCCCCCCCCATATAGGGTCAAACGTAAGTTCAAATCCTAACTGACGCAAAAGTTGTATCACGCCGCTCCACATCATTGGGTATATTGTAACATCATACCACTGCTAAAGGCGATCAAATGGATTGAATTTTCTTCGATCATCTAAAGGAAAAGTTTTGTATAGCGCGAAATGTTTGAATGAGGAAGACAATTCCATTTTTGCCGTTACAGCCCAATAGATGAGCGGTCTCGAAAATAAATACATCTTCGGATTGTCTGAGTTCTAGGCTATCGAATGTCACTCAGACTTCAAAACCAGGGAAAAGTAACGTTTCCACGAGCGCTAGAACTGGAACCCAATAACGGAAATGATTCCAGATTTCAGGAGCTGAACCACATTTCTCCCATTACAGGGTGCGCGAGCCACCACTACACCACCAAGACACCGTTTCGCTACCAATTTTCTCCAATTTCTGCCACATTCTTATCAGCCACCAAGCATGCGCCGCCACCATGGGGGAAACGCGTGCTCAACTCCCGTCTGCGGTCGAATTTCTGCTTACCACTCAATTCGCTCAAGCACATTTAAAGTTTATTATTCCTCAAATAATATTTAAACAACTACTAATTGTTGCACGACTCAGCAGAGACCACGTTTGTGTAAAACTTTAGTCGGCTAACTTTTCAACGCCTTGTAGTAGTGTGGGTGTTCGTAATCGCATCATATCAAATCTAGAGAAGACAGCGCCGCTTGAATGAAAACTTCACTGAGTGGTACCTGTTCTACAGGACAAATATTGACTGGTAGTGACGCATCGTGTAGCAGTTGGTAGCTTATTTTTGACACATATCACTGCACTATTTTGATAACCGTCATTCATTGAACCTCCATAGAAATAGTCAATATTTTCTGAGTGAATTAGCCGGCTTGAGGGTGGTATGGTGATTTAGCTGAATAAAGATCCCTAAAACCTCATTTTGCTTCAGGACTGAAATATTCACTGATTATTCTTTCCGAGGTCTAGTGGAAGTCGGTTTTGAGAACTAAGTACCTGAATATCTTATTGTGACTAAGTCTCGGCGCCTTCGTTTTCGACTCGATTACTACAAGAAGCAGCTGGTGTACAGATCACCGCCACTAATGAAAAAACGATAGCGCAGAAACGTTAGTCACAACGAAGTTTGGCAGCAACTTTTGTAGGCTTATAAGAAACTGGAACAGAAGTAGAAAGTGAGCTAAAATTGATAGTCACTTCAACTCAGTACGATCAGTTCAGGTGGTGGACTATCCAGATGTGCTTGAGATATATGATGAAATATGGAGCGAGATTGGAAAATTGAAAAAGCCTTCTCGAAAGCAATATGTGAGATGTGGTAATATTGACGAATTTTATTTGATGTGTAAGTCTCATGGCGCTTATTTAGGATTGTCCAAAACTAACAGCATTCTGCGCAGAATGGTTTGAGAGTTTACCAAAAAGCGGTCAATGGACAAAATTTGCTGAGAAA
This sequence comes from Parelaphostrongylus tenuis, assembly GCA_019055375.1. Lineage (NCBI taxonomy): Eukaryota > Metazoa > Nematoda > Chromadorea > Rhabditida > Metastrongylidae > Parelaphostrongylus > Parelaphostrongylus tenuis. The sequence continues at coordinate 77,856 of JAHQIW010007353.1, forward strand.
AAATGCCTTGAAGCCACGAAAGAAGCAAGAGTTTTGCGGAGGAACAAGGGTAAAAAGTCAGTGCCTACTCGACATCAGTTATGTTTCGTACATCAAAACTGTTTCTTTCATAGCTAGTCATTCCGAAGGGCACGTATAGCGCAGTGGTTAGAAGTGCCCTCCTATACGCGTGCTCGCTAATTCCGTTTCTCTCAAGGGACCACTGAACCTTTCCTTCAGAAATGGGCAAAATGGTGCGAGACATGTTTTAGAAGATATCAGCTCAGAATTATTGCATACCACCACAAGCAGTTATCCATGGAATCATCTCTAACGATACTTAGCGATGTATAATGCATGCTGCGTCTCTCTAGGATTGATCAACACCAAGAGCCTTGGCTTTTCCTTTGGTTGTGAAAGTCCTGACTTTGAAGGAAATTTTTAACTTTGCGATTGAGTTTCAATTATTTTCGATTGCCTCTATCTCGCAGCTAATGATGAAACAGCTCTTAATGTTCACTCTGTTTACCAACTTTTTACGTTTTTGTTCTACTGTAGAGTTTCCTGATACTGAACTAGAGCGATATGTGGAATCAGAAATTACCGTTGTTTCAGACAGCAAGAGACGTTAGTGGAGACTCTGCTGGCACTTTTCGCTCGAAAAGATCTTCTGCATACTCGCCTTAAATTATGCAGATCAATGCTTTGGCGATGCCAAAAAGAAAAGAGTGGCTTGCAAACAATAAAGGTATCTTTTTAAACATTTCTTAGATGCTTAAACGACTCGTATTTCGATTTCGGGCAGTTTTCGACACTTCATTCTGTGCTCGCGTTCTCTTTAAACTGGTATTTGAGCAAATGGAGCAAATTGCATGTGATTCCGACTACTTTATTAGTTCTGTAGAACATATCTGAAGACATTCTCTCCTATTCTGTTCACTGGACGGGCGTGTTTTTCGGTTCGCTCATGACTTCGCCTTATGATCATTAGGGATCCTTTTGTTCTCCGACGTCTTAATCAAGTGCAGCTGTCAGCATCTGGAGTCGCAGCTTTGAACACCTTGCGACTCAATTGTATTCCAGGATTTCATTGATGTTTGTGACATTTGACCGATCGACCACTTCAGGACTGCATTTCTGACAAGTTGTTTTGATATCTCTGAGTGAAAAAGTGATGAATTCACAACTACTTAAAAGAGAGGTTTCGCGACGTTAACAAATTCTTGGTATACATTAGGTAGAAGAAGACGTTTTTTGACACCCGCGAGAAGTTCAAATTTCATGTTTATTTTACACAGTATCGGTCATTGTAAACTCTTAGAATTTGTACGAATAGCACAACTCAAATTTGGGTGATCAAACCTTTATATCAATAAATATAACATAAATAACATCACTGAGGTAGCAATGTATGTACAGAAAAAATTATGCAAAAACTCATGATTGGAAAGCTTCTATAATGGCGAACGTCTAAGTTAAGAGATAATGAATGAATGAGAATAAGAAATAAATGGAAACAGGGAAAGAACGACATAGCTTCATGGATGGACGGAGATCGAATGTTGTTGTGTTCGTCTCGATGTGGGTGAATCGCTTGGTTAGGTCGCCCTCATTTGCTTCTGACATATCCCCAGGTACACGTCTGATTATTTGGTCCGCATGCAGGTCGACGTTATTTGCGATAAACATGCAAATGATTACTAATTTGTTGAACTCTGTAACTATATAGTGAGGTTAAATAGAGATTATTCGGTAGAAATTCTCTATAGGAATATCTCAGGAATATTTCCAAATGAAAATCGCGAGCCTACAGCGCCATTGAAGGAGAAGTAGGCGACATAGATTCGTCGAAAGCACGCGCTGTTTCAGCAAGAAAATGCCAAACCTCACACTGCAAAGAAGGCTAGGAAAAGCTTAATGAACTGGAGAGACTCGAGGTCCTGCCGCACTCAGCCTATAGTTCAGATGCTAAACCGTCCTACTGTGGCCCGATCTGTGCTCAATGGGACATTTTGTGAATGAGAACCAGTTCGAGACATTTCATTGAAGAGGGATGTCAGAACTTTTTTGATTGAAAGCCCAAGGCATGGTATTCCGAGCAAATCGAAAAGCTTGCAGATTGTTGAAAGAAACAGTCTTTATTTGGAAGAACAATTAATGCTGTTCTGAATGGATTTATGCATAAACTTTGAATTTTTAACAGTTGTATCTTCAACCTAATAATCAGCTATGGCTTTGCGATATTAGTCATGGATATTTATGATCGTAAGGTAATTATCCGACACTCACGAAAAATTGTAGCCACAACTGACTTACAGATCTTGGTGGGAAAGATTGCCGATGATGAAGAGTACCTACGTGAAAGAAGCGCGGACGAGTTGTCGTATTGGTTAAAGAAAAACAAGCCAAAGACAATACGTATGGATTGGATCTGCCCAAAGAAGGTGAGATTTTGTAGTGCTTTTTTATATACGGTCAAATGTTTGTATTTCAGCCAGAATGTAAGTCCATCAAATGTGGTTTGAGGAGTGACAATCTACCTTTGGCATATGATTCGCAAAATTTACCTTCTACTGAAGAGAAATGGAATGAAACAGTGTTCTTCTCAAAACCATTTGGGAGCTACGAATGGCCGCCGTAAGTCGAATACGTTGAATATTATTAGTACTGAAAATTCATTTTCTGTTCTGCCCGAGATATTGTGTTGCACACTTCTTTTCTGCTAGACTGCAATCGAACACACAGAAGAAAAGGAACGTAGCCATTTGTGTTTTGGAAAAACACTTCGAATTAAAAGTCAATGTTTGTGCTGGCACGATTGCTTCGCATCCATAATGGAATCTTTTCCTGTAGACTGTATCTTCTTTAACCTATAATCCATCGCAAATGACTACTTATGATGGTGTAAAGGGTGTGTAGAGCATTGATAAAGGTGCCTTGCGATGAACAAAAGGTTGTTTCTTGATCCAATCCTACGCCTCGCGCATGTCAAGGCCCATATACTTCCCACAGTTGTCATATTGTAGCAAACTTGTCTGAAGTGTAAAAACACCAACTTAACTGTAAGGGCGCTCAATCCATGTTTTATAGAGGAGAATACATGGCTCATTCTTTACAGAATTTTCAGTGTCGAAAGCTTCCAGTCCCTTGCTCGTATTCATTAAAACATTCATTTAATATTCGTTGATCGAGCGTAGAATTCTATGTAAACACATTCGATTTCAGTTCCGTAAATGTGGTAACGTACGCCTCGAATCCACAACTGAATCGCCCGGCTCTCAGCGACTGTGAGGCGACCATAGTGACCGCTTTTGAAGATGAATCGCTTTTTTCTAAATGGATTGAGCTGCTTCTCATTGAAAAAGACGACTCAAAGAGTGTCAATAGCAGCACAGTATGGTTGATAAAAGTAGGTGAAACGTCTAGAATTTACAGATGGATTGAATCTATCGTCTTGGGATGAGTGCAAGTTCACAGTAGAAATTCTTTTCGCTTAACTCTGTTCATTTCCATTGTTACGCGACTTGTCCGTGTGTGCACTTAAGAACAACAAGTAATGGGATAACACGGATAGTACATTGCCTAAAGTTAGGAATCAGTCTTCGATTGTACAGTAGACTAAGAAATTTCTACGCATTAGTATCACCTCTTTGTCACCTCATATGGGTCACTAACAAATTGGGAGTAGTCTTATTAGAGCTTTCCAATATTGTTTGGAGAAGGTTTCATATGTGTTTTGCACGCTTGACGCATGTCAATCATACTTTTCTTTCAGAATTTGAGTGGAAAAATGCTTGCCGAAAATGAGTTGGATTTTGCTTACATTCCTGTCAAATGTTTATTATCGCATGGGGCGCACTCGCTAATAGGTGTACTCCTTTAACAAAGTGTTTAACATTACTACTCACCAAATCTCAGCACGCTTGTATCTTCATCGTCATACATCTTCACGACTTCGTATCTATTTTATGTAGAGGGAGTGCTCCTTACACATACCGTTCGATAGTTCTCCTGAAGGCACTAACTGCACTTTTAGTGTGCTTGTCTGGTAGGTGAATCTACTAACACTGTTTCATGGCAGGAATATCTGCGGACATGGAGCTGAATTTTCTTCACCACTGCATCTTCAATGCTACTAACAGCTTCTATAGCCGGTCTCTATATCCTGCTTAGATGTGAAGCTAAGTCGCTTATCATGTGACTTGCGATCCAACTGCGCCTCGCTGATATCAGAAAAAAGACGTCTTTAACCTGGGAATCATGTTCCTACCTGTTGCTTCTCTCATACTTTCCACTTCTAGCATTACAGCAGTGTTAAATAATGTTAACAAGATGTTTGTGGCGAAGCTTCAATTTGATCGACCAGTGCGCCATATATGCTTTGGCGCTTCAGTGATGAGTGTTGTATTAAGAACGTAGCTTAACATGCGGGTCCTTTGAGCGGTACCTCAAACTTGAGTAATTCAACAATTATGTGAACTTATTACATCATTGAAATAACGAGAACTAGCAACAACAAGCATAAATGGTGACAGTAAAGAAATGACAGCAAAGACTAAGTTCAGTAATAGATCCTTTCATTATTATTTGAGCCAACATGTCATGTGGTCTGGTAAAGGCTCTTGTACAGCCCGAGACACGTGTTTCGTCCTTACATACTCATCAGCCGGGCAGAAGCCGTCGTCTGTCGATCTTTTCATAGTCAGTTCTCTCGGGAGCGTCACACTCCTTATATATAGTTATCGACGACCTACGCTTTACACTCTTTGGCTCAAATAATAATGAAAGGATCTACACAAGGACATGTTGGCTCAAACAATAATGAAAGGATCTATTGAAATTTGAGCGTGGTCTTAATAAAGCACTCGAAGGAAAGGTATATTAAGTTCAGTAATGAAGATGAGTAGTTGTGTGAAGAAACGGTAATGAGTAGCTCGATAGGTCGACTATCCATCAACCTCAGCATCAAGGTCAATCATGTGAATATCAAAGACTTAGCTGTTTGAGTCGGCGCGAGTTTGGTAGTTGTTGCTGTTACACAACAACAATTGACAGCCTCATGCCGGCCAAACAGCTGAGTTGGTAATACGTAAGATACCATGAAGGGCAGTATGTAGTGAGTAAGCAAATAATCACCATATGCGATATGATAAATTGACAACTAGTTTTTCCTTTGACAACTCCGTAAAAATCGACGATAGCCAACTAGACACATCACTCGTATGCCCAGGTGTTAGGGCGAGCAGCGCGATTGACAATGGAGCTCGCTTCAACGATTGCCAATAAGCACACAGTACCGTTCGTGTTGATGTGATGGGCGAGAGCAGTTCCGTTGGTTGGCTGACCGACTCCCAAGTGGACAGCGGAGTCCCAATGGATCGCTGATTACACAACCGATCTTTGAAAGAGGAGTCAGACCGCTCCCTTTGGACGAAATTGGACGAAGTCGCTACTCATCGCTGGGATATCGCCATTCTTTCGCCACTGCCAGTGTCCTGGAAGTAAGACGATTTAAGGTCGATAAGCACGCCTAGGACATCGCTTTAGGTTCGCTTCTTGCAATATCCTTGGAATAGGCGGTGTGTATACTTAATTAAAACGTTCAAAATATGGAATTGCAAAGTGTATTTGATGAGTTTGGGAAAATGGTAGCTTTGGCGACAGCTACTGTTTGCGCCATTGTTGCGGTGTCGGTGGGAGGACCACCGTCTTCCACATCTTTTCTAGCCCTCCTATGCACAATGACGTAATTTCATCTTATGTGCCTAAAATGTCTCAGTCATCGTTGATTTTCTTAACAGATTTCGTAGGAAGCGTTTCTTCACTTGACTGAAGCGCGTAACCAAGCGTCCACTCGAATCAATGTATGTTTTCTGTGAGATCCGGAAGAGATGGGGCTATTAGGGTTTTCCTAAGATTATTGTCCTACCGGTTCAGTCTCGGGAAACCTGAGAAAGGAGAAAAATTTTGGACTAGCAAAAGTATCCAATGTGATCGGCGCATTCAAAAGACTGTTCTATCATGCGTGAACACCACTGCGCCAATGTCGGGCGAATATAGTGATCCTATGTGAATTTAGATCCCATGTGGCGCAGTGCTCAGAAGTGCTCTGCGTCGCACACAAGATCAATGGTTCGATCTCACGCTCATGGCTCACCAACTCATCCATCCCTTCGGGGTAGGTAAATTGCTACCACACTGGTCTCAAGCTTGTTTGGGAGGATAAGCAGCACTGACTCGGTTCAGCAGAATTATAAAGGCCAGATATGCATTTAATCACCTCAAACGTAGTTAAAAGTTGAAGACGAATCATGGCGCATCCCTCAGGGATCGATCAACCCTTTATCCTTTATGTAGATTTACCACGTGTGTCGGACAATTGTATTCGATTGATCTGTTCAAAACTTGAATTTCATGATTTCTTTCCTGTGTTTTGAGCAAGAGTCATTTTATTTATTTGCTTACACTCACATGTTTTCTTTTCAATCATCAGTTCTAACTAGAATCGTGGAGCTGTGAACGAGCTTACTGGCAAAAGAATGCCAACCACCAATCAGAACTATTTTCAACTATTGATGTCAATGTTAGTATAAATTTTTGCCACCACACAGACCTAGTCTATTTCCATTTCCAACCCTAACTTTGTTTTGAATCAGACTTTTTAGAGACGTTTTAGGATTATCCTGTCATGGAGGTAGATTTGTTGGGAAGCAGAAAACAATAATATAGCTTTTCCGAAACCGTATAAGAATATTATAACAGTGCACAGATTCATCATTATAAAAGAAAAAACTATTTTATTCACTGTTGAAACCGACCACAGGATAATGAATAGCACAAAACTTTCAGTACCTGCTGCGCAACTTCCCCGACAGTGCTACGATTTACAACCGGACCACAAGAACACTCGCTGAACTTCTGAAGAGTCGAAAGGTGGTAAAAATGAAGTTACACCCTCTAAATCATTGTGACCCGCCTTATACTTAGTGGATAACATTATTTCGTCCTGTCTGTACCAAAAATACTTGCAACCTTAATGCTTTCTTTCTTTTTCCTTATTGAAAATAGAATCAAAGCAATTTAGGATTCTGGATTTTGAGTTCCTGAGTATTCATCGGCTTATATTTGCCTCAATTGCAGCCAATGTTTCCCCAAATTCCAGAAGCATTGTAAATCTGCTGAAATTATAGCGATAATTACAGAGAGCTGAACAACGCCTGGCTGCTGAAATATTCACTGGTGTTGCAAAAGGCACAAAGTATATGGGGTTCAAGAGACTGAAAGTTCTGTGGGAGTGGCTGGCGCCGGCTGTGGACGAGCTTTATGATCACATGAATGCCGACGCCTATTCGACTTGGAGTACCTGTATTGCTGATGTGGGCATTTATATCAAGTTAGATTAAGCGAAAACGTGTGAATTTCACCCGAAAATTTGAACAGTGAATAACTCAAAGAAGAATTTATGAGCAAATATGTCTACCATTTCAAATAAAGGCATGGGATTCTGTGGCACACAGATTGCGAACACTACGGTTGGAATGGAAGTTTTGGGACGCTTCAATAAGCATGAGATAACGCACAAGCATATCATGTGAATATAATAATTCCTCATATAAGGTTATTTCACCAGAAGTCTAGATATTATTCGTCCTTATTTTTACTTTATTACAAGTCTCCTCTATGTCTAACGATACAATTAAGATTCTTCTTTTACTGCCTCATTTTTGAAAAGGAGTTTCGCCACACAGTACCGAAAAGACCAAGACAAGTTTGATGAAATGAGCGGAGTCGAGGTTCCGCGCATCCCACCTACAGTCCGGATTGAGCTCCATTCAACTTGGCATTTTTAGAGCAATATAACACTTTTTAATGGTAGCCGATTTGAATCATTCGATGAAGTTGAAGGAGCATGTCAAGAATTCTTTGATTCGAAGTCGAAGGAATGACCGCATTTGACCAAGATCCGAAACTTGGCGGACCAGTACCAGAAAGTTGTAGAAAACGATGGTCATCATTTTGAAAAATAGTTATTATTGCTTTTTTGAATTCATGCACAAATTTTCGGTTTTTTTACAAGCTCCCTAGAACTTCCTTCGCAGCCTTATATTATGTAACTACTTCTTAGCGCTTAAGATATATTACGCTTCCAGTCGAATTAGATGCTCTCGGTTCAGCTACAGACTTTTTGAAGAAATATACAAGTACGAAGCAAAAATGTACATGTTTCGCCAGAAATACACAGAGACCCACGCCCTTGTATAAATGCAAGATGCGAAAAAGTTCTTATAGTTCTTTGAGATATTTCAGCAGTAAAAAATTGCTCATTAACAATTTAATTCGCTGAATTGAAAGAATAATACGTTTGTTAGATCAGCAATTGCAATAACAAACAAAAAAGCTCATAACAAATCCTCAGAATTGCCTCCTTTGGCCTACATAAATTTACAAAGTCTCTTGCGGGAATTTCCAGCGATCGTCGCACACGTTTCCACCGTAATTTCGTTGTAAGCCCGTGTCGAGACCGTTTCAAGCGTTTCTTCGCTAGTGTAGCGACTAGCCGAGACTTTTCCTCCAGTATGGACCACACAAATAATCCACTGGGTTGAGATCCGGCGAGATGATTGAATGTTGCCCCAAAAGCCTGGAAGCAGCAGCTCTTAACAGATGGCAATCGCTGAGCTGGCTGAATGCGCAGAAGCCGCCGAGTCCTCCTGAACCGTAAATCCGTCTGCTCCAAAGTGCTGAGTCTCCAAGGCAGGCTCCAGTACGCTCCGTAAGACTCGCTGGTGATAGCTGGAAAAGTTGGTTTCAACATTGTTGTTAATAAAGACCACTTTTTTCGGTGGCGCCTATGCCGGCCCAGGTCATCAGAGACCGGGATATGACTGCGACTCATGGTTTTTGCTACTGCGGACATCTGTTGATCCTTCTTTTCAAAGCTAACGCTGATTCTGGCGATTGCGGAGTGGTTCGACAGTGAATATTTTCTCATCTGTAAAAAATACTTTCGATAAACGGACACCAGCTATCAAACAAATCATTCGACTAGCCTTTAAAAGTTGTTTTTCTTCCGTCTTTTTGTCCAGTATGTGAACAGTAACGATCTTCTAGCTGCACAGCTTTGGCTTATTTTTGGCGATCTTTGAACTCGTCACTTTAATTCCGAGCTTCCTTGCCGTATTGCTCATCGGACGCTGCGGATTTGTGAACTTGGCAGCGAATCTTCTCAATATCTTGCGGAGTAGTTGAGGTGGTTAGGCGACCTTTATGAGACCAGTCCTCAGTCCCTTGGTTCTCTTTAGCAGGTGTTTCACGAGACACTTGCTGGTTTGAAATCAGTCGGTTTTAACATTATCGGCCGTTTTCATTACCGTCTTGTGCAACTCAACTACTGCGTTACGTTGATTCTTACAATATATTACTTGAGCACACCTGAAAATAAACAAAATAGACAAACAAATGAAATGGACCAAAGCTGAAAAACGGTTTGGACAAAAAAATACCGGTGATAAAATTATTGGAGGGCGCAATGGCCGACTGGTTGTGGTGCCGTCGCTGAGCTTGTGGAACCAACTCTACCCCAATCCTCTCCGGTAGTCAACAACAACACCTCATGGGGCGCCACAGCCAGGCTATCCTCGAGATTCCTAGGAGACTCGCTCAATCAGTATTCTATGATGTGCAAGAAGACGAAAAAAAAGACAATTAGAGTGCTAGAAGTACTGGGATCTGCACAGTGAAAAAGGCCCTGTGATAAAGTGTCTAGAATTAAAAATGTTAAAAAATTAGTGAAAAAGTTTTTTTTTTGGTCATTCGAGGAAAATGAGAAACTACTCTTTTCGATTAGTTGTAATCATTGGAAAGCTCAAATCTTTAGCTACTGCGCTGCATGGCCGCTTTTTGAAAATAATTTTCACAAGCTGTAGCAGAAGAAACATTCGTGCTTTGTAAGCGCATACTTCTCGCATGCAAAACTCTTCTTCTAGACTATTAGTAGACACTTGCTGCTCGCGATTTTATCACGGCAATCGATCGTTAGTGGTGATGCGTTACTAATGTAAAGTGCGGTTATTGTTATTTGCTTAGGATTTTTTTTACTCCGCCTCAGAAGAAACTCAGTGAAACGTATAATGCTGATGTCAAAAGATTTCTTCTACACGTTGATGTGCTTTTCCTACTTTCAACGAAGTTATAGTATTTTTGCGCTTTCGATGTTAGCATAATAATATTTTAGATTTCATAGCGTTGTAAAAGGATGTTTCCAAAAAACGCCTAAGTAGAACAGTAGCGAGAGATTTAGGCTCTCGAATAATTACCAGCACTCCAATAAAAAAATTCTTTTCCAGCAAAAGCAGTCGCTTTTTCATTCGTAACTGGACAACCGGAAAGAACCAAAAAATATTGTTAATCAGTGCCAGAATTAACAAAATACAATACTACTGAAACTTTGCCCACGGCGTGTATATGATGTATATAAGTATGTATACATGCCACACATACATATATATCTATATTATATATATATATATATATATATATATACGAACAAATGCGCACTGACTCGCAAGCTCCCATACATACGCGCATAGATGCGTGTATACATTGATCATGTATATATTGATGTCAAGTGCAGTACAAAAGCAGGATCACTCTAAATTGTACATCAACCAAGAGTGATGCTTTCTTGCAGGTATTGAGTCGTGATGACACGAGACGCTTCTGGTGGCTAGTGGAGCAATTCATCAGAAGTATGACGCGACCTGCTCCGTCAGCCTGGCATCAGGGAATGTATGAATCAAATATGCTTAATTACTACAGTGATAAATCCTACAATGCAGCACATCACATGCTGGTAACTTTTTTAGCCGATCTCAAGTTCTTATCGCCACTGGTTGGCGTGAAACAGAAACTCGTAAACGAATTTGTGACATCGCATGGAAGAGTTTACCGAAGGCCACCATCGAAACCCAACGACTTGGAGTATCGACGTAATTTTTACTCGATAGTTTATGGAGAGTAGATCAAAAACGATGATAATCTCATCATGAAGTTTTGTTACCCATGTCGGCTTCTATAGTGTCGTACTATGGTACTTCCGTTGCACAGAGTTAGGTTGGCATCAAACTTCGACTTTTATTAAAGGTCGCAGATCGATAATGGAACAAAAGTCTGGTGTGAATGCAGATGCAGCTTTTCCCTTATATTATTTAGATAAAAGCTAGAAATGTTTTCTATGCCAAAGCCCTTTTTAGATCTCTGAAGCACGTTTGTACGGTGTTGGAATCGAACCTGAACAACGACTTGAAAAGTCTCCCAGAAAGATTTCAGTTGGCGGGCGTGGATGTCTGGTTGCAACGCTTTGAAAAACAAGTGCGCTGTTAATGAAGCACTTTGCATGATTAAATAAGTCAAAGCAAATTTTTAGCTCGATGTTCTCGCCAGTAGAGAAAACTCACCGGTAGAGACTTCTAAAGAAATTGCAACGGCACGTGCTGAAAGTGAATCAACGATGATTGAGTCAGGAAAGAAAGAATTAAATGCCGTATCCAAAACCTCTGGAACCTTAACCTCGATCTCAGCAGAAAAGGCAGACGTTGGTTACAGAATTTCAGTAATCCGATTTTCGTCAGAAACATCTGCAAATATTATACCTTTCCTTCGAGTGCTTTATTGAGACCACGCTCAAATTTCAATAGATCCTTTCATTATTATTTGAGCCACTGTGTTAACACTCTGTGTTAGGTGAATGTTTCACCTGACATAGAGTGTAAAGCGTAGGTCGTCGATAACTATATATAAGGAGTGTGACGCTCCCGAGAGAACTGACTATGAAAAGATCGACAGACGACGGGTTCTGCCCGGCTGATGAGTCTGTAAGGACGAAACACGTGTCTCGGGCTGTACAAGAGCCTTTACCAGACCACATGACATGTTGGCTCAAATAATAATGAAAGGATCTATCTGCAAATAATTTTGGAGTAACAATGATTTTGAAGTTCTGATAGATGGTGCAACCGATTCACAATGCGACTACATTTACACGCAGACAACCTCCACTTGACAAAAACATATGGTCGTTAGATATCAGATTTGTCTCTCACTGTTCTTAATCGCCGAATCAGCAATGGTTAAATTGATAGTGTGTTTTGAAGTTTTGAAACTGTCAACCTATCTGTGATAATCAGAAGTGATTTTCGCTTCGTCAAGATATCTCAGCCATAATCGTTTTCATATTCCATACAAGATGGAACACACTCTCTTTCAGCCCCATATCTATCTTCGAACGCTGTTAGAATTTCTTCTGCAATACTATGAGGACTGTATCACATCACTCACGCCGGGAATAATCTCGTTGTTCCCGATGCTCATTGAATATGCTAATGAAGACGAGTCTGAGTAGGTGTACTTTTGGTTGAAGGTCGTCAAGGTTCAAGATGTTATCGTTGTTAAAACATTTGATTTCAGGCACATTGACGCAATCAAGGATGTCGATATCAAGGATAATGCCAGTATGTTAGTGCATGAGTATATGTCGAGTCTTCTGGTCACCGAGAAGTTTGCCGACTCATTTCTTGACGTCGTCATTAATGTAAGCAGGCTGGGAAATATCAGAATCAGTCAGAAATCAAAAAAATTCTTGAATATGTACTTGAAAACGTTTCTCTTTGAAAGGGTAGAGTTCCATATATATTCTAGCTGAGTCAAAACCATGTTAGCAATAGTTCACTACCTCATTGTCACCTATGAGTGTTCCCTGATTTCGAGACGAAATTCATTGCGAAGTGCTTTTCAATGATTTATTGCTGATCAAAGTTTCCTAGTTGAGCTCAAATCAACAGATATCAATTGTGCTTAAGGGTCCAGAAAGCGTTTCCGTTCAGACGTTTCATCAGTTGAGCGCCTGGCGTGTGCGAGTGTCGGTGCTGAAATTCTTACAAGTGATCGTCTTTGCCAATATTTATGTCTTAGAAGTTACGCAACGACAGAAAAGCGTGGTGCGCTTCCTTCTAAAAGCGCTTAGAGATCGACAGGTTCATATTTTTGTGTGGTAGCTCCAGCTGGAGAAAATATTCCAATAAAACAAGCTCGTGCAGGTGGAAGTGCGTATGGAAGCTTCACGATGCATGATGACTCTTGTTCATTGCGAATATATGAAAGTTGATTGTTACTTCGTGGTGAGCAGTTTTAATTCAGATCATTTTGAACTTTTCTGAAAATATGCAAGCGAAGTCATTGAAATAAAAAGTGGTTAACCTATCGTTCAACGCTTCTGCACGAAGGCTGCGATTCACTCGGGTCGTTGCAGGAGCAATTGCGGAAGTTTTCCGCATGTGACGATAGAGCTATGATGCACGGTGCTGTACTTGGTATGGGAGCGATTGTGATGGCACATCCATACTCCACTCCACCATTCATAATTCCATTGCTACAGTCATTATGCGCTGTCAATACTCACAGTGCCGAGTTACAGGCAAGTAATCTTGTTATCTAACATTCCATAAATCATTTAAATCGTGTTTATTAATCAGCCCATCCGTGAAATTTGCAAAATTTCGCTTGTATTCGCAGTACTTGAAGATACTCTTCAATTATAGTGATTATCCGAAACTATCTCGTTCGTGCGTGCTGCGTAGAAGGTCGATGGTTCGATCTCGCGCTCATAGCTCACAAGCCAACCACCCTTCGGCGTTGTTAAGTTGGTATAGGCTCATTTGAAAGGATAAGCAGCGCTGGTGCGACGCAGGGGTAGGCCTCATTGAGCCATTGTGAAGGCCAAAATGCATTCAATCACCTCAAACGAGGTTAAAAATTGAAGACGAGTGCTCGGTATCTTTTTTTCTCGTTTCCATATGTGCACTGATTTTTTTTTCGCGAAGATCAGATAGAGATAAAACTGTATTGTGATCCTGGTAAAAAAACTAGTCATGGAGAGCAATTCTCGTCAATCCATAAAGGCAAGCAAGTAGTCTTGTTCGCAACCTGTTCACTGTAATATAATTGCATTACAATCACACGGGAAGGCTTTGATCGAACAAAAATGCCGATGCAATAAATTTATCATGACGTCTACATCCTAATGCTTCTTCAAATGTACGTGTTCACCTCATTTCCACTTCTAACAAACATCTTCTCAGAATATATTAATGCCGAAAATGTTCTTCGAATATCGGTAGTCTTTTACTAATTTTGAACTCATACTGCTCTGTCGGAATTGAATCTAAGAGCGTTTGAGATTATGATTCTTTTCTCTGAAGTTTTGTTTGAATGTATTAGGCTTGTGCAGAAGTTATTGAGGCTTCAGACCGTGCTAAAACCTCAGCCACTCCTGGTAGGAAAATCCTGAGTTTTTTTTTGCAATATCTCGCGTAGTCTTAAGAGAATTAGCTTTGATTATTGCTTTTTCTATGGCTTCTGATGAGGTCAGTACAAAAGTAACTGCGATTTATGTATTGTTGAGATACGTCTCCTTCACGAAACTACTTCACTCACGACTGCATTGTACGGTCGTGGCACATCGTGAGCCAAATACTTTCATGATGTTCCGTTCTATTTTTCGGGCAGCTTAAATTTTTACTTAATATTTTCTATTTAGTTTATCCACAACTTTGACTGAATAGATTGCATATATTAACACTTCGTTCCGGGTGTTTTCCAAGACCTCGCTCAAATTTCAACATGCCTTGTGATTATTTTTGAGCCATACATGAGGTCTGTTATGGGCACTTATACAGTGCAATAATACACGTGTTTCGGCTTTGCAGCCTCGTTAGTTGCACTATCCGTTTTCGTTCACTCAGTACCTGGAGAATCTACCCCTTACTTAGAGGAGCTGGCGAAGAATGTTCCACACTCGCGGTCAAATGTAGAATCACCAAGTGGGCAATGTTCTACACCCGATCGCTTTTGGATGATAATGGTGAAATATATATGTAAAGCGTTCATAGTCGAGTCCTCTATGTAAGGCGTAGATAACGACGAAATGAGTGAATGAAAAAGCACCGCGGAACTGGCCAGGTCGCAAGGTCCAAACACGTGTATTGCATTGTGTAAGTGCGCATAACAGACCACATGCATGGCTCAAAATTAACTATCACGCATATCAAAATTTGAGTGTGGTTAACTCTAAGGGACGACGTGCACCAGCTGAGATACACGGCTGTTTGAAGCCCTTCAAATATCTTATGTGTTCGCTGCTTTTCGCAGTGATATAGTGTTTTGAGGACACCTAAGAGAATTGAATGGTAAGCAAAGATACGATCTTAGACGGGAGTTGAACCTGTGTTTCATCCGTACCGAGTAGTGCCGCCACTACATCACAGAGGCCATCGCTATGGATGAAACGCGGATGCAACTCCCGTCTGTAGTCAAATTTTTGCTCACCACTCAATTCTCTTCAGTATGTCTGACCTTTCTAGCTGGACAAAACTTTTCTTCTAGACATTTGGTAACCACTCGAGAGCTTAGATCTTGATAAATTTAAACGATATGTTTGATTTTTGTGAAGACTTTTTAATACGTTGTAACACCGGAAATAAAATTATGTTTCACGTTTGATTTTCTCATTTGCTCGGCTGATGCTTTGATATGGCTTCTCATCAGGATTTCATTAGTCATTCTATGGCCAAAATTTCAAGGATTCAGATGATGTAGTTGGGTGTTTTTTTTATTATCATAATACGCTGCAAGAGCGAAAAGAGCATCACATTTCACGCCTAAAATGTTACCCTGCCGCTTGGACGTCATCGATGGTTTAATGGTAATTATAGGCAGACAGCTCAAAACATGTTAGATCCTTATAAGATTATACCATTTTGAGCGGATCTATAAAAAGCGGTCGATAGAAGAGGTATAATTCATTGTATTAGCTACGAGCTCGGCTGCCGCTCACCACATTGTCAGGTAACTCCATCATCTGATTTGGGGTAATTCATTGCCCGGTGTCGATTCTTTTATTGAGGATTATTTAACCTCAGGGGACCGGCTGAACCGAGGGAGGGTGGTACTGATGAGTTCCAATAGGGCGAAACAGGAACCTGTATAGCACTAGACCTAACAGCTCAAAACATGTCATGTCCTTATCAGATTGTAGGTAGAAATTTTATGTCAGAGGTATCTCATCGTTTAACATGTACCTATTTCCTTCAAAATTTCATACCGAGTGAGGAAGGACGCTAAAATCAATCTTTTCTTCAGAAAGCTGCAACGACTGCCCTTCGAGAGTTCCGGCGCAGTCATCGAGAAGACTGGGATAAGACAATAAAGTTACTCGGCTCAGAACTTGTCTATAAGATTGAGAATGCCATAGCTCCTGTCTACTATGCTTAATGAGAATTGCCATAACTCCTATTTACTATGCTCAATGGATGGAAATTACTCAGATATTTTGATTTCTTAATCGTGATCTGTAATTAAATACGTCTCCTTTCATGCACAAATATTGCGTTTCTGACATATGTCACTCCTCACATTTATATCTTATTGCTTAGTTTTTATTCTTGCCCATTATGGATGCTATTTGCCGCTTGGTCAGTTTGTTAGCCCAGTTATTACTGATCCAAGTTTGATACTATGATCAGAATTTTTTCACATATATTTACTATCGCGAGACGATTATCATATCCATGATAACAAAGGTTTTTCTCACATGTTAAGTAGGCCAAAAACCTTCAAATACTAAGAAAACAAAATCGCATGGAGATCGCTTCCAACAATGAAATCTTATATATCATTGCTGTATAATTCCACTTCATGATATGTCTGACGACACCCTCATGAGTTATACACACCCACTAACTTGTGATAATGTATCACGCATGTATCGAGCGGTACTTGCCAACTGAGTCTGTCTGGTGCAAGGCGGGAGGAATAAATAGTTGGTGCTTTTACTTCTCACTTGACCACTGACGACAATGTCCCTTGTGCCATCCTCACGTGCCCTCTCTCTGATTACTGAGCAGCTCAAACAGAAGCTAGTAAACTCTAAATTTGTCTTTATTGCTTAAATGAGTAAACAAATAATTTTCGCTAGTAACATGCCCTTGTTGATCACCGTGGAGAACACTGACCACAGTGCTAGAAATTTCCAGTGTTTTTACTGTATTTTTTGGTGTGCCTTTGCCTTTGGGGTGTAGTGGTAGTAGCACGCGTCCCTGATATGGATGAAACGCCTGTTCGATTCTCGCCTGAGAGTGTGTTTTTGCTTGCCACCCACCCCTATTAGGTATACACGAAACATGATAACACTGCGAAAAATGCAGTAAAAATACTGGAAATTTTGAGTATTATTTATTACAATGGCTGTCAGCTTAACTGGTTTATGGAGCGAAATCGCATAACCGATCAAGCCTGTTAGAGGTTGATGGCCGATAGATAACATAGAGATGTTGAAGGCCGAGTGATGGTGCAAATGTGCCTCGCTGGTGTAGTGGTAGTACACGCGTCCCCGGTATGGTGGAAACGCGGGTTCGATTCCCGCCTGAGGCCGTGTTCATGCTTACTAGTCAAATCTCTTAGGTATGTATTGGCCACAATGGCCTTCATGTTGTGCTCTCGATATCCGGCTAAATCCAGTCGCGAGCGACCCTTCTTCGTCGGTTGCCATTCGGATGTGTCACGTGTCTGAAACCCCTCACGATTTTTCAAAGTTTGACCTGTAGAAGAGACTCTTTCTTATTACTTTCACGTAGAACGGTACATCGAATCTTTTCTGCCACTTGTGTGATTTACGATACCACCAGAATTTCTTTCGACTATGCATTCGATAACGACGTGTGATCGTTCATAAAGCTTGTATGGCAATCAAGTTTCTCGGCACTAGTTAAGACAGGAAGAATCTTGGATCGTTGCAGGGTAGTGTCGTTTTTCCACTCCACCCTCGTTGCTCACGAGGCTCCCACGTCGCTTGCTTCTTCTTGCTCTGAATTCATCATTCTGACCTGCAGGCACAGATTCGCATGGTTGAAGTTTTTATGGACATTATGTGGGATTCAATCACCTCGTTGGGAAATAATCACCTTGGCGTTCTCCGTGTATGGCATTCACTTTTTTTCGTTAAATATTTGTCCTGTACATGACAATTACACGAGATTCGATAGGTATATCGAATCAGTATTTTTCTCAAGTGGAAAAGTAGAAATTTCTGAGACAACAAACATTCATAGCACCACCAAACTACAATTCAGGTGCTCTGTGACCATATTCACCTTTCAAAGTCTCATAAATAAGGTTCTGCAAGATTTTTTCTTAACTGTTGATAAATCAGAAGACATGTGGCCATTTCTCCTGATGTGTTTGAAAACCTCAACGAAAGTGACTGAACCGTTGAGGTTAGGGGTTATCCCTACAGCAATAATTTGCGATTTGACTCAAGAAGTCATTACTCATCGGAGGCAGTATCGGTGCGTAAATGTATTGACTGAACGAAGATATAGTCACTCAGTGTCACTCTCAAAAGTGAAAAACCATGATTTAGGAGGAAAACGGCAGCAGTGATAAACACAGAGTGCAAGAAAGCTGATGTGAAAGCCTGCCTACAAAAAGCAGTGAAAAGATTTCCTAAAACCATAAACGGCTGTGCGAACGGGTCAGTAGTGAATTGTAGTATTGTTTAGGTATTTCTAGAACTTCATCACAGTGAAACAAAAGCGTGCTATGGTGGATCATAGTATTGCTTGAGAAATCTCTAAAGCTTTATTAAGATCGTCGCAATGGAAGTCCTCACCAATCGCTCATAAAGCGAATCACGTTTATGGAAATACACGATTTTCTTGTTCTCAAATGAAATTTATCAGGTAGGTAAATTTTTACAATTCACTCGTTGGATCTGGGACTTATTGATGCCCACAGATCAACTGCACAAAAAAGTACAATTGTAATGATTACAAAACAAAAAAATTACATGTGTAACACGCGCAAGAAATTGAATGTTATACAGCGAGAAGATTATTAGACTAATAAGTGTTCAGACATTAAGCATAGTAGACTGGTGCAATAGCGTTTTCTATTTTATATACAAGATCGGATCCGAGTATTTTCTCCACCTTCTCCCAGTTGTCACGATGGGTACGACGAAATTCACGTAAAGCACTTGTAGCAGCCTTCTTAAAGACATTGACAATGTTTTTAAGAATGGCATGTTTTTGTATTCTAAAGGACATTCTCCAACGGATAAACTCGTCCGTCGAAGTTATGGATCGTCCAGTACAAAAATGTACATGACTTACGATCTTTTACCTGAAGTTCAGCATTATGACTGGTAACTCCACACAGCGCTGTCAACATTGGCTTAACTGACAACGGAATAGAGAACGGATGAGCCCGAACGACGGCACCCATTCCAAGTATTGCTCCATGTAAAGTGGATAATTTCCTGTTCTTCATCAGGCTGTCCAAGTATTTCTATAAAACATCAGTGGATATCTCTGAAAGTTACTTTTACCTGATACAACGGATGTGGACTCACTGAAAGATCGTCATTGACTTTGACGTATTCACAGAGAATGAGAGTAAGCAATGCTCCGGACGCTTCTCTCCGCACTTCTATCTAAATAATCAACGAATATCAACAAGAGAAAACTCTCTCGTTGAGCAGAAAGTGTATTTTTTTTACATCGAGAAAAGCATTCGCACCTGAGGGTCAATGATAGCGTCGTAGAGAAGTTTGAGGACTTTCTCAGGTCGGGTTCCTTTCTCCAGTTCATATATATTGGAAAAAACCAAGACTTGGATAAACTTCAACACTGATATTTTAACTCGCCATAAATAAGAATTGTAAAACGGCTAAAGGTATCACATTTGTAGTTATCATTTGCAATCTGTACGATTATTAGAGATGGACAAACCTGAATAACAGCGTCTAAAAACGAATCGGCAAATTTTGGCGTTAGTTGTAAACTAGACATTTCTTCATGAATAAGTAAACTAGCATTATAAGTGATATCCATGTCTTTAAACGAACCATAAATCCTAGAATGCTTACAATCCGCTTATGCTCACATTTCATTATTCTTCTCTAACACTTACAAAACTCACTTATCGTCACCTTCATTAGCATAGTCAAGAAGGACAGGAAACAACGCTACTATACCAGGTGTGAGACAAGTTATGCAGTCAGCGTAGTATTGTAAAAGAAACTCCAATAATGTACGTAAGTAAACTTGTGACTGAAAAGCACACTTAAACATCATAAAGCACGTAATATTGTCAATAGAAACTTGATACATATAAGGCCTGGTTCTATTAGTTATTGAAAGTAACCGATGTGGATTAAAAGACGACTGGGGAAGCCGAATGGGAGCGGCTCAAAATTCTAAAAAAAAAAACCCACCAAATCAATCACCGAAGTAGGCGATTGCGCTTGAATCAATTCGGAAGACAATTCAGTAGCATTAACACCACCATCAAGCTGTATGGCCGTTTCCGATGCTTGTTTGGATTTAGAGCTTGGTGTTTCGAGCTGAATGTACATGAACTACAAGTGCTTCACGATTAATTTTTGTAATCACAGGGAATTGGGGTGGGGTAAGGGGAGCGTGGCCAAGTGGTCTCGTCGCGACACCACGCAGGACCGAACCCCATTTCAAGTCTCCCCGACAATCAACGACGAAAGCCCTAGAGACCACCACAGCCAGGTTGTCCTCAAGACTGCAAGGAGACGAGCTCACCCAGTTTTCTACGGCGTTCAAGAGAAGACGAAAATACGAGTCGAATGCTAGAAGTACTTGGATCCGCACATTGATAAGAACACTGTGAAGACGGATCATTGAAGTGTCAGAAGTGCCATTTTATACAAAATGTAGGTAAGCACACAGCTGCAGCTATCTGATGCTCTCACTTTCCATACAAATACATAGCTGTAGCTTTGTCATATTCTGAATCACAGTGTCTGTAGTACAGTAGCGTTTCAGTGGGCAAAATTCTTGGTCCTGTTTCCGCATATAGACTCGCCCAGGACACCAAAATTAAAGTCCCAACTGCTGCTTCCCCCGTTCGACATCGCCCATCATAGCCTCCTCTCTGTCTACTTAGACCTATTCGCGTCAAATTCTCATAACCACGACCGTGTTCTGCTGCGACGCAATAGTATATCTGATCCAGACACAAACAATTATAAACAGAATTACCCGTTGTAGGCAACAGCCTGCGAAACTTCATCTCTTCGCCAAATCTCATATCATGATTAATTACCTTCGTTTCAAACAGAATTCCTTTTCACTTAACCACTTCTAGCGGTGCAATGATGTCTTAAATATACCCGTTGATGTATAGTGATGTGCAAAACTTTCGCTTTAGCTGGGACTCAAACCCACACTTCACTTGGTCCAAAGCGCGCGATAATTTATAACATCATGCCACCGCTAGAACCGGTTAGAATAAGGATTTCTGTTTGGTCACCTAATACCCAATAGCTGTTAGTTCAGCGGTCCGAGCACGCGCCCGCGGATTGGGTAGAATGTGGTTCGGGTCCCAGTAAACGCAGAAGATTTGTACATCACTCTACATGAACAGATATACCTTTATTTTATTTGGAAAAGGCGAAAATCATCAAAGGGGGAAGAAAAATCAGGAGTTTTGGCATAATTTCTTTTTAGTCTTCACAAAAGAAATGTTATCGATAATTGCAATATTCAGAGCAATTGAGAATCTTCATCGCGTTGAAGACATGGATTCAATAAGTCAGTCGGCCTCCACAAACCACTCTATAGGCCTTACATTCAATATTATGCATACAAAAAGCCTAAAGTGTTCTGCTGTGACTTATTACTTATGAAGACGCCATGCAAAACGCCATAAGCATCGTGGAGGTAAATGAATATAAATTTAGTGACTTGGGACAGGCTATATCAAACCGGTGTTTTACTTTCGTTCATTAACAAGTTTGGTATGAACCTGACGACTATGCAAGGATAATAAGCTTTGCCAACCTGGGACGTTGAATAAAACCACGATCAAAAGATTTTTTTCATAATGCGCAACATTTGCTGCCAAAAAACTAACGTTTTTTTTCAAAACGCTGCAACCAGAAGTCAACCGATTCCAAGTGAAATCTTTGCGGAAGATCACGGAAGTCGTTGTTCATGTTCGCATCCAATACAATGCATACGTTTTTCAGTGCCCTTAATCCATTGGATTGATAGCCATATACAAAACAGCAAGTTTCACGAAGTCACCCAAAAAAATCTGCCTTATTTTTTGCAACTAAGCTAAGTTGAAGGAAGTGCTTACGTGGAGATTCCTATACGCATCGTTTCAATTTTCGCTTTTGGCAGAGCGCGCCAAGCTATTTCGGAAATTCGTCGGCGAGTCTCCGTTTCTCTCCACTGATTTGCCACCAACGTTACCAATCGTCTGTAAAGTGGCCTGCGAGTTTTCCTCTCGAATTCACTTACTCAACACTGTAGTGAGTTTACTAAAGTAATGACTCAATTCTTACACTGCATGATGCCACGATGTCGGAGCCGTGCGAGCCATGCCTTTGATAAGTTCCTCAATCAACCACCAGTACCGTCTGGTATCGTCTCGGTGCAGCACCTGCGAGATACATGATCAGCTTAGGTTAATCTCGCAATGTCTACTGTTGGCTGTGTATAGGTGGGAAGTAGCAGTGCAGTTCTCAACCGACAATTGTTTTAGTACAGACGCAATAACACTTTCGTGACCTCTTCATAGGGAAGAATTTGTTTAGCTACAATAGCAACGAAGACAGCGTGCCTGTTTGATGATATTCTATGTAGGTTATTAACAACTCATTAAGGACAATGAAACCCTCATAGGTAACATTTGAACAGAAATAATTTAACATTTAAGCTATGAACACATTTCTACCACCAACGAAGACAGCGTGCCTGTTTGATGATATTCTATGTAGCGTTATTAACAACTCATTAAGGACAATGAAACCCTCATAGGTAACATTTGAACAGAAATAATTTAACATTTAAGCTATGAACACATTTCTACCACCATATTGTTGATCTGTTCAAAAATTGCACTTATTCTTGAAGCGATATAACTAAATGTCTCCTAGAAAAAATATTAGATACTCGGACTTTTAAAATACTTAATTACCGAAAGTTTTGGGGAAAAGATCCATTTTTTATAACTTAGAGAATTGAGTGGTGAGCAAAGCAAAAACACGGCCTCAGTTGGGAATCGAACCCGCGTTTCATCCTATTCAGGGGCGCGTGTTCTAACCACTACACCACCGAGGCACATTTGCCCGACCACTCATTCTTCAACATCTCTATGTTAGCTATCAGCCACCAACCTTTAACAGGTTTGGTCGGATATGCGATTTCGCTCTATAAATCCCGTTAAGCTGTTAGCAGTACAAATACTATAATTTTGAAGTATTACATATAACAATAGCTGTCAGCTAAACGGGATTTATAAAGCGAAATCGCATATCCGACCAAACCTGTCAAAGGTTGGTGGCTGATAGTTAACATAGAGATGTTGAAGAATGAGTGGTGAGCAAATGTGACTCGGTGGTGTAGTGGTTAGTGAGCGCGTCCCCGGATAGCATGGAACGAGGTTCGATTCCCGCCTGAGGGTGATTTTTTGCTCACCACTCAATTCTCTAAGTTATATAAGTAACATCATAACACTGTGAAATGAGCAGTACAAGTAACATTTTAATCAATGTTTCTAACGCGTCGCATTAACATGATCTTTTCAACTGGACATCTGATGATTATTTTTCTTAGAATTCGTAAGATTTCATTGTGAGTTTGCTGCTGCTTCAATGATGCATAGAGTATCATTATATGATTGGCAATGAATCATGAGCTTGGCTTGTGTGTTGAAGACCTCGAGGGTCTAAATTTTAAGGAGAACCTCATTTTCCCTACGACTATTATTCGATTTTGTGAACTTACATTGGTGATACAGAAGTGCCAAGAGAAATATGCGTCGGCGTTTAAATAGTCGTACAGAAGGTCTACGGCTGGTGCCAACCATGACCACAGCTCGTTAAGTACCTTAAATCCGCGATACTTCGTTCCCATCGCCACGCCAGAAAAGAACTCCGCAGCGAGTCGTTGCTCGGCTCGCTGAAATCAGTACCGGAATACTCGAAAAATTTTGCTTTTGCAAAGAAGGAAGAAATTGCGCCTCACCTGACGAGACTTCAACAGCTGTTGTAGCGTTTTCGTAAAACGGTCAAATAGGATCGTACTATGAGGAAAACTACGGAGCATATACTAAAAGATTAGACTTTTCCCCTCTGCTTTTTTGTGATTGAATTAGCACACAAATACCTTCACTATCCAAATTGTGTGCCCATTAACTTGTGACACATCTTCCTTCTCAAACAGAAGTTGTTCAATCCATTTGTTATATATTTCTATGTCTTCAAATGCTGATACAATTGCTGACTCGCAATCATTTAGTTTCGGTCTATTTATTTGCGTTTGTTTCGCAGGAACCACGACGCTGATAGATCTGCAATTGAAATAATTTGCTAATTGCAATTCACAAATTGTATCCTGCTTGTCTCTCCTCACTAATACTCATGGAAAATCTCCAGTTCTATTGATAACCGTTACATATGAGAGGGCGTTACGGCTCGTACTTACTTTGGCCACTGATAACAGCCATATTGTTTTGAGAAAAACACCGTATTATTCCATTTTTCCTCAGTATTCGGATGGTTTTCCGAATCGTAGGCGAGAACCAAGTTGTCCGGGCGAATCCCACACTTCAACGGTATCGGTTCTGGTGGCTAAAAAACAACATATTTTCGCAAAACGAGGACATTTTTGAAATTAGAGGTCACCTTCTTCGGACAAATCCAATCCATTCGAATTGTACGCGCTTTATTCTTCTTGAGCCAAAACGACAGATCATCTGCACTTCGCTCACGATTGTACTGCTCTTCATCGGTAAACATCGATAGGATAATCTAAAGTCAAAATATAATAATCATATCCAAACTTCATTACTACAGTACCGTTTCAGGCGTGCAAGGAGGAATTGATATATTCCGGCCAATGCATTTTCCCGTTCAGTCGAGTTGCGATTTCTATGTGCACACATTTGGGTGTCTATTTTCCGTGAACACAAAAAACGCGACAAACTGGTTCATGAATAAGTTTTCTCATTGTTCGTTTCTCACAAAGGAAAATGGAAAAAAGTTACTAAGCAAGCTAAAGCAGATTTTAAGAGGCGAAGTTCAAACGATTATCAATCGTGCATGGACGCTAACGGCCATGCTGTCCGGATGTTAGCTATAGTGTAGCAAAGAGCAAAAAAAATCATCGTAGAGCTGCATAGAAAGAGAGGAATGTTTCGCAGTTACGGGTACGCTCGACGAAGAGACATTACAAACGCAGACAGGGAAGGAGCTTTATCAAGTGAACAGCTTCGGGTAGACATCAAACTTGTGGTCATTTGTACGGGAGAGCAGATTATTCCTCTCTGTGAGCTCACCTTAATAGTCTCAAGGCCAGACTTCTCCATCTGGCACCGCCATAGCATTTCTCGGCACAATTTAACGCGAGTATGTAGCATATCCTTGTTGGCGAAACGTTGGAGCAACATTTCCACCAAGGCTTTCTGCTCTCTTAATCGTAAACTTCAGTAGAAAACAGCAAGTGTTAGTGCGAAAGCCGCTAACCGTAACAGTATCCATGATTTTTTCTGCTACAACTCAAAACAACATCATCTTCGTGCTTCTCATCATAATAAATCTTTCAAATCATACAAAGATTCGTGATGTACTTTTTTGCATTGAAAAGTGGTCACTTCCTCTCCATCTTTCCGTGAAAGAACCGTCATTCTTCTCATATCTCTGGCTGTTCAAATTTTTCAGAAAACAGTTGCTCTTATAACCACTTTGTGAGAATTAAACAAATAATAGCTAACGCTCTATTTCGGTTTTTCTTCTCCTCCTGTATTTGCCTGGTAAGATCCAATGAGTTTTGACAGTTGAACTTTTGCCATTCACCAGTTTTTGGAAGTTTCTCAAACATTTTCTCGCAAAATGACAATAATTTCTCACATTTCTATAACACAAAACACTCAATAATAATGCTTTTTTTCTTTGAATTATTCCAAGTATTATGTTTGAGTGTATGAAACAAACGTAATGCTTATGTGAAAGCCTTTGAATTTTTCCGATTTTAGTGCAGATGTCGTCGTATAATTTGAGAGTTGTAGGCATTTCAATGGCCTAAATGGAAAAGTGTCTCGAATTTCTGCTTAACACTGGTGTAAGTGAATCGGCTATGTACATTCATGTCGAGAAGTGCTTGCCACACTTTCATCTTAACCGATCTCCTAGCGCTGATTGCCCATTTTGATTTTAAAATCACATCCAAAGCACCCTAAATTGGCAACAAGTAAATACTGTAGCGAAAGGACAAAACATCCGATTTCATGAGTTGGTCCGAGCGATGATCGTTTCTTTGTTATTGGATTCTTTCATCATGATTGACTTTTGACACTAAAACGATTTTGATGTGACGGTCGCGATCCTAGCGCAGAAATCAAAAACATCCACGTGCAAAACTCTTGAGGCATTTTGGATAAACGCCAAAAACCTCGAAATGAACCGGAAGAATGAATACGTCACCACCACACAAGACCTCGCGCCCTTTCTTCGTTTGATCTTTTAACCTGACCTAGGCAGCATATAAATAAGATCCTCCGAATCATTCAAATAGACTAATACTGCATAGACCCAGGGTCTGAAGAAGGCGGGTCGCCAAAACGTCAGGCGAATTTCCACGACTAATCTACCTACCTCGCGTCAGCTAATCAGAATAAGTTTTTTCGATTTACATAAAACGATTACTATAACCATAAGTGCCAATCATACAGAAAACCGCCTTGGTTATAACAATACTGTAAGGACAAAAATTACTCTAATTTTCTCCTTTGATGTTTCCGGATTAGTTAACACCGGAATGACACTATCGATCATGGCTTCACTTGACATAGTATATTCAGCAAAGACAAGGCTCAATTCTGTCTGAGCGGCGATGCGAACCTGAACTATTTAGCTTTTACATGGCAGACAACTGCACAATCTCACGCCAGTACTCACGATGACGAACCTCAGCATAGACGTTCAGAGCTAAACGTACGAGGAGGCGAATAACGCGCAAATGGAACGCAGTGACCGGTGTTGCTGTAGCGGTAGCGTTCTTCTGAAAGAAGATGGTTTGTCAATGAAGAACGCTCGCCATTCTGTTTCAAAATCGTCCAGTTCAATTTGTGAGCTTGCATGTCTGCGTAAATCGTTCTCGGCCTGGTGTAAAGAAAACCACTTGAGAATTATCATATGGAAAAAGCCGAAAGCGTATATATATATATATATATATACATGTATATATATATACATATATATCGGAGTTCATGCGGTCAATACCGCTGGTAAAAAAATCAGGAAAGAATAAATTTTGTCAAATGCTCTAATTAAGAAGAATTTAATGGGCAACAGCACATCTCATCAACAGCTACCTTCTGATTTAATGTCATGAGATTTGAACTCAATGTTTTACAGTGCCTCGACCTACCATGTGGCACACATATACCAGCGATTCGTAGACATAACCCAGATACTCTCTTCTGGTAGGATCCGTTAAATACATGAAAATCTCGTTCTGGATCTCCAATGCCGACGTGAGTTCGCTCTGAAATGAGCGCCATTGTGCGCTCAGTTACACGAAGAACACACATTCAGTGCTATTGCAAAACTACCAACTACGATATGCAAGCAAACGTCGGTAGAATTATTTAAGAATGGTTAAAACATATCGCATGAGAAAGCATCACTAACCGAGTCGATGTAATTCGTATGGATGAGGTAGTGCAGCATCGAGCAAATAGTGGTCAACACCTGACTGTGCTCTCTCTGAGATGTCTCTATCTTACTAATCACCTTCTCTATCAACTCCACAAGCATTTCTCGAACATTTCTGTTGCTAGGATGACGAACATCTGAATTACGCTTTCTAAAATATAAGGTCAGCTTTAATAGTGAAACGAAAATGCATCCTATCAAAATTTCTCATAAATGCACCATGCACCCATCTTCATGAGGCATCAGCAGAGGTGACTGAATGCATATCTAACATATACAATGATTTGTGGTGACCAATCGGCTGGCCAATTGAATGCTGGCTCCCTTCTTCACTCCAGAGTGATAGAAGGCTTAGTCAGCCCACCAGAGCGATCGAGCCGACGACTATGTGTGCATTATAGGTACCTCTGACCACTGTGCTGCGCATACATCTGGTGGCAAGCGTATTTTTTCGAAAAACTGTAACAACTAACCTAGTTTGAAAACGGCCGAATTAGGAATATTGGCATTAAACCATGGTAAAGCAGTACTAGGACTGTGATATAATGGAGACGACGGTAATGAGAAGCATGTGGCGCCACCGGTGAAAATCGAATTGATTATGGTGAACGATTTTTTGAGAGTTTCTCTGAACAAGAAAGCAAAGAAGAATAAATCTCCAAGATATTGTAATTAGAAATCAGAGTCAGAAATACAATTTTATGCATATATATATATATATAAAACTTGGAGCGAAAGGACTGATGCAAGTTCCTTATCCTAATCCTGACACCCTGAGTTTGGGACTACTCGTTATCCCATTACCATTGGAAAATATCTCCTGGAAACCTCTACCACTTATATCAAAAAAGTTCTCAGCTACTCCCATAACTGACTATTGGACCTATATAATAGGGCATAGCATAGATATATAACAGCATATTGTAGTCCGAGGACTAGTGTAGGAGACATTTTAATTCTAGCGAACCTGTCCACGTCTGTCGTGTTGATGGTGTCCATAACTGGAAAGAGAAATTTCTTGAGCATCTCTTCGATAACAGCTTTTCCTCTGTTATTCGGGACATGCCATGCCATTTTCATTTCTTTTATTTGGTATAAACGTCCCCATTCCTATGGAAACACCTTTAGTTCTGTTCAATTAGAGGTGTTGCTTACTGATTCTGCTAAATATTAAGCTCAGACGCACTCGTACTGGCACCCATTCCTTTAACGATCTATCCAACCTTTGGCACATATACCGGGAGTTTTCAGGATATACACGAGATAGCATGTATAGACTATTCCACAATCCAACAGAACCACTCTGAAATAGACCACTCAGCGCATTGGTAAACCGCACACTATAAACATTTTCATGTAAAAGTCATATATCAAAAAACTCACTGTATACGCTACTTTACTCTTACAAGTCACAAGGAGATCAATCATCTCAAAGCAGATATCCTTGTAGTTGATGTAATTCTGAAAAAAACACTTCTTTAGCTATACATGAAAATAAAGATGAGAAAAAAGATATGAGTCGTTCATACGCACTTCACTTGTTGTTGCCAGCAGTGATGACGCTAACGATACAAACCACGAAGCGGTAGCATCCAAATCCTCGGCTTTTTTCACTTCCGCTATATAATGCTTCATATCAATTGCCTCGAAGTAAAAATATAGTATTCTACTGATCGCATAACTAGAAGGCTCACGTGTTAAAACCATCCTTAAATTGGTCAGTACGTGTTTGGCAAAATATATCCAGAACGACGGCAGCTCCTAAACAACAATTTATAAACCCACGTTTTAATAAGGTCCACCAGTTTTCTAAGCCGAGAACACATCCTTCTAGAATTTATAAGTCTAACGGCGATAGTAATTTGATAAAGTCAACTCTAGGTCATGACAACAAATTATAAGGGATTGCTTAACTGCAGTAGGATATTCAGTATGCTGCAGCATTGGTGTGTTTTAATGGTACATCTGTCCTCTCTATAGTTGAATGAGTGACGAAAATAAATAACGAACATATGTCATCGAGGCCATCATCGACGAAATCATATCTGTGGCCAGTGAGCTCTCAAATTGATTCGTCTTCACAAACTTTAACATCTTATGACCGAGTTTCTGCAATAATTGATATCAGTGACGTTAATTTGAAAGACGTGGGTTAATCTTTGCGGACGGCAACATATTCGATATTGCCAGTTGCGTGCGATTTTCGTTCTTCAAAAGAAGTTTTTTTTCTTTGTTTCAAGTAACAGTTGGGGCTCTTTGTACCACCCTGATAGGACATGATTTTCTTTACAAGTCGGTATACTTAATGTGCATATATAACTCCTATGTGCAAAGAAAACTTTAAATGTGAAACGCATTTTTATTTACGCCCTCACAGTGCGCTGTGAAATCCTTTCGTTAAACAGTTTAAGCATTGAATTACTGAGATCTGGGTTACCGAGCGAGTTTAGTGTACTTCAATAAAAAGGGGTCCACAAATTGCAGCAGCTGAGCAAGGATGGCAAGTGTGGTACATAATTTTATTTCTGCTGCTGCAGCGTACAAAGGTCTTTTTGAAAGCCAAGCAAAGAGTCGGAGTGCCCGAGATCTAAGCTTTCGAATGATTACTAAAATTCAAGACAAAAGCCTTGTCCGGCAAAAAGAGAGTTCTGAAATTTTGAGGGTCAAAATGGCCCACGTTTTCAGCAAAGATTAAAATTAATACGAACTGAAGTCACGGAAGAGCTAGCATTCTTGCACATTGCTGCCACACAAACGATCGATCGCCTTTTTAAGGACTTTCTCCTTCACTTCCATCTTTGGTAGCTTCGTCCTGGAAGTTACTAATACTGCACTGTTTCCATTTCAATGCATTATTATAATTATGTACTGCACAAGTCAGCTCAACCTAAAAGACACAGCACGTGCGCTATGATGCACGTAAGTTCGCTAATCGTGGCGCTTCAAAACCATTCTCAAGCTCCTTATGCACCTGATTAATAGAACGATAATGATGAAAAGGCGGTCCATCATGCCGAAATTAATTTTTGGATTACTAAACTGATTCTGACTTTAACGAGACGCTAAAGATGAACCGGACGTTTCGGGTCAAGGTCTACTACACCATTTAGCGCATGATTTACAGTGCTATAAACCACTGACAGACAGACAGTTCTACGTTTCTTCTTTGCAAACATGTTTTTCTTTCCAGCATGGATACAAAGTGAATCTTTCTTGGTATACCTATTTACTCACTAGTGCTCTGCGTGTTTAATATCATCTTACCTTAAATCCTCCGATGACCGTTGATGAATCCTTCGGAGCTGTAACGGAAAGGCACTGAATAATTTCGAGCATTCTGAAATCGTTGCAATTTTGCTGAACTGGCACACAAGAACCTTGACTTTGCATAATTATATTCTAAATGCACCTCATTGATATGCTATGCACTTGCATGAATAACACTTAGTTTATCGACAAATTTATGTTTTGCCACACTTCGAAAAACCTGTCACTGGGTAGTAAATATTGAAAGTATTGAAATTTCAGCTGCTTTACAGCAGTAATTCTAAACAGGCCCGCTCCATGTGTCAGCACATGACTATTCAACGCCGCGTATTATCATGCTGTGTGGTCTCTGGGTATCTTACACTCAGCTCGATTCCTCGCATGCATCAGCCACGAATCTGCGAACTTCTTTTGTGTTTGAATCTTGCTGCTGCTTGAGATTCTTTTTATTTGATTACGAATGTATATGCTGTTAACGCAGTGCTCTTTGGAAACATGAGACAGCCGTGCTAGGGATTCGCAAGTGCAATGGTGTGAGCCAACATCTCTCGGACAATTCTACACTAATTTCTCGTGACTTGGGGTTATGAGCTTCGATGAGGGCTCTGTGCGGGGCAAAGCTAGCTTTTGTGTGGTTTAGCTTCTCAGCGTAATGAACGGCATTACTATCATTCCCTGTATTATCGCAGTAATCTCAGTGAGTCTCATATCAATCTAGCAAGGTCGAAAAACCAAAATTTAGCAATGCAAAAACCCTTGGTCTAACTTGCTGCATTTTATTGGCTTAAGATAGCTATTAAACCCTCTCTTTCAGTCTGCAGTAAAATTCCTTATGGCTTTCTGGATTTTTCCTTGAATGTCCGAATTTCCACTGTAACATTTCAGAGGTGATGAACTAGCTAAAATAATATCACCTTGACCTCTCCTAGCTTTGAGCTTTGAGCTCTTATTCGTCGTTGAACTTGAGACCTTCGCTACGTTCAGCTATTTTGCTTTGAATATACCTTTTCTACTCACTTGTTCAGAGCCATCTCAGCAAGTACTGGTAGCCTTGCTGACATTTTACATAATGCTTTCTCTTCATATGTTAGATCTTTGTGAAACTTGACACAGTCAGAATAATCGAGTATTGGAGTGATGTAGAAAATCAGCGTGAGACTCTGCAATCCTACATAATTTCACTACTGCAAGCCAATCTGTAATATAATTTATATCAGTAAACTTACGCGGATACTAATATTTGCCTTGGAAACATCATTTATGTCAATTCCTTCTATAAGCATCTCCAAAAAATAGAACAGATGGCATCGAAAAGTGCTCAGATGTTCTCTGATGTTCAATTTCAGCGAATGACTGAGTTTGCTGAGAGAATACTGTGCTATGGGAGACGAAGGAGAGCGAGTCTACAACTCAGTGGCTGAGTAAATGATTTTGACTTTGCGATTTTGAACCAAAGTATAATACTGCTTCTCAAGTTCACCAACGAAGACAGCAATATTTTCAAACTTAAATCGTTTAGTCTACTTGTATAGCATACAATAATGAAATAAATTGAATATAAAAATCAGCAAACTTTTTCCATTTCTTTGATCCAATCCTTTTCCATTTTAAGTCGCTTCAGTGAGGGGTCGTTATCGCGAGAAATAAGACACACCAATTCGAATAAGCAATTTAGAGTCTGTGTCAGTCGATGTGGTTCGTCGACAGCAAAAATAGCCGGGTAAGTACTGAATGTTTACCATGTATTTTCATTTGTATATCATGTGTACCCATCACTGAGGCAAGTAAGAAGACTCACTGCTCGAAAAACCTCGGTAAAACCCTGCCTGGACACAGTGCGGCGAGAATCATGACTAATTTAGCAGGGGCCTAAAACATGGATGCTGGTACCAGTCAAGCAAAGTTCTACTCAGCTTCACACACTTTCGATGCGGTATCGTTCCTCGCGTACAAAGCATACAAGAGTGACTGAAGAATGGAGTCGGTGAAATTAGCAATGTCGCCATCAGTAAGGTAAAATTTCGTTGATACCTGAATAAATATAGTTATCAAGTCAATAAAAAGACCTATATCCGTGTTACAACTGCACCGTTACCAAATTGTCATCAGAGTCTGCATATAATATTGCGGCAAAAGTTACTAATATGCCACCGTGGATGGGATTATGAGTCAGTCATACTTTTCACAAACATCATACATTGTTGCCGCCATAGTTAGCTGTGTAAACGAAGATGAACGACAATAAATTGTTTCCATGGTTAGGTAATGACTGAATTGCAAACATATACTTGTTTCCACTTGCACTTTAGCGAAAGACATTATTCAAGAAGTACCTCACGGACTTCTGGAACACAAAACTCGTGAAAATCAACAGCGCTGCCGAAAAATCCATGATCTTGATACTGCCGCGTTATGCGAAGAAATTTGAAGTCGGCATTTCTTTTTTCTTCCCTAATGGATGTACACCAGCAATGAACCATCATCTTGTTTCTTTTCATATCTAGCGACTATGACCCGCCACCTAATTTTCGTTATTTTCGTTGTGAGAAGAGTAGTGGTTGAAGGCGCTCTGCGTCGCACACAAAGTTGATGGTTCGATCTCGCGCTCATGGCTCACCAAGCTATCCATCCACCGCGGTTGGTAATTGGTGCCAAAATGGTCTCAGGAATGTTTGGAAGGATAACCAGCACTGACTCGGTACAGCGGGAAGTTACCGCGAATCATTGTAGAAGGTCTTATCAGCAACACTTTGTACTTCTTGCTTGTCTACAGTCAGAATTTGATCACTGCCAGACTTTTGCAGGGCACATTTCATTCCATATCACCTTTAAATGTGTTGTTTTAGGGCATTGTGTACCCTCCCCATCAATGCTTATGTGTTCTACTCTGTTTTCGAGTAGAGCAGCATAGCGGTTAAAAGTACCCTACAATGGAAGGATGCTCACTGGTTCAATTCCGCTAAGCCATCCATCCTTCACGAGTGGCTAAATTGGTACAGACTTGTCTGGAAGGATAGCAACGCTGCGTTGAAACATCGGAGAGCCGTCACAAGTCGGTGTACAAGCTAGATAACCATTCACCTTTTTAATAGGGGACAAGATATATCGCGCATTCCTTAGGAAGTAATCGGTGTCGAACGCTTTGTCTTTTTACTTCCTTCGTAGGTATTTTCGCGATTTGTTAAATGTAGAATATACAAATATTTTCCACTACTAGCACTGGTCTACGTTGAATAAACTGTGGTCTTAGAACTAAGCGCCTAGCAAGAAAGCGTTGTCCAGCAACCTAAACGATTGGGAAGATAATAAGTCAATACCAACTTAGGCGAACCAATCTGGTCCTCCTTACGAGAGAAAATGTTCACGTTTGGCTAGAAATGCTGACGGGCATACACAAACAGCACAAATAAAATCTCAGTTATATTAGAAGACGTCCTGCGTATCAAACTTTGCCTAGAATCTTATCAATGGACGACTCTTCATTAACTACATAGTAACGCGATTTTGAAATGCAGATAGTAAAGTTGTTTTGAAATAAAGGCACTGTGCAAATAGGTATTGATTGCTTGCACCTAAAGATTTTACAGTAACCACAACATCGCTGCATTAGTCGAAAAACCTGACGCCTGGGTACTAAACTCCTCATGGTTAATAGTATATGAGAAATTCATGCCGTAAGCGTGAGTATAAATTTAATGTAGTAAACAGACCTCTCTTTTGTTCTTTTTTACTCTCTCCTCTTTATATCGATTCACAAGTTCTTGAAGGATATTTTGAAGGAAGACGAGCACAAGTATCGTATGACGGCTT
The DNA here is from genome assembly GCA_019055375.1 of Parelaphostrongylus tenuis. Taxonomy (NCBI): domain Eukaryota; kingdom Metazoa; phylum Nematoda; class Chromadorea; order Rhabditida; family Metastrongylidae; genus Parelaphostrongylus; species Parelaphostrongylus tenuis. Next base: position 112,717 of record JAHQIW010007353.1, read on the forward strand.
TCATTTGATGGATGCATGAATGGCTCGACCAGCTTCATAATTCGCGATAGATGTGGCTGACAGCTAAATTGTATCAGTACTGCAATACAGGATTTCACAGAACAATTTTGTGGAAAACTTACTTGAATATGGAAAAATAAAACCGTTTTTGGACAACTCTAGAACATTCAAGGGTAAGTAGGTCGTGCAATAAGAGTGATGCTACGCATCACGATCACGGTGCTATATTGAACCCGCTGTAAACCCATGGAGGCCCTTAACTCTCCGAGTTTGGGAATCTGGTACCAGACTTGCCTAGGGACAGTTTGCTCCTAGCGGGCACTTCCTACCCCAACAATTTGAGGATTCTAGGTAAAATCGACTCGACTGCAAATGCATATCAGAAGATTGGCTAATTACAAAAATCCAACCTAATGCGGGAGTAAAAGGCGCATATTACCTACACCGGGGTGCGTGCCACCACTATACCACCAAGGTCACCGCTTTGCTGCCACTCTTTCTTCAATATGAACTATATGCATCTTAATTTTGAGAATGCCTTTGTGGTGCGTTGTGCAGCGAGAATACATTCACGTTTCGCTTCTGCCATGCATTTTTTCTCGGCTAGGATTTGTGGATGCTCAACAGAGCTTAGGAACTAATTCGATGTCCCAAAAAAAAGATGAGTACGAAGGTAGGTTTACTTGGAAAGGAGTACAGAGCGAAATAGGAAACATTAAGTTTCGCATACAGAGATTTGTGCATCAACAGCGTACGCATTTGTAGAGAAAATCGTGGCATACCGAAATTTCAAAGAAAAATCTGAAGAATTTTTGGAACGGAGAAAAAATTTCATATAAATGACGAAAATGGCGCCAAAGTTGTAGTCGAAATCGCTTTGGGAGCTCAATTTTCGCTGTTTGTTCAAAGATTTTCTTTTAGTTTCGAAAAAATTTTCAGGTTTCTCCTATTAGAATTGTAGAAGACACTTAATTCGATTGTTCTAAGGCACTAGCTTCTCTTAGTTCTATAGTGCTGCTATGAAATCCAATCCACGGGCTAATTATCTTTAGTGTGAAGTGTGATCTTAGTTTCGCTCTTGCAGAGCTTGAGATGCTTTCTATAAGCAATTCCAGCTTTCACTTTCAGAATCTTTGGAATTTGAGCTATCGGACTGTCACAAGCAAAAATTACCAAAAGGGCATTCACAGACCTTAATCGAGCAGATCAAACAAGCTGAGTGTGATACATGATTCTATTTTGCTGCTACGTCGCACTAAGAAGGTTTCTTTGGAAACAAGGCACAGCATGAAAACGCCGAGCAAGCTTTTGAATGATTACTAAAGGTATAAGGGAATGTCCTATACAGCGAAATAGCCATGCGAACACTCTTGTAAAGTAAAAATCACACGTCGTGTAGCATGACTGCACAGCAAACCAATGTTTTATTAACTCATAAGAGTAGAGTATGCACCAGAAATTAGGGAAGGTGTGTTAAGAACACGAAGCATACGTAGGACATAGTAAGTGCTCAGATTTTATTGAAACGTGAGAAAATATCGGAATTATACAGCCAAAACTGGACTCAAATACTGAAGTGAACGACATGGCAGACATTTTTTTCGTAACCTCTGCGGAGAAAAAAAGAAGTTGGGCAAAAAATCAGGCATCGTCCCTAACCACGCCACCATGAATCAGGAGTCGTTTCGCATGTGTTGAGACAGTGGTGCTCAAGAATTCATCGTTGAGATATGAATCCGTTCTGATTGTGATGAAAAATTTTAGTGCGGCAAAACCCTAGTATTTTTTCAAAAACCTAACAATAGACACAGTGCTCTCTACGCATGCGCAACTCCTCCAGTGGTCATGAACGCTATTTACCATAGAATACACTCAGCTTTATTCCTTGACCATTGTAAGACCGTATAGCTACAACACCTGCGATTTTTGTCTCTGCCTCAATTATTCTGCCATCAAAGTAATGTTTAACTATTTCATCTTCACAGTACAAAAAATCTGTGGACTAATAGAAAAGATTGGTGCACGCGTCGGTGGTGCAACGGCTAGCATACGCTCTCAGAAAGAGTGAGGTCTGGGTTCGAATCCCGGCTGACACAAATACTTCTGCGCAGCACTCCACATTATTGAGTATATTACAAGATCATACCACCGCAAGTGGCGGTCAAATAAAATCATTTCTGGCACGAGTTTAGTTACTGTGCGGACACCAGCAGTTTTTTTCGTTCGGTCAATTGTCTAATAACCGAGTACACAAACGTATTCAAGTTTATACACGGGTCTAGTCACCACTAAAGATCTCTCCTTTCCTCTCAAAGCTCTATGATTGTTTTAGATTGCTGAATGAACAGTCAGAGTATATAAGATTCACCCGTGAGATACCAAAAGACGATTGGCTTCCATTCTTGAACGTGCAAATAAGCTTAACTGAGAGCGGCTACATAACGAAGTGGTACCGAAAGCCAAGTAGTAAGAATATCTTGGTTCACTATTTCTCTTCTCATCCCTCACATACGAAGAAGGCGCTAGTAAAAAACATGTTTCGAACAGCAGCCAATGTATGTACCGGGGAGGAGCAGAGAGTAGAATCCGTGAAACTGGCGCGGGAAATAGCCACTTCTAATGGATACGAATTCGTAGCCCCTCGGCTTAGGTTTAGAGGAAATAATGCGCCTCCGAACGAAAACTTAGTTGAAAGGAAAGTCCCGTTTATCATCCCGTTCTATTCAAATGAGATTAGTACAGCTATAAAACGATGTTTGAAAAGAGCGGGTTTAGAGCAATCGGTGGCCATTATTGAAATACCACCGAATACTCTAAAACGCCAACTAGTTCGCAACCGCTTATATGACCGTCTCTGTATGATGAAAGATTGTAAAATATGTCCTAACGGCAGAGACGGTGATTGCATGAGCGTAGGTACAGTCTACCTAATCTCTTGCAAAGCGTGTAGTGATAAATATGTTGGCGAAACGGGTAGGCCGCTCTATGCACGCATAGAAGAACACCTAGCTGACAAGCGTCTAAATAGACGAAACACCCCGCTACGTACGCATAGAGCACAGAAGCGCGACGGAGTTGATTTTGAAATCGAAGTCACCATCCTTGCGCAGGAGCAAAAAACATCAGCGCGAAAGATCTTGGAAGCATTTTGGATTAATACGACCAATCCAACCATAAACCGCAGGGAGGAATGCCTTGTAAACACTCGTGATATGAACCAGTATATAAGACTGTTGTTTTGATGGGTAAGGTGCATTACGAGCCTATGTGTCTCTCTTGCCGGTGATCTCCACTTGGATCATCCAGTGGAACACATATAAAAAGCGGTGAGTATGTTGAGTGTTGATTTTTGCTTGATGCGATTGAAATCTAGGTCTGGTGATTTTCTCTAAAGAAGTAATGGAGGTGTTTGACTGATTGTATTGCAAACATTTTGACCTTTCCAGGCTCTGAAGAAGGCGAACTGCCGAAACTTCAGCTATCGAATAAAGTTTAATGTAACACCTCGTGTTCTGCTCAAAGAAGAAAATCAAGAAAAGATTGGTATTGTGGAAATCGAAAGAACTTATTTTGATTGGCTAACGCGAGGTTCGTAGAGCAGTAGCAGTAAAAGTTTGACTAAAGTTTCGGCGATTGACCTTCTTCATATCCTGAGCGTAATACTACATGAGTATAGGCTCTGAAGAAGGTGAGTCGTCAAAACGTTAGCCGAACTATTACTGCTATTACTCTACCAATCTCGCGTCAGCTAATCATGATTAGTTCTTTTGATTTCCACATAACAGTTGTTAACGTTGAGGTCTATAGAAAGCCAAACTTTGAATTAAGTAACAGGAAAGAGTGCAGCTCAATGTTTGAGGGTGTTCTACAAAACACACAGAATCACGTTTTGGTTCGATATCTCATAGCAAGCTCACCAATCGTTTCATAGCTCCGGGATCAATGAATGGCATATTAATCTTTCTAGAATAATAACAGCACTTATTCAAAACATCGATAGCCCTTATTGCCTAGTACTCTTTTCATTATCTTTACTGATTAAGATTTTTACAAACGAAGAGGAATATAGTTTGATCTAATTTTGAGTTGCTGAGAATATAAGAGATATTTATCCCTGCACAACTGTCGTGAATAAATGCACTTCGCTGAGATCTTTGTTGAATTACAAGTTCCCTCTTCACAAAAATGATACTTATTTTTTGGATCAAAATCCCTTTATCTCTGAGAAAAGCCAGCAAAAAACAACGACAAATACTAATGCTATCGGAAACATCTCAACAATTTTAGGTGACTCGAATATTCCCTGGTATGAAGTGGAGAGACAATGTTCTTCTTCATTTTTTTGGTGATATGACGCTATATCCCAATCATGCTGATAGCTGTTCATTGAACGCTCAGAAATGAGCTGATGATTGGCACATTATAAGATAATTTCGTATGTGTTAGACTTCTCGAGTGACGCAAAGATCAAATTCCTACCTATATGGTCCACCCAAAGTTGCCACTACAATTCGTGCCAATCCACTTAAACTTTCTGCACCGGTACCGTCACCGACCTAAAGCGTTAAAGGCAATGAGTTCTCTCGAGAGTTGCCATCTATCACATAGTGATTGATGTGAGCATATACGTTTCATATGTGGGGTCTTAAGCGACTATGATAACCTCACTATGGGCCATCATCTTTCTGATAGCCTGTTTGAATGAAAAGAACCCTTTCCCCATACTTTTTGTAATAGACAGTAGATTATTTTGGCTAGTGTCGACTGACAAAATCTCTTCTCAAGCGAGATCATTAATTGAAATTTGATAGGTAATCGAGTGTTATTTCAACTTGGATGATTACAAAAAATCTCAATTATTACATGAAATTTGTTCTCATAGAAAATACCGCACTACATTCGATTACATTACAATTCCCATGCTGATAAAGATATTTTGCATCATGGATTTGAAACGTAATAAATTATCGTTTATTGTGAGAAAATCAGCGAGTTTTAACACGCTGGAAATTAGGCCTCGTGCCACGCAGTTAGGCCCTTAAACGTGACACATTCGCAATGTGTTGAAATAATAGAAACAACGACGTAAGAATTAAGTATTTACGATGTCGGCTTGTATTCAAATCCGCTACGTGCAGGAGCGTTTCAAAATTAATCATTAACGATATGGTGCCTGATCATCGCTACCGAAATAGTCATTTTAGATAATCTTAATATCTCTTTTGTATTGCAAAAGCGCTAGAGAAAAGCTCCGTATGAGAACAATTCCACGATCGGAAAATATACTCTAGGCAATCGTGAAAACAGAGCATTCTACTGAGCATGGCTTGTTTAGTGTGATTAGTTAATGCTAGCACTCACTGCCACTTTCCCTTCGCGAATACTCAAACCCATTGCTCGAATGATACGCGTAAATATTGTATCGTAGAGTGATGTCCAGTCCATAAAATCAGGATTATTGTATGCCAGACTGGAAATAATTTAATCGTTGACATTTACGCTACTCCTTCCTTCACGAAGATTTACGAAAATATCTCACGTCGCAAAAAGATTCGGCAACTCTGATCCCCATTTATCTCCCATCTCCACAACTTCGTACATCTTCCATATCGTGTCAAACCACAAACCCGCACCATGGTTTTTGTGCTCCTAATAGAGAATGAAATAAACACGGTAAGAACTCATGGATCCATTTTTGAATCAGTTCAAGTGTTCCCAAATTTTTCCTCACCTCTGTCGTCATCTTTACCGAAAGGAACAATAATGAAAGGTCACAGAACTCCGTTGTAGAATAGCGTGGCGAAAGGTGGACTTGTATCTGAGTTTAAACATTTGAATTAGGCTGACTGAGAATTCAATGCTCGTTCAATTTATGCGCACGATTTGATGCTTTTTTTGAACAATATTATAACCTTTTCGACATTCATTTTATGTTTTTCAGTGCATGTTGCTGTAAGTCGAAAACAAAATTCTGAGAATCGATGAGTTTTAACAAAATCTTTTTACGTGATCCAAAAAGCGTTGATTTAGTAGATTCTTTTTCTCATACAAAAAGCTACTAACTCTGTCCCAGATTTTCGGAGTATCCGTAGGTTTGTAAAAACGTTTCATCCTAAAAACAGTATTACGTAGCCCTTTGCCATCCACTTCTTCCAGTTTACCATATTTCGCGCCAAAGTAGAGGTTGAACAAAGGTTCCCAATCCAACGGCAACTCTTTGTAAGAGAAGTAACACTTGCTGAAGAAAGCTATCTATATGTTTGTAAATGTCTTTATTTACGATCAAAATGAATTAATTCAACTTCACAAGGGCTTCTAGTGCGTGCGCAGTATAATGAATTATTTCCGGCCATTGATCTTTTTTCACGAGTATAAGATAGAGCAGGCGAATCAAGGTAATATGATCCTCTCTTGAAAATCGAAAACCATAAGTGTTTACAAATCTGTAAAATAAATGTGAAAATTATACAGATTAGCCTGAAAAACATGTGTTTAACCTCTAGCAATTGTACTGAAGTTTTTATGACAATATTTTAAGTGTTTCTTAGTTTTTTCAAAAAATCATACGATTGCTGTTTGAATAATTGAGCTTTGCACTGTTAGTTTTCAGTATCAATAAGTTTTCATACGCTTAATAAAATTCTATTTTCAAATCATTAGTGATAAAAATCTATATCTTTTGCTGAAAGCTTACGCTAACACAATTATACTAAGTCTTCCCATGAATCTTTCCATTAGAGCAATAAGCAACGAATTTATCAATGTCAGAAGTAATTAAAATTGTTTATCATCAATATTCAAAGTATGCGTCATCAGCATGAAACACATTTCTGCCAACTCTCAGGCAACAAATCAATAGTGCGCCCGTAAAACTCGTCATTTTTGGATTAAAAGAAAGTTGTCGATCCTCAACGCAAATGATCAATGTCTCGGAACTTCTTCCTCAGGAAGTGCTCCAGTGACCGGAAGAGGTGATACTCAGATGGAGACAAGTCAGGACTGTACAGAAGATGATCCAGCAACTCCTATTCCACTTCTGTCAACTTCCGCTTTGTCAAATTTGACAGAACGCAGCCTTGCACTGTCTTGAAGCAGGATGAGATTGGGGAGACGTCGATAACAGAGCTCGACTGAAGTGGTCCAGGTGCTCGCAGTAGCGTTTAGCGTTGATCGTCTCCCCGACTGACAGCAAGCCCCAGTGAATCGGCTCTTAAGATGCTTAGCATAGCCTTTGGCGTGAATCGTTTTGAACGGTCGTTGTACCCCCCCCCCCCCCCCCCCCCCTTAGCCTGGTGATACCCACTGATTCGGGCGACGTTGACTCTTAAAAAACCATTTATCGTCAATAATGATGACCGTTCGGAAATGGAAAGCGAAGACGACGACGAAGCAGTTTTTGGGCGATGTGCAATTTCAATTGCTTCTCGTAAATAAATTTGGTGCCTATTGCTCTACTGCAAAAATTCATGAGAAGACCTAAGGCTATATTTTGAGCGAAGCAAGAAATCACATTGTTCATGTCAACTCATTGGAAATTTTTTCGACTCAACTTTCAGCTTTGATAGTATATTTGAGGTATATAACTTGAAAAGTTGACTATTTTCAGAATTAGATCGACCGCCGTTTAGAAAAATAGGCGCAGTATTCCAGCGAACTATCAAAAGGCCAAAAAAAATGAAGTGAAAGAAAAGCTCTACAAGAAAAGCGCCTGCCCAGTGGTTTCTTAAATGATCCATTACTTTTCGTTTCGTCAACCCATATCGTTTGGACAAATTGTAGCTTCACAATGAAATTGGTACTAATTCAATGAATAAAATAAAAAGCTTCGATACAGCGGATGGCTTTTGAAATCTCGTTTTACTTACTGACTGACTCACAAGATGGGAAAAAAGTATGCAAAAGACTCGCGGAGCTAAAAAATGGTTTGAAGAGCCGTAATCACTTTTCCTTAGGAAGATACAGTGCGTAATGGACTCTAATGATTCTAGTCATTTAGCAGACTACTGAAAGTAAGAAATCATTCTGCTCTCATGATATCCTCGAGGTGCTGACAAAATTTCAAAAAGTGATACAATGGCACACGCCGCGTCTTGATTTACTGCCTTATTACGGCTTAAGGTACTCCTTAGTGTCGCATTATGCTAGGCAGTTGACAATCAACCATCAGCAAGGTCAACCACTTTGAGAAGGAATTCCACATATAGGAAAAGCCGGTTTAAGTTTATAACGCGGCACAGTCGGCTGAGCTATTCCTCGCTTCATTATCGTCGTGAACACTAGGTGGAACTCTTCTACTGAAAATACGCTGCTTTCAGTGTTTCTTTTGCAAGTGAAACCCATAGCAGCATAGTTTGGTGACTCAAAGGAGAGAAGAAAGTTCTTTTCTGATACCATCTCTTACTCGATGATCAGCAGAATTTCGGCCAATACAGGTTTTTTATGAAGTAATTAAATTATGTTGAATCTTCCTTCGTCTCTATTGTTTCAGTGTGCCCTAACCAATGGTGCTTAGCCCGACATGTAGTACAAAAGACAAATTGAGGGTACTGATTGCGAAGAATAAAGCTGTAATAAATGTGTTCAGCCTAGCTCATTGGTAACAATACGTTATGTGTTATAGTAGCTGAGGATTGGAGAGGTTATCAGTGTAATAGAAAAATCAGCAATTTTCGTCCTTTTCAAAGAACAATCGCTCTTCAGTAAGGTTTGAGAATTCTGCTTGAAGCAATTAATACACGATATCCATTCCATTTTGCTTACGATCTCATATGTGAATCCTGATCCTACATCATATCGGTATCCATAATGATACAAACCTAGTTTACGTCTTATTTTTACTCATTTTCTTCGTTCACAGTGATAGTGTCGGTTGGAACTAATTATTTTCTATCAGCATGAAAACTTGCTCAAGTTTGTATCAGTTCTTTAAACAGTACATATTGCTTGCACTGAATTCACTCAGTTTGATAACTCAGTGAAAGGAATAACTGCGATTCATCAAATATTTTGCATTGCGCTAAAACATTTGTACCTAATGAACAGAAAGGTTGAGACTGCAAGATGAACGGACGCTTCGAAATTATCTTTATTGAAGAATTGCATAAAAACTTGCTCACGTTTTCACAGCGAAAATATAGTTGCGTAGAGCCGGTTGTTGTTCGTTTACGAGCACAGCAGTGACAAGGCCATGTTTGATGTGATCGAAACGAGCATCCACTTCACAGCTAAGTTCATCATAGTACGGAAGCAATGCGAACTTCTTCTCATGATGCCCAAACTTTCGATCCATGTCACGTTTCACTCCTATGGCGCCATCTACCACCACAAATAGCGGCTTCTGCAACGATCACAACTTATAAGCAACTCAAAAACTCAGAACCAGCATCGAACTTACCTCTCTAGCTTGCTTGTCGACCTGATTCATGCGAATGAAGCACCCTGAATGAAGTAGACAAATCAAGCTCTGAAATAGAATTTGTCGGTAAACAAAGATATGTGATAAAAGGAAATGTTGCATTAGACACGTTTACTTTACTCACATTTCCAGCAGTAGGAAAGTCACTACAGTACGGTTACCGCAATCCATTTTTCAATTCCTAAGGGACGCGGCCTTTTCCTTTTTTCTCAGATTAGTAAACGTTCAATAGATTAATTCTGGACGCTTCTGAGTGGCCTTTCTACTGCGCTGTAGCAACGCAAATGAAATGAGTTTTACACTGAACGCGCATTATCGCACGTATTTTCTTTAGTGGGTTGGAAAGGAACTTTTGGGCATTTGTAAAAAATTGAAGATCTAGGCATGAATTCCAAGCAAAAATTTACTTACTTGGATACTTGGACGGTCCGTTTTCACTAGTTGTGCAGACCCCCGCACATATTTCATTTCTTTGCTGTGCGACAGTCGTCCATGATGGTGGTCTATTTGAGCATGGCGGCTGCTACAAGTGTCATACTGTGATCTCAAAGATAATGGCAGCTGTGAGTACAGCTCCTTAATTCTTTTAACGAACACGCCCGCCCAACGTGTAGGTGGTCGTCCTCGAGGACGCCTACATTGTTGTGGAATCCACTCTTCTCGTCCACCCGTCGTCTGTTCTTCTCAATATATGACCGGCTCATCCGTGTTTCACTATAGATGTATAGACCTCTGGAGCACGAAGATGGGATAGACCTCGTAGATCTGAGCTAGGCAAGCCGGCCAGATATTGTGTGCGCCGACTAAATTTCAGAAGACATCGTTCGAGTGCTCTGTGAGTTGCTCGTAGCAGTCTCTGATGTGGTCGAAGGATCAGTCCACATCTCAGCTGCATAGCAGAGCGCCGCGAGGACCGCTGAATCGAAAAGGTGAGCACGGAGTCCGTTAGTTAGTCGTGTTTTTTGAAAGGCCCGAGTGCGGCTCATTCTGTTCTCCACCTTCTATTCAGTTCTTCTTCATGTTGTTTTCCATATTCTATAGTCGCTCAAGGTACACATAGGTAGAAGGTGGTAAGAAGGTACACATAGTAAGAAGGTAGTTTCTGTAATCAGAGAACCATTTATTTTGATTTGTTCACCACTGTACCATGGGTTCTTCATCAATTCGGTCCTCATCCTATTGATACGTAACTCAGCCTTCTTTCCGGTTTCGTTTAAATTCCTTAACATCGTCTCTGCTCCATTGGTACTTCCGAAAAGAAGGCGATGTCGTCCGCAAAACGAAGATGTGACAGGAATTTTCCATTGACAAGAATGCTCTTTTCATCCCAATCGAGCAATTTCATTACCCACTGCAGCGCGGCGGTGAACAGCTTTGGCGATATCGTATCGCCCTGTCAAACCCCCTTACCAATGGGTATGGTTGGAGTTCGATGAAAAGCTGTATTTTTGGCAGTTTCGATAGCAGTCTGACGACAAGGTTCTTATACAGGACGGATCCACTCCTTGATCGACAAGCGCTCATACGACTGCATTCGTTTCGAGGCTACCATACGCTATTTCATAGTCGACAAATGTTAGGATTAAGGGCATATGATATTCCCGACAGTCTCCAATGACACGTGATACGGTTTGGATGTGGTCCATGCAGCGGAATCCTTTACGGAATCCTGCTTGTACTATTGGCTGAGCCTCATCCAAAGTTCTTGATATGCGCAGAAGTACAATTTTGTAAAGGGCTTGTAGAGCACACTCAGCAAGCGAGTGGACGCTAATTACTAAGATCCCTTCGATCACCCTTTCTATGGAGGATGATTGTGAGCGACGTCCTCCACTGGTCTGGAATTTTTCCTTCTGAAGGTAGGATGTCATATGTGTAGCGAGTAATACATGTAGATTATGGCCCCCAGTTCTCAGAAAGTCGGTGGCGATGTTATCAAGTCCTGGAGCTGTGCCATTCTTCATGCCTTCTATCGCAACACGTACTTCAGAAGGTAAAATCCTGGGTGGTTTTTCTCCAGTGGGTAATTTGGGGTCCGGGACAAGGATTGTGGAACGGGAAAGGTTGGTGTATAATTTTTCCGTTATCAACTCCATGTCATGACGGGATGTTCTGGCATTCCCATCGTCATTCATCAGGGCTGCGAGCGAAACACTATATTCGTACAACTTCCAACGGCATTTCTTTAGACTAAATCTTTTTGTGCTTCTTCCAACAGCTCCTTCTGCCTATACCGGTGAAGATCCCCCTGGAGAGCTGTAGGAGACAAGCTCTGTCCAGCGAAAAATGCCCGAATGTTGAACATAATTTTATTTTTACTGTCACAGTGTAGTATGAAGGCCATTTCAAAAATGAGGTCTACATTTAAGTTCTCGAGATTTAAGCTATCGAATGACTACTCAAACTTTGAAATAGAAGCAAAAAAAACGCTTTCCATGAGGCTGAAGCAAGGTGGGTATAAGGTACATGGTTGATGAGTTTCGTCTTCTCAAGAGCTTGGAAGGATCAGGTTGTCTGCAACCTAATTAGCCATTCTTCTGGGCGAAAGAAGACTTTCACTTCAGAATCTTCTTTCTTAATTCTCCGTGTACTGTGCTCTCCTGATGTGATGTTTTTTTAGCTTTAAGTTTCCTGACCAGGTATTCCTATACATAGGCCGACAGTGAGGAAGCGAACATATTTCCAACTCATATTGCACGTTCTCGTCGCCTACGTTGTGAGAGTGAAACCGTCTTTTCCTACTTATCAATCATCCGTTGGCTATAGATGTTTGTTTTATGATTAGCTTCCAAATATCGGGTATGTCCAGTTCGCAGAAGCCCACTGGTTCGTCGTACCTGAGCGTTATGCTTCCTTGTAACCTCCTTTTGTCATCAAAGAAAACGGTAGGAATCTGGGTAACGCCTTCTTCAACCACTCACCGCTTATCACTTCATCGATATTTCTTTAGATTTGGCGCAACAAAAGGGCAAAGAACACAGCCCTCAACGTTGATCAAACCCTGCGGAACGCGCCATGCATTCCGCTTTAATTTTTAATTTCGTTTGAGGTGATTGAATGCAAATCTGGCCTCTACAATGACTCGCGGTGGCCTCCCGCTGCGTCGAGCCAGTGCTGCTTATCCTCCAAGACAAGTCTGGTACCAATTTACCGATGCCGGAGAGATGGATCGCTCGGTGAGCTACAAGCGTGATATCGAACCGTCGAGTTTGTGTGCGAAGCAAAGCATATCTAACCATTGCGCCACACGCACTCGCGGCACAATATGACACAATATTAACTAGAGTTTCGGGGGTTTCCCTTCTTTTTGGAGCCTAGGAAGGCCAAATTGACTCGCAAGCGCCTCACTCGATCATTTTCGAAGGTGCACCTCCAGAGACAGTGAGTGCCGAGCAAGTACGTGCAAACCAGAAATATGCAGTATGCGATTCACGTTCAGCGATATCAACAATGTCCCGGTGAGGGTGAGACTCGGGTTCAGCTCCCGCTTGGGGTCAGTTGTTTCACATACCACTCCATATTCTTAGATGGTACAATTCAGTTATGAGGGGATAAATGAAAAACCGATCTCATTCACTGGAGAGGAACTTTTCATAGGAGTGTTAGTAGCCATTCGAAAGCTGAGGCTTAAGGCTACAGCCCCAAGTTGCCGCTTATCAAAATATCCTTTTATGACGTTGTAACATTCAGAATAAAATCATGTTCTATAAGTCCACGTATTTTCTCTTATATCGCTTGTATATCGCTGGACAAAATTACCTCATTAGAGTGCTAGTACTCAAACTATACCACAAGCTTCGAAGAACTCAAAAACGTGCTTGCTCTTTAAAAACGCTTTGATCTTTTGATCTCCTCTGGTCTTTTGATCTGTGCTTCAAACCGTGCCGTACAAAGCTCTTTCTTTAGACTACTGGTAACCATCTGATAGCGTAATGATTCCTGATTCTAGCTATGTGCTTATTTTCCGAAAATACAGTTTGGCACGGAAAATAAGATCGAGTTTCACGTTTTTGGCAACGTTGTTTACCTGCTAAAAACAAGGCGACGGCCGTGGCAGGGGACGTGGAAGAGGCGGGGCGAGGAGGGACGACCGATATATTGTTGTTCAATTGGGAATTTTTCTTCAGCTTTGGAAGAAACTCCACATAAAACAATTTACTAAGATACTACGAAATTTCCTCTACGCATTGATAGCTTTTCGGCTTCCGGCGAGTTATGCGCGTGATAAAAATGAAGACTAAAGCAAGTGTGGAATATAATTTTCGATCTGGAGGCTACAGCGTTATAAAGGGGTGTTTTGAAAAACCGGCGACGTGCGGTTGTAGCCTCAAGTCCCAGATTTCAGATGGTTACGAACACTTCTATCAAAATTTCCTCTCCAGCGAATAAGATCGGTTTTTATTTGTCCCCTCATAACTGAATAGATCCTATTAGTTCAATCAATGACAACATCATGGCATAGCTTAAAGTAGGAAGAACAAGGAATTCTTATAAGCTATAATAACGTTAATTGTATGTGTAGATTTCTCCGCTGTTAGAAAATCGATACCATCACTCAGTATAACCCTTAAAGGACTATGAGAGTCATTTTGATGCTCACCGCGCGACGTCAGATCTCACTCAGCTACTGTAACGGCGACATCGCGTCTCGCAGGAAAGCAGGCAGACGCCAGGCACACAAGCACAGACGTGCGAAGCCGCTTGTCTCACCGCTACGCAACTGACGGCACGACGTCGCCTGCTTATCAAAGCTGCTTGTCCCCAATGGGATAGGGCCTCAGTGGGGAAGTTGTACAAGAGTAGGCAACATGCCAATAGAGTATCGCAGTTACTGTTGCGTCTAACAATGGCACGCTGGGGTTAGAGATGCAGAGGAGGTGGGAGCGGACCGTCCAGAGTTGCCAGTTAGGGATGCAGAGGCCGCGGATCCACGGTCCCGAATGGGTTAACGAGGCTTCTTCATTCACATTGACATCAATTACACAAGTGAGGGGGTTACCTAAGAGAGTACCTTTGGGATTACAGTAACCACTAAGTGTCATAGAAAGTCCCTAGAGATAATACTTAGGCTTTAAAGAGTTTCAATCACAAATTTTATGAGATTGTAAAATTTGGCCCTTGGTTGACTAAATCACACGAGCAGTTCTCGTGCTCTGCCGCCATAACCTGCTCCATCGGCACTGAGCAATTTTCGAAGGCCCTTGTCCCGCGAAAGTTTTCCTCAGCAATTTCCTTGTCGCATCGTTCATAGTTCTCTGAGTTTCACAGCGTCTCTGTTGCTTTATTCTTAGGATTTAGAGGGAGGAGATTGCGCAGTGGTTAGCGGTGCAGTGCCATTAGCGATGCGCTGGTTCGATCCCTCACCCGGCCAGTCTTTTGCAAGTGAATAGTTGAAACCTCTGCAACTCCTGATCTCGGCTGCTTCATTGGATCACAGTGGAAATCTCTTTGACTGGTATTCTGTGACATTCATAAAGAAGACGGAATTCCATTTGGAATTCGGGAGCCCTTTTTGTGGTTTTATCGTTGACCTTAGGCTTTTCATTAGACTATAATTAGTCTTTGGTAGCTGGAAAAAATTGCGGTTTTGATGGTGTGCTTGGTTTCGGTGACGCTTTTCCAGTGAGCTGTAGCAACGAAAAGAAAATTGCGTTTCTCTTCGGAGTGCAAAATGTGATTTGCACTCGTAATTGCGAGGTTTTTTTTCACAGAACATACGTTTTTCACCAAAGTTTTATTGATTATTTGATAGCTTAAGAAATGGCGATTCTAAATATAAACTTAGTTTTTGAATTAAGTAGTAAATGTAGGTTTTTTAATGCACTGTAAAGTCGAAGAACAAAAAATTGCGTTTCGCTTCCGGAGTGCTTTACGTGCTTCGCTTTTTGCTTTTTTATCGTTTTTATCGCTATCGTTTTTGCCTGGTCCCTACAATAATTTTAATAATCTTTCGATAAATCCAATGGTGTAGAGTGGTGTGCAAAAACATTTGCGTCAGTCAGGATTTGAACCCATATCTTACTCTTTCCGGGCGCATGTGCTAAACCGTTGGTGGTGCAATTTAGCACATGCTCCTGGAAAGAGTAAGATCTGGGTTCAAATCTCGGCTGATGCAAACGTTTTTGCACACCACTCTACATCATCGGGTTTATTTGAACATCATAACACCGCAATCGGCGGTCAAATAAAGTAATTTTCATTGAATCTTTCGACAATTTAGGAAGTGTATATCCTGAAAACTAGTTTGTTTTTTTTCGGACTGATTTTTTACTGCACTATAGCATGGAATTAAGTCGCTTTTCACGGTTTTTCGTTCGTTTCCTCTTAATCAGAAAGAACCAAAATTCGTAAGCTGATACCGATATGTTTGTGAAGGCTTTCTATAAATTTTTTTTACTAAGAAGAGCACCTACGTGTCCGAAAAATCTCCAGTTTTCAATGTTATGGTCACAGCAATACGACTATCAAAAGCAAATGCCGTATCATAAAGCATACGAGTGTGAAGAGAAAATCTTAATCTATGGAATGTCACAAGAAATCCCACATTTTTATCCGAAACGGTTAAGAAATCTCTTATCAAATAAGAAAAATCGCGCTCCAGGGCTGCGATTGCGCTGCGCGTGGCGATCTGAATTGGTGGTCCCGAACGGGTTAGGCAGCAACCGAAGCAACACGTGAAACACTAGTCGAAGATCTTTGTGGACGAGAAATGCGAAGGAGAGGATCGAATCCATCCAAGAAGTGCTGGGGACCCGTGCGGCAAAAATTGTGATGACTCGTTGTCTAAAACGATAGAAATAGAAGGGTGAAGCCCTCTGCGTTTGATCTACCCCGTGGCAGGTGCGCCATACATTCCATTCCACTCGTAGCATCGTAAAGCTGAATCAATGCTTCGACCCTGACAATGGCTCGTATTTTCGCGTTGTATCAAGTCAGTGCTACTATCCTCCCAGACGAGTCGTGTCACTGATCCCGGAGAGATGCAGAGCTTGTGATGAGCCTTGAGCCCGGGATCGAACCGTCGACCTTCGGATCGGTCGATCCATTGTGACGCAGAGCACCTCTAACCGCTGCGCCACGCGCGATCATGTCTAAAATTATGTAAATTGCGATCTTCTTAGGGCCTATCGACTGGTTTCGTATGAGTGGCAAGAAGAAGGCTCAGAAGAAAAAGGGTAAAACGAAGGAGACGGGCCTTGACGATTTCGATGACATCGTCGAAAACGCGAACGACGATGGATGTGGATTATCGAGGAAGAATGCGACCGATATAATCAGGTCTGTACCGTTCTTCTGCTACCTTTTCATTGAATTTTCACTCAGCATTTCTTCCAGACTAATCAAGTGCCACTCAAAGCCGTTGAATAAAGTGGCGACTGAGTTTATCGAGGTGAGAAATTTCTCCTTGATTCTTTAGCGCGAAGACTTTAGACTGAGAGGCACGAGCTGTTCAGATATTCAAGGAGCGATGTTCGTTAGTTATCGGTATGGCGCTGCTCGCTATCTACGATGATTTGGCTCCGACGGACGATGCCGCAAGCAGGATTGTCACCGTTTATTTGATCTACAGGTACGATTAGTAGTAACTGATAAGCAGTTCTCAGTGAACCTCGACATGGGAGAGGAAAACTGTCTTACCAGCTGACCTTGTATAAATCTCAGACGAGGTTGGTATCCCTCTGTTCAAATCGGTGACTGAAGTTCCAGCGACTTCGCCCTTCTTAAAGCCTTTCAACTGCTTGTAGGGCAAAGGTCGCCTGTGTATTGTCGCACAAGTTAGCAATTCATTCATCTTATTAGGACGTTCCATAAGTTTTAGCCTTACAGCAATAAACACCAAATTTACTAACCAGAAGTAACTAAGACTGTATCTTTCGTCTCGAGTGTTTTCTTAAGACCACAGCTCAAATTTCAATATGCCTGGTAATCATTTTCTGAGCCACGTATGTCAGTGGTCTGTCAAGGAGGGCTGACTTACAGAGCCCGACACGTGTTTTGATCTTGCGCTCCTCAGAAAACACTCGAAGATGTTGTATATATATATATATATACTAGCCAAGAACAATAAAGTGTACAACGCTCTGTGTTGGTGATAATTTCACTGGACATAGAGTGTAACACGTTTCGTCGTCGCTAACTCTTAGTGACTGGAGTACCCACGCAGGATTGGCAAAAGATGAGAAAAGGTAACTGCCCGACTGACGAGATCGCAAGATTGAAACACGTGTATCGGGCTCTAAAAGTCAGCCCTCTTTGATAAACCACTGAGATGCGTGGCTCAAAAAATCATTACCAGGCATACTTAAATTGCATGATTTTGGTATCAATCAATTGCGCACTTTTGCGAAAATTGATGTGCAACCTGCCTATATTTGCAAATATGCAGTTGTCGTGGGAACAAATTCTTTTCGTATTCAGGCACGAACGGCGCTTAACTGAAAATACTAGTGAAGCGGAGTGCAAGTTTAGTGCGGCTTCCTGTGATGGCCCGAGCGCGACTGATCCTCCGACTGTTCTCCCAAGCTCTGAACTTCGCGAACCAATTCCTAGCCGTCGTTTCTGCGATCGTATCATCGCCTCAAGCTACATTAATCTTGCCGCTTCACTGGCGTTTTCCCCTACGCGCCATTCATACAAGAGTAGCATACGAATTTGTTCCCAAGACAACTCTATCTTTGAGCAAGTACAGGCGAATTGTATGCCAAGGTTTTTCTCAGGAAAATGCGCGTTTGAACGACACCAAAATGATGCGATTATGATTACTTCTGGTTAACGAATTCGGTGTTTATTGATCGATTGCCAAAACTTATGAAACGACCTAAAAAAATGAATGAATTGTCACATGTGTGCAGTACGCGGGTGACTTTTCCCTCAAAGTAGTTGAAAGGCTTCAAGGGCTACCTTCGAAGGGCTAACCATCGATTTTGTGGAGCTTATACCAACCCGCGCAAGCTTTTCAAAGAAGAAGGGTCAGCTTATGATAAAAATGTATGCATATATATATATATGCATATATATATATATATATATATATACATATATATGCACTTGTGCATATGTACATGTATATACAGATATAGACGTACGTGTACGTATATATGTGCATATATATGTGTATATACTTACGTATAGCACATCTATATCCATGTGCATACGCATATACATATTCATGTATATATATGTATATATATATATATATATATACATATATATATACTTCGAGAGACTTTTTTAACCCTTTTAAGGGTTTTCGATACTACAATTCAAAGATATACGTACGTTTTGACGGTTTCACTCGTCTCGGCAGTATCACACGACCCTATGCTGAGAGTAGCAGAGGGGAAAGATGCCACAATGATCGTCAAGTGACATATTAAGTGATTTACCGTTTTCCTAATTTTCTATGAATAAAAGGCAGTGTCTATGGTAATAGCCACAAAAAACACGACTGAAAGAAAGACGATGCAGCATGTGATATTTCACATGTCTAGCACTTTGCCATCTTCCGTCTCTGCTACTCTTGGTATGGGACTTGTGGTACTGACGAGACAGGCGAAAGCGTAAAAATTTGAGTAATGTGTTGTCAATAAGTTTGCCGGGCCTTTTCGTTTTTGTCGATTATATCTCACGCGTTTAAGTTTTCGTTTTTACTATCGTTCTAGAGCAGCTTCTTGCGGTTAATTTTCATATATAACATTCGTATATCTGTTTCAAGATGGAGTTTTTTCCGAGAACGAAAACGACAGCTGGCACTTCACGAGTGTCATTTTGGTTCAAGTGCAACTTGAGCGCGCAGCGGCAGTCGTGAAACATCAACAGTCATTTTCCCTCTCGGGCTTCTATCTTAGAACGAACGTATAAGTTTTATATATAAAAATAACCGCAAGACAATTTTCTAGACAGTAGTAGAATCAAAATCTTAAATGCATGAGAAGTTCTTTCTGATTATAAGCTAAGAAATGAAAAACCGACCTCATTTGCTGCGGAGGAATTTTCCATAGGAGTGTTGGTAACCGTTCGAAAGCCGAGGCTTCAGGCTACAGCTCTACGTTGCCGGTTTTCGAAAAGGCTTATCTTTACGTAGCCACAGAGAGATTTCTTGCGTTGTAGACGCGTCATATTTCTAGCTGGACGGAGCGCTTTTCTTTGGACAATTTTATCATCATTCAATAGCGTAATCGTTCTCTGATTCCAGCGATGTGCTTAAATTCTGTAAAGACTGTTGCTCTACAACGTAGTAGGTAAAATAAGTTGAGTTCCTATTTGAGATCAAGGGGATCTGTGGCCAACTCATGTGCGGCTGGATGAGACAGCCACGTGTGCTGGTGCGAAGTCGTAAGATCGATGCAAGATCTATCGATCATCGCAATACCGCAGGTGGGAACTCAGCCAGGCGCACGTGAATTGCCCAAAGACCTCCTTTTTCGCAGATGGGGATTGACTCATGATACCTGCTACGTTTTAGAGAAACAGTCTTTCGGAATATAAGCACATAGCTGAAATCAGAAACGATTACACTATTGCATTAAATCGACTGTTTCAAAACCTCGTAATGAACATTCAAGTAATTCCAAAAAAAAAAAAGAATTTTTAGCCTAAACGAGGTTGGTACGCCAGGGCCATACACCGGTGTTTCGGAGGTTCGTCCTCCTCGTCAGTGACCCCGGCCCCACATTAAGCCCTGCATTGAAGCAAGGAGGGAGGCATATGTGGTATGTGGTGATGGCATAGTGTACAATACACTGGTCCATCACCATCAGTCGATGGTTTCGACTGGTAGACCAAAACTAATTCATTAAATCGACTGTTTCTAAAACCTCGTAATAAACATTCAAAATTGAATCCAAGAAAGGAATGTTTTTAGCCTTTTGGATTTGATTTCGAATGTTTATTACGAGGTTTCAAAAACAGTCGATTCAATGGATTAGTTTTGGTCTACCAGCCGAAACCATCGACTGACGGTGATGGACTAGTGTATTGTACACTATGCCATCACCACATACCACATACGCCTCCTCCTTGCTACAATGCAGGACTTAATGTGGGGCGGGGGTCAGTGACGAGGAGGACGAACCTCCGATTGCACTATTGAATGATTATTAGAAGGCCAAAGAAAGGCGGCTCTGTCCAGCTAGAAATATACGCGTCTGGAGCATAGTTTTGTATGGTTTTTACAGCGTTATAAAAGGGTCTTTTCGAAAACTCGGTGACATTGGGCTGTAGCCTGAAGTCTCAGCTTTCGAATGGTTACTAACACTCCTATGAAAACTTCTTCTGCAGCGACTAAGGTAGCTCTTTCATTTGTCATCTTGTAATCAGAAATAACCGCATGAGACTAGAAGGAAAAAGGCCGCAAAATTTCTTGCCAACCCAATATATAATTAAGATGTAAAACCTAGCCTCACAAAGGGCTAAATAAAAAGTCTGTAAAAAAATGTGTATTCATGTATTTATATACTCATGTGCATACGTATGTGCATATAAATTTTATGTATATACGTGCACGTATATGTGTGTGTACGTATGTATATAAATATTTATGTGTATGCATATGTAAATATGTATGTACAAAGATATATATATATATATCTATATTATATGTATGTTATATATATATATATATATATATATATATGTATATATACATACATATGTTGAAGTTTCAACGAGATTTTCAAAAATCCGCCGAGTGAAAGTCTGTAAGTTAGCCATCACACCTGGCGACTGTACGCTGGGCTGACTTCAATTTCCCAGCCCTCATTTCAAAATCATGCCTTGCTTTTGTGTTTTTATTGATGAGCAGTGGCGAGTTTGAGACTAGTAGAATTTATAAAATAAAACTCAGTACAAAATAATAGTGGCTGATCTCTTGGCGGTGTCGCCTTCTTTAGAGCAGTTTTGATGTTTTCTCTGCTTTATGCACTACTCTGTGAGATTGGTCGTTTATTTTTGGAGGATTGGCAAATTGGCAGATCTAAAAACTACAGAAAGGCTCTGAAAATACGTGTACCGTCGAAACGTCAGTCTTTATTGTATTGTACTCAGTGGTGATGAATCCTAATATCAACATTTTCGCATCTGCTCATCGCAAAAAACACTGAATTATTCCTTCTTTGCCAAGGTTGGAGCGCATGTGGCGCAGTGGTTAGAGGTGCTTTGCGTCGCTAACAATGTCGATAGCACGAGACCCTTCGGCCATTGATCAACGCGAAGAGCCTTATTTCTTATCCATTGTTTGAAACAATTTAGCTGTAACCTTAATACGATCTGCAGACTTGGAAATGATCTCCCACTGGTTTATACTTCAGCATGCCATTTATTTTTTATCGTTTTTTTTTTATTTCCATGCCGTGGTTAAAAGATTGTCGTTCTTGGGAACCGATGATTTTGTTCCTTAGGGTGCGTGATATCGAGGTAGCTCTTCGAAGGCGAAATCCAGGTGGTATCGAGGACATCCTCGGACATCCGTTCATGTCGTTTTTTCTCAACCTGGTTTGTTTTCCATTACTTTTGGTTGGATACCAAATTTTGTTATGACGGAAATCTCTTCGAAAATAAAATAGAGTTCAGATCCGTTTTAGTAGCACAGATTTTCAAGCCTATCCCCTACAGTCGACAAGAAGTTCTCATAAACTGTTAGTAATCATTCGAAAGCTTGAATCTTAAGCTGTCCGAATACGTAGCAGGTGTTTTGAAAAGACTCTTTTACAGCGTTGAAAAGTTCGAAACAAGAGTGTGGTTCGCACGCTCATACTTCTCGCCGGACAGAGCTCTTTCTTTAGAATGTTAGTAATCATTTGATAGCATAATGTGTGCTGGCTCCCACGCTGTGCTCTCTGGAAGGATTGTTTCTCTGCGGTGCAACAGGTTAAATAAGACTGAATCACAGGCGAGAGCAAGGTGGTCTTTGGCCAATTCACGAGCCGCTGGGTGAGGCAGCAAGTTGGTCTGACGCGGTGATCGATCACTTTTTGAGCATATGAACGTGTAGAGAAGATCTCGTAGTACCTGATTGTCTCCGAGTCACCGCTGGAAGCAATTAGAACGCTCTGGCCTCCTGAACTCCATTAAAATGATCATAATGATGCTGATTCATCCGTATTCATGACAAAACAAAGGCATCTAAAGTCTTCTTTGTAGCGAAGTCATACGTATTAACTGCAGAGTTTGTTTCAAAGCGGGGAAGCAATGGCTAATCGAATAATAGAGATTGCACCAGCAAAAGGCTGGTAGGAAATCGGTTCATAAGTGCGCAACCCCTCTTGCCGCTTCACCCAACGGCCCGTGAATTGGCTCAAGACCACCTTTGCGTATGTGAATTCAACTTATTTTACTTGCTGTAGTGCAGAGAAACGGTATTTTTAGAAAATAAGTACAGCGTTGGAATCAGCACATGTTACACTATTAAATAATTACTGATAGTTCAAAGAGAGCTCTGTCTGGAGAGTATTGTGCGCGTATGGAGCTTGATCTTGTTTTGAATTTCTCAGCGTCATAAAAGGTCTTTTCAAAACAACAGCCACATATGCGGATAGTTCGAGATTTAAGCCTTCGAATGAATACTAACACTCTTCACGAGAATTTCTTGTCGAGCGTGGGAGTAGGCTTGAAAATCTGTGCAATCAGAAAGCAATTCAAAATCGTTTGAAAGAAAAAATGATAATGTTCATATCAGCCATTCAACTGCTTTAGGTCATGAAATTTCGTCACACCAATACTTTCAACTAGAACATTGATTGTATACATACATCTGAAACGATCTCTTCAACCTAGGCATTCCTGACCAATCATGCTTTATCTGTTTGTTAAGCCAATAGCTCGAGGTTGGTAATAAAGTTTTATTTGACCAAAGGGGCTGATAAGCGTATAAACTTTCGTTATCAGTCTCGTGCTATTGGCTTGATCGCCAAAGAAGATGTCAATTCTTTGACGTCCGGAGTTGGCATGCGGCCAGTGGCTAATGGTGCTTGGCTCGCCTCAAACGGGGTGGGGCTCTCATCATTCCATCAATCTGCGCAAGTCAGTAACGAACACCTCGTGGAACGTCCCAACCTAGATATTTTGCTCTAGGAGATGTGCTGAACCAGTACTCTGCGGCGTTCGTGAAGAGGAAGAAATCCTCAAGCAAGCAATGAATGCTAGGAGAGGATTTGAACGCTGGAAGTATTGGGAACCGCAGAGTAGAAAAAATGGCTGATACGGCCAAACAAAGTGACAAATTGGATAGAGCTTTTGGGATGTTTTAGGTCGGCTCAAAAGTGGTCGACGAGATCTGTGTGCCTTATCCACTTCCGATTGGGATTGAACGCTCGATTGTGTTGCGAATTCTGAACGGAAAAACCGATTTTGCTAGTATGAGCGCCACAGATCTTCTCGCTAGCGGAGCTCTAAACGATGTTCGTCGATTTCACGTCACGATCCGTATCTTTTTTTCGGTACAATTCTGTCAGAAGGCGGCAAATGAAAAACCGATCTCATTCACTGGTGAGAAATTTTTTATGGGAGTGTTAGTAATCATTCGAAAGCTTAGATTTATGGCTACAGACCCACGTCTCCGGTTTTAAAAACACTTTTTTGTAACCTGTAAGATTCAAATGAAATTATGTTTCACGTTTGCCCTTCGCCTTCATTTTTATCACGTGTGTAGTTGGCACCGCTGAAAGCACGAAAGGCATATCAGCGTGTAGAGAAACTTCCGTAGTATCTGATACGAACGTTTATATGTTCCTTTCGAGACTGAGAAAAGATTCCCAGTTGAGTAACAATATGTACAACGCGATCAGTCGCCCGCCTATGCCTCGCCTCCTCGCGCCCCGTGAATTAGCTCGTTAGGAAGCTCGCCGAAGATGTAAAACTCGATCTTATTTTCCGTGCTAAACGGCTTTCCCAGAAAATAAGTACAGCGGTGGAAGCATTTATACTAACGTTATGGAATGATTACTAGTAGTCCAAAGAAAGAGCTTTATCCGTCGAGCTGTAAAGCACAAATCTTTTCCTTCTCCTATAGCGCTATCAAAAGAGCTTTTCTAAAAAGCAAACTCATTTTTTAGTTCTTCGAGACTGGTGCTATCGAAATAGTAGTAGCAATCTGAGGGAGTAGTTTTATCCAGCAAAACATAAGAGAGACAAGAAAAAAACACATGGGAAACATAATCTTGTTTTGATTTTCGCAGCATTATAGAAGAGCGCATGTGGCGCTGTGAGGTGCTCTGCGTCGCACACGAGGTCAGTGGTTCGATCTCCTACTCATGGTCCACCAAGCCATCCATCCCTCCGGAGTCGGTAATTTGGTACCAGATAGATCTCAGACTTGTCTGGGAGGATAGGCAGCCCTGACTCGGTTCAGCAGGAGGCCACCGCGAGTCATTGTAAAGGCCAGATATGCATTCAATCACCTCAAACGAAGTTTAAAAAATTGATGTCTGCATGGCGCATCCCTCAGGGATTGATCAACGCCGAGAGCTTTATCCTTTATCCTTTTATATAGGAGTCTTTTCAAAAACCGGCCACTTGGCGCTGTAGCCAGGGATTCAAGCTTTCGAATGATTGTTAACACTCCTATGAAAGTTTTTTCTCGAGCGATTGAGATCGGTTTTTCATTTGCCGCCGTCTGAACGGTACCTGTTTTCTTTTCTAAAATTCTTGAAAAACATTTCAGAACAATTTAAACTTTTCCGAGGCCGAACAATATTATGTAAAACAGTCCGCACGATGGCCGGAGCATCTCGATATGGTCACCATCCCTTCGATTATTCCGTATCCGGATCCCGAGGATAATAGTCCTCCTGAGTTCGTTCTTCATATCTATGGTCTTGGTCTAGAGATGACACTTTTTGCCTTTTTTGACTCGATTATTAGGTCCATTTGTCAGTTACGTTATCTCATCTATTTCGACATTTACAGCTCTAACACAAGATGCCCTTCTGATTTCGCTAATGGAGCGGATATCTTGCGAGCCGCTGAAACAATTACCGTTCAAAAGCACACCATTGATGCCACCGCTCTACCCAATTCAACCCATTGAAGTATGTTCAAACATTCTGGATTACTGAAGTACTTGTCAGCCGCAAGATTGTAGCTGTATTCCCTCAAGTTTCTTTGTTTTTCAACCAAGAAGGTGAAAGAAATGAAGGCAACAACTTGTCTTATCTCGAGTTCGCACCAGACGGATACGTTGTTCAATAGTAGTTTCCGTACAGGACATGTTTCCACCCCCAGTTTATAGTTCACTCAAAATTCTCTTAAATAGTGTTCTTGGAAAATTATGTTATGCAGGTGTAGAAGAGTGATTTAAAATCCTAGTGCTCTCGACGCAAGTGTCGTGCCTGAGTGGTTGTAATGCTCATCGCGGCGCCCGTGAGGCCGAACCCCTGCCCCAACTCTTTCCGGCAGTCAGCAACGAACGCCCTATGGAGCGCCACAGCCAGGCTATCCTCGAGATTGCAAGGTGTCTCGCAGCCTAGATTCTACCACTTTCAAGGAGAAGAAAAAGCGATTGAAGGCTTGAACTGCTGGGATCCGCATAGTAAAAAAAGAAACACTGTGAAGACGTATAATAGAGTAGAAGTCCCTCGACGTCGTACAGTTCCTGAGGGTACGCCATGAATTCAACTTCATCAAGCATTGTTAGAGGTGATTGACTGAATGCTTATGGCTCTAACAATGGCTCGCGGTGGCCTACCGATGTATTATGTCAGTGCTGCTATGCCCTCAGACAAGTCTGGTATCAATTTTCCGACTTTGGATAAATGGAAGGCTTGCTGAATCTTGGACGCAGGGTGGAACCATCAATCACGTGTGTATCGCAGTGCACTTTCAACCACTGCGCGAAACGTGTTCTTAAGAATAGGGTTTGATTTGGTGATTTCTAATCCACTTATCAAAGACCGTTACCTTAAGCATTTTTTAAGATTCTGTAAGTTTTTTCAAGCAATTTTTTCCCGTTACAGCTGGGTTACGCCGAAAGCGAGGTACTGACAAGCAAGGCTGCTGATAGTGCTTCTTTCAGTCCCATTCCGACGACGGAGAAGACTTCAGTACACAGCGGTAAGTTATTCAGTCTTGCTATATACGATGTATGCAAAACCTCCAATCATGCAAGGACAAAAATTCCTTGTGTAAGCTTTTTGGCAGTGATACGATCACTGTAACTATATAAGCCATGGTACTGAGTGTTATATAGAATCTTGAACTTCGGTCGGGAGTTAAACCCTTGTCTTATCTTATCCGAAGGCGCGCGCTAACCACTGCACTGGCCTGGAAAAGGTCAGAGGTGGGATCAACTTTCGCTCAAGGTTCAAAGTTGCTCAACGCTCTCATTCCTGAATATAGTTATAACATCATAATCTTGATACCTGAACTTGATACTTGACCGGCAAGTCTTCACTTATAGTGTGGGCCGTAGCACAAGGAAATTGTGCTAGTTTGACTGTATTATTCCTTGGAATTCCAAGGTAAGTCTAGTCTAGGCTCCATCAAGCCGTCACCACATTAGAGCAGTTGCTTATCCTCGTGGACCAGAGGGAGATTACCACCTTGCAGTTCATACTAAAAGCTATCATGACGGCGGTCATTCCTGGTACGGTTTACTCTTAGCTGAGCTTTCCGGGTGGAAACGTTGGACTCGTTCTTAGTCTGGGTGGCTCTGCCGGTGATTTAAAGTCCCGCTGTACTTCGTAGTCCGACCGACAACCGGCAACACCTCCTACTCACGATGAGAGCGGTAAACCATCTGGGAAAACACTGCTACGAACCGGTAGAATAAGGAATTCTTTAGTTGGACTACTTCATTGTGTTTTCTTTCTCTTTATTATATGGAATGTTGTGCTATGTAGAGAGTGCCGTAATGTCAATGGCTTCCACTAACGTAGAAGAGCTTAGCCTGGAGCAAATGGCCGAATTCACTCGACGATTGCTTGAGGGAAAGTCTCTTACGTAAGTATTCAGAACTTTGTTCAAATTAGTAGCGCTCAACGCTTTATTGCAGTTTTTTTTCACGTTGTTCTTGTTTCTTATTACCCATCTTTATAGCTATATTACTCCTTCAACGAGTCAATTGTACTGCTTCGATTTGCTTAACCTTTTGAGTTCCAAGTGTCCTCTCGAAAGGACACTGATCGCCACGTCGCGCGGCGCACGCGGCGGGAGTCCTCCTTTTCCACGCGCTGCAGACGAAATATGGGAAATCATTTGGTAAATTGAGTTTCTGAAGAGACATTGTCATCACTAAGTGATGAGATATCACAGAGGAAACTTCTATAGGAGTTCTTATTTCAATATAAGGAGCACTCTTGTATCTGATTCTTCTATGTTTCAACGAGAAAGCAACATTGCTGCGAAGAGTAACGTATTTTCAGCTGTTGCTTAACATTTTTTGCTAGTCTGTGATTTTATACTCATTCGATAGCTCAATGAATGACGATTTTGATGCTAACTTTGGTCTGTAAAACGATTTACATGCTGCGTTTTGCTGACGAAAAAAAGACATTTTGCTTTCGGACGTCTTTTTTTTTTCGACTTTGCAGCGAATTTTTTAGTATTGCGTAGTGAATTTTGATTCTATGCAGATTTTATCGCTATAAAAATGTGTTATTATCGGAGGGACTTACGTAATCTTTAGTGAGAAGATTGTCCAGTTGTTCTACAATCTCTTCTACTCAATACGAAAACTCTAATTGTTGGATAACAACGCATTCCCACTCTTTTTTTTTACCTTTTTTGAACTATTTTGCGAGATTATATAGTCTTTGCGAATATATTTAGCTGTCTTTTCGAGCTTTGGTTACAGTCATCCAAAGCAGCAGTTCGAAGAGACTCGTGTATTTCGGCGTTTTCACCATCACCAGTGCCACAGTCTCGGCCAATCGCCCCTATCATAGGAAATATATTTATGCTAGGTGGAAGGCGTTCGATTGTAGAGTAACTGGTCAGTGATAACTTACATGACTATAGTTTATCATTCTGCGGCACTCATTCCTTGTAATAGGGGTGAATTGCCGAGAAAATGGCATTGGTGATGGCGAAAACGCCGACACACACGTGTCTGCTGAACTGTTGTTTCGGATGAATGCAAAAATTTCAAAATGACGGCTTAAAACATTTCTAGAGGCTCAATATTTTTTGACGAGATTTGTAATAAACAGTAGTTGAAATAATGTGTTGTAAAATTGTTATTCGAAAACATATTCTCTACAATTTGCGACTTTTTGAGAAATCATATATGAAAGAATTCTCACGATGCAACAGGAGTAGCCTCGGTACAGTTTGCATTCTTGAATCTAAGTATTTTTTCAATAAAGATGTATATTTTTGAGGCTGACCATTCATCTTCTTTGCTCGAAGTATATCTGGGTCATAAATATATACCCAGTGATGTAGAGTGATGTGCAAAACTTCGGCGTCAGTTGGGGCTCGAACCCACATCTCAATCTATCCCTGTTGCAATACTAACGCCCGTTTTGCTCACCACTCTTTTTTGCGCTACAAACGCATCTAACATCTATCTACATCACTGGGTATACCTATAACATCATACCACCGCTAAAAGCGGTTGAATAAAAGAATTCTGTTTGGTCATGTAATATCCGATATCTGTTAACATGAATGGGTTCAATGTCAGTACAGACTGGGGTCAGTAGTGCAGCGGGTTAGGGCACACGCTCATGAATAGAGTAGGGTGCGGGTTCGAGTCCCGCCTGATGCGAAAGTTTTGCACATCATTCTACATCACTGCTATAGGTATAATATCATACCACCGCTGAAAGCGGTTAAATAAAAAGAATTCCATACTCGAGTTATTTGGAAAGATGGGAACAGGATAAGATCTAGGAAATCATCACGAAGGTATATTGAACTGGAAAGTAGGGGTTAAAATAGTACGCATAAGCAGTGACAAAGGTTGCAGCGATGAATATTGTTATCAGAATATGTGTGGATTCAAAAGTGATTACCCTTAAGACAGTACAACGAAGTCTCTCCTTCAACTTTGTAGAGGTCTGAACTCTTTAAGGCCTCCAATACAAAGAGTTTCTCTGATTAATCGATGAAGTAGCATCGTCTTGCAGTGTGCAGCATTATTTTTGACCAACGACTTCATTGTGTTGTAATTCTTTAGCATATCTTATTCAGAAATAGCCATTAAAGTTCCTTTATCATATTCATCCGTTACTGACGATCAAATCTCCTTATGGAAATGGAAATAAAATTTTGATCAGAAAAAACTCACATTGTTATTGCTGACTCGCCGCACGATCGTGTCGCCGCCGCTTGAAAAATCAACGTAGAACTCAAAGGGTTAGCGTTTATATATTTGCATATAGGTGGGGACTGTGGTTAAATAGCTAATGATGCTTGACGCGGGGTTGATCCCCACTCCAACACTCTTCGACAAGCAATAAAGAGCTCACTGCCACTACGGAGCGTTCTAGCCTTGCTGCCCTCGAGATTGTAAGGAGACGTGATCGACAAGTATTCTACGACGTTTATGATGAAGACCAATCCTCACCCAAACAGGGAAATGGGTTTATGCTTAGAAGAAGTGGTGTTCACATAGTAGAAAAAAAAGTGTGACAAGGGTCAACCAAAGGGATAGGTTTACATGCAAATACATAATATGTATGTGTGTAGCTGTGCATGTACATAGAGACATATGCGTCGAATATATTTCAGGCAGTCCGAAACCAAGCAGATGCTCAAATCGCTGGAAGATTCGCAGATTAACCAAAAATATATCAACCTGTTTTCGCGAATGACTGACTCTGAGCTCTCCAGGCTAATTGATTTCAATGTCAAGGTTCATTTTTGATATAGTTTCCGACAAGTTAATGTCCGTCTCCTAGCTTATTATATCACTGATCTCCAGTTGTCGGTTCGCTTTCCATGAAGGACTGGTAATCTCAGTTTTCACAAGGAAGAGTCGCTTGATTCCATGTTGGCATGAAAATAGATCTACTTCACTCCGTCACCGGTTGATCGCGAAGCTACATGGCGTGCCCTTTGGTGGCGGATAGGTTCATCGCGCACCACAGGCCACATTGCGCTTCTTTGAGGTGCAAGTACATCTAAGCAGTTGTAGCTCTGGAGAGCTAGTGCACTACTGACCATTGTTTAATGATCCGTCGTAAGCCATTTGCGAATTTCACTACCAAGAATTCACTCTTAAGGCGATATTAGCATCGACATAAAGAGAGAGGGCTTCAAGCAGGCAACGCCACAGTCAAGAACGTCTTGTGAAAATTGAAGAGGACAGTAGGGGTTTGAAAGATCATAGTCGACAACTTATACCATCAATATTTTGCTAATGATCTTATTCTTACTAGTTTTTATGGAAGCTAAAAGTGGTCGACCTCTACAGCGTTTGTGGAAAAATTGGAATTTCATAAAATCTCAATAAGATGCTCACCTTCAATCATGCTCAATGGAATGGACACCTTCAGATGCTCTGTTATCTCTTACTGTGTCTGGACATCAACATAAGGAACGATTGGGTTCTAGAGTTGAACAGGTTGAGGCGAGCGCCTTACGCGGTTTCTCAAAAGATTAAGGACATAATGAAGGGGCCCAAAACGTCGGAATTGTGTTTGTTACAGAAGCTGGATGAAGAACCACTTTGTAGTGTGGAACGTGTAGTTGACAAGACGATGCTGGTAGTAGCTCATCTCAAGAAAGAAGAGGAATCCGATGTTCCTAGCTACGTCAACGATTAAGAATTGGAAACGCCATTGTTTGAACCAAAATGTCGAAAATCAAGTTTGCTGGACATGTGATATCTATGAACGATAACCGCTGGACAAGGGCTATTAGCGACTGGATTGCACGCCATTCACGCAGGACCAAATTGAAATTTCTTGGCACTCGTCCGACTTACTTGTCGGTTAACGAGTGGGGTAAGTGACAGAAGTGAAAATAGAGTACTGCTCGGTTCATGGTAATCATTTACAACCCTTTGGGGCCAGCACGTTTGCTGCTCTTTCCAGAGTTTGAGTTGTAACTCGGTAACTCATATCCTGACAATTTCAATGTATCACTTCATTTAAGAAATGGCCTTTTCATTGCGTTGTCGCAGTAAAAATAAGAGTGCGATTCACACTCCACCCGGCCGGGTTTTCACTGGACAGAGTTTTTCCTCTTGATTTTTATTATCCTATGAAGCTTACATCTCGCCGATTTCAATGATATACTATATTTCTGAATGGGACTTCTTATCATGCTGAGAATAAAGTAGAGTTGCACACTCAGCGCTCAGTTTTTGTTTGGCTCGAAGATGTGTGAATGGCTAAGTGGAAGAGATTTCGCAACATTCGCAACGAACAGGCACCAAGGCGGCTGAGGCTTGTGGGTAGTCTTTTAACAAGTAGTGTTTATTTTATAGCATAATTATAGGCGACTCTATGGATTGATTGAGTTTTTATAAAGATCTTCTTAGAGGTGTGGAAGAGCGAAGGAAGATTACGTTTCACATTCTTAGGCTTATCTTGCTCAGGCATACCTTTAGCAGTAAGTCACTTGGCAATATAAAATGAAAACGAGGAGCTCTCACCCATAGGGCAATAGAACAACATTTCTCCTGCAGTTATAATACGGATAAGCTAGAAAATTTGGGAAGTGGAAAAAAACTCAAATAAGTAGAGAAATGCGTTCTTTCGAGGTTTCGACTTTGAGATCGCTATGCGCAACGCGATTCGAGAGACCCACGATCGATTGCGAAATTACATTTCATCTTGGCTACTACACCGCATTAAGAAGTTTTTGTTCGATTCCTAGTCCAACATTGGATCATGAGATCTGAGCTTTTAGTGATATCGAAAGTTTAGAAAAAAAGCCCTGTCCAACAAAATAACGATCCGAGTGTGTAACATAATCTTGATTTTACTGCTACAGCGCGTCTAAAAAGGCCTTTTAGGAGATGAAGTACAACATTGAAATTGTTGAGATTTAAGCTATCGAATAACTACGAGAACTCTTGGAGAAACAGAAATCGTATTTGTGCCATACGGTTGAAAATGATACCGTTACTCAAAAGTACCAAA
This sequence comes from Parelaphostrongylus tenuis, assembly GCA_019055375.1. NCBI lineage: Eukaryota > Metazoa > Nematoda > Chromadorea > Rhabditida > Metastrongylidae > Parelaphostrongylus > Parelaphostrongylus tenuis. Next base: position 145,159 of record JAHQIW010007353.1, read on the forward strand.
AAAATTGTATTAGAGATTCTTGAAATATTTTGTTATTCTGGGGCAAGCCTTTATACTACGTGCCAGAGCTCCATGAAAACTGTCATAGTATTTGAAGGGCAATGGTAGAATTTTCGGATTGTACTTGAAATCTCAGTGTGGCCTATAATGATCTGCGGTGCAAATATGGAATTCATATGGAGAAAGCACAAGTAGAAACTCTCAGAACCCCCCTTCATCAAACAGACTTGAAATAGTGATAACGCTAAAGGACCGTATGAAGAAGTTTCTCCACATGAAAGATCTTAATACTTAGATCCACGTACTTCCGTAGAGAAGAATCTTGTCTTACGCGGGCAAGCGAACAAGTCTTTTCACTGCGACTTTTGGTTATTGCTGGGACATTGATTTTGAAGGTCCATGAATCGCCTTCAAATATCGAGTCAGTCACATGGAGGTGCCGTTGTTTAGAGATTCCGACTCCAAATATTTGATCGTATGCAGCTATGGAAACGATGATGATAAAACCATATGATGTGTGCCTGTGAAGATTTGATCGATGCTCTTGTGGATGTGGACAAGATGTTAAAATTCATCCCGTATACCTCTGATATTCGTCCATCAGACTGCTGTATTTTTTTTTGACGACTGCGAAGTTCAGTGCAAGGTGTAGATTGGGGTTCTTTGAGAACTGACGAATACATGGGCAGCTTTTTCGCCAGTGAATCCCGAACATTCCACAACGATGGTTTTTTTGACTGTGCAATGTATGGCAAACTATACCTGTCCGACAAGGTTATGTAGCGATTTCGTAGTTTTACTGAAACTGTTCAGAAAACAACCGAGTTCAAGGGTTCCACACTCAGCAATAGACCTTTGTAGTAACTTCAAAACCGTCTGTTCTTTTATAGATCGCAATTGAAATAATCGACTTATGCGTGTCAGCTGACGAAGCGATTGCACTCAGGTTTGATTCTTTCTTTTCTTATTCTTTCTTCAAAGCCTAGTTTTCTGAAGCATAAACTTCACAGAATCATGCGAATAGTACAAGGAATGGACGTAACTGTTCAGTGTATGGAAGTTGTCACTCGACTCTATCAGGTTTGCTGGTTTTTTTTTTCCACAGAAGAATGTCTTTTTAAGGGAATCGCCAAGCTGGTACGGAGCTAAGAAGTAACTTGTAACTAAATAGTGGACGTTTTCAGCGCTTATGTCTTTTTCTTATATAGCATGGCTATTTCCGATAAGTTTACGGAAATTGGAAACAGTAAATCAATTTTGGTACTATCGGAGGTTGCGATGGCCGCGTCCACAGTGATCTCTTCTGTATCGGCCACTTCAGTTTTCGAAAGCGAGCATGACCATGAAAAGAGCCAAGAATGTTCTCTGCACTTCACTGTCAAATCAGAATTTGTCCTGTGCAGGGAAACTTTCGATTTCTATGATGAAAGTCTGTCCATTCCAGGGATTCTCACTTCATCTGCCAAATGATTCGCGCAACTTGAAGCTTCCTGCCCTACGTGACGCCTATGTCAGCCGCGAGGCATACTGGTTTTACAAAAATAGGAGAATTTTTCAATATCAATGGACTTGAGAGGTTCTGAACATGACTGAATTATAGCAGATACTTTATTCCATCAATCACCTCGTATTGCTTAAGTGAAATTGGGAATTCAATTTGAGGTCTCCAACTAAATTTCTGAAATTCATCCAAAAATTCAAAATTGATTTTTTTAAGTAATCGAAAGTATAAAATAACATCAATAGAAGTATTCTCCGTCTGCCTGGATGCAAATCTGCTAACGTTCCGGCAACAAATCAATTCTGCGCTCGTGAAAACTCATTATCTCGATGCAAACCAGCCAATCATTCTCAACGCGAATGGTTGATGTCTTGAGACTTCTTATTGTCCAACGAGTGCTCCAATGATCTGAAGAGATAGAAATCGGACGGAGACAGATCTGGCGAATATGGCGGATGTTCCAAGTGCCTCTCATCGGCCAAATCATCGATTGACAGAGTCGGATCTTCTTCAGTCGCTTCAATGATTGCTTCTCGATCAATTTCACGCGGTCTTCGCGGATCATGGTTGATCAGTCAAATCAGTGTCTCCATTGCGAAACTTTGTAAACCATTCATACGCCGTAGTTCTACTCCACAACTTGGCAGCCTGTTGCATGATTGGTGTTGTCAAATGCAGTTTGAAAATTGTGCCCTAGTTCGTAAGGAATGCATGACTTCCCTTGATGGCTCCATTGTTGTACAAATATGTGCAAAATATACCAAACGATGCGCAAGAAAATTCTGCTCAAAATAGTAGACGAGAAATTTGTTTTTGTGGGAAAATTTTCATTTTCTGGGTCAAGTTTCGAATCTTAGTTGGGAACCTAGTAACAATAACCTAATCAGTTGCCACTCCGTATTGTGTATAGGAATACGAATGAAACTGTGAACGTAGTTTTATTTCAGGATCGTCCTCAACTTCCACGTGAACCGCTTAATGACTACGTACGCTATTGCGTTCGTCATTGCTTGGATGCGACGTTGTCTTCCAATCTAAACCGTGTTGTTCGACTAGTAGCAATCACTCTAAAAAATCTTCTCAAAAGTGGTAGTATCTCAGCAACGGTTAGTCTTCATTCAAACCTTTCTCAAACACGAGTCCCAATGCAGGGTTTTCCTGTATTTCATACGTCAACGGACTGCGTGTGGCACGGTGGTTGGAGGTGTCCTGCGACACACTCATGCTTACCGAGCCTTCCACTCCTTCTGAGGTTGGAAAATAGGTGCCGGACTTGTCTTGGAGGATAGCAGCACTGACTTTGATACATGAATAGGCGACCATGAGTCATTGTAAAGGCCAGCTAATGGCATTCACACACATAATCGGCGCTTGATGAAGACGAATGTACTGGCGCATCTCTTAGGGATTGATCACTCCCAAGAGCTTTATCCTTTTGGGATAATTCGTGCGATTGTATCTATCAACTCTTCTCTGCCGCCCTGTCCTAATTTCCATTAAAGGACTTGAATTTGTACCTCTTCTCTTGCTAAGATAGTTCTCCGCTAGTGAATGTGGGGATTCATCATATTTACTTGCAGTTTGTGCCAACAACTTATTTGGGTCTCAGCAAATCTTCACATACTTTTTCGCAAATATTTCTAAGTTTAGACCACTGATTTTTGTTTTTCTTCTAGGAACTTTCTCTCGAACTGCGGGAATTTGGTGTGCGATTCTGTCAGCACCCAGACACGACGTTTCTTTTCAATACAGTTGGACTAGCGCAACTGAAAGAAAGGCCATGAAGCAACGAGGACTGAGGGCGGCATGGCCCATTGGTCGGACATTCTTGTTGTTTTTTTTCTCTCTTTTGCAGGTAGTTTTTTTAGTGAGCAGTGTAGCATTTCCAGATCCAATCAGTCGCTTGCATCTTTCCAGTGTATAATTAATTTAGTCTTTCATCGCTTACGCCTAGTTTTGTGCCTCCTATTGCTTTCGAACGATGTAACTGTTACCTGTGACATGCTTTATCGTCCCTTGACAATAAATCTCAGTCACGAGCCTAAGTTTCTTGCAGTACTGTTGGTGCAATCCATCGTCGAGGTTATTCAAATTTGACCTGCGATACTCGACTAATTCTGAAAATTTTACTCCTTTTTAGCAGTGTTATGACGTCATAAATATTCACCCGAGAATGTTGAGTGATATGGAAAACCTCGATCGACCTCAGGCGGATGTTGAACCCGCCATGATACCACTAGACCATCGAGCCACCGCTTTGGTCAACTTCTCTTTCTTCGATATAAGTCATCGTAGCTGTCAGCAGCGATTCTTTGGAGGGCTTGATCTAGTAGGCACATATCGGCATCAAATCTACCAATTAAATTGGTCCTAAGAGAGTGGCCTCGTGGTGCTGGTAGCAGCGCCCCTTGGTATGGGTAAAACGCGGGTTTAATCCGCCTGGGATCGAATGTTTTGCATTGCACCACTTAACATCCTTAGGCGTATATTCAAGTGCAAGTACATGCTTTATAGGGAGATATCGTAGGTGCATGTCATGGCCCTCAACGATACTCAGTCATCAAGGGTAATATATTCCTTGGCTATGTGTGCACGTTAAGCAGTGAAGATCGGTCGTTTCTTTATGCCCAACCAGGCTGTGGTAAGGTTACAATCAGAGTCCTTTGTAAACACTACAGTTCTTTGTGATTATAAGAGAACAAATGAAGGACCGCCCTCATTCGCTGGAGAAGAAGTTCTACAGGAATGTTAGTAGTCATTCGAAAGCTTAGATCTTCGGGCTAGATCCTCCATGGCCGGTTTCAGTACGCACCCTGTTAACGTTATGAAATCCACACAAAACTATGCCTCAGACGCGCATATCTCTCGTCGAATGAAGCTCTTTCTGGACTTTCAGCAGCCATATGATAGTGTAATCGTTTCTGATTCCAACAGTGTGCTTATATACTGAAAAGGTCGTCTCTCTGAAACGCAGGAGATAAAATAAGTTGGACTTGGCTTTCTCGAAAACCGTCGGCGTGGGAATGTAGCCTGAAGTCTCAGATTTTGAATGGTTTCTAATACTCCTATAAAAAGCTGCTTTCTACGAAACGAGATCGATTATTCATTTGTTCTCTTATAATCAGAAAAGACTCGTTTTACTTTTGAAGACTGTAGCTCACATCGAATGAGAAATGTCGAAGGTCAGATGGAGCTCATCGTCGCTCTCGTTTTCGATGTTTTCTAGCCTTTGACTGTATTTTTTTGGTTTCACGATTTCAGTGAAGCGAGGTATGGGTACCGTTAGCCTATTTTTACTATACGTTACGGGAAATGAAATGGTATAATTTATGTTTTCTATTTTTGCAGCTCTCTTCGTTTTTCGCATGCTGCCAAACATTTCCCAGCAGCTAACCGTGAAAGCGATGTGGAAAGCGAACATTGAGTAAGCAGTTCTATTCTTGTTCCTTTTCCAGACATTTCCTACTTTCATTTAACCCTTCGAGGACCACCCTTGATAGGCAGGCGGCGTCGCGCCGTCCCTCACGCGGCAGCCCAGGCTGGCGGCACCAATATGTGTATGTCTGTGCATGAATGTCCGGCCGTCTGCCTGCTTTCCCACGCGACGCGACGTCGCCATCACAGTGCTTGAGTGAGAATTGACATCGCGCGGCTTGGTAGGAAACGTACTATATGGTGTTTGAAAGGGTTAGGAGTGGCATTACCTTCCGTAGAAATGGTTATTAGTAGAAGAGTAAAAGAGTAAAAATGGTGATCTAGCTTATTAGAATGTGACGTGAGTTGATTACTATGCGACGAATTGAGTCAGTGAGAGATGATGGAGAAGTAAGGGCTACTTTCAGACCCAAGCCAGCTTATTTTAGCAAAAATCGAGTTTTATTAATTGCAATAAAAACCTCTAAAGTATACAAATCTTTCGCTCAACGATGAAAGTCGTGTCCATCTACCGAAATGAAATTCTCTGAGCCTCGTAAAGAACCGTGACGATCTTGAACGTGAAAACTTTTTAGCATGACGAGAGCGTTTTCCCCCCAATGAATTGTTGGTCTTTACAGTTGTCGATACTTAGAACCTTGAAAAATGTTTCGTTTCCCAAGTTTGGGTGTCTGAATTCTAAAAGATTAGGTCGGCGCTACTTTCCCACCCCACCCCTCACATTGCAGTGTGGACCTGCACTTATGAAGTGCTTTCATCAAAAGTTGTAGTTCTCAATGAAGTTTATATTTTTATAGTCGCGAAAGAGTCTTTTGTAAGAAGTATGAGATGGAATATCGAGAGACTTTAGTATTCCCCAGATTTCTTATGTTTTTACTGTTTTTTCGCAGTGTTATGATGTGTCAAAGATACTCAAGAGAATTGAGTGGTTAGCAAAAATTCGACCCCAGGCGGGAATTGAATCCGCATTTCATCCACACCGGGAACGCGTGTTACCGCTATACCACTGAGGCCACTTTAGTAAGATTATCGATAGTGGAAACAACGCCAGTGCTTCCTAGTGGAAATAATACAATTCCATGAAAATTAGTACTACACATTGCGTAGGAATTTATAATCTACGATACAATTGTACATTGTAAATCTTTTTTTTTGGAGGGTGTAGTGCTTATTGTTGCGAAAAGTTATTACAACTTGTGTTCTGCTAGTAAATACGAGGTTTTTGTAGAGTATTGTACAACAAAAAATCGTGAAATTGTAAGAATTATCACGTAAAACAAATCAGATCAGATAAATAAACTAAATAAGTACCAGATTTGCCACTGAGCGCGCACCAATTATAGTAAACCTCGGTAAGTCGAGATGCGGCGCGCTAAGCGCTGCATTGGGAACGGTACACGTCGTCCCGAAGGTGCTAAAAATTGTAGGATATTCGGTGAAAACTACTTTTAAATGAAGGCACTTTCTTCTGGAAAGAGTCGAAGTTCTGCAGTATTTTGAAAATTTACTGATTGGAAAACTATCGATAGCCATCGAAGAATTGGCTTGGACCATTTTGTGATCCGCAAGGAAAAGTATTAAAGCTTAGACAAATCAATGCTTTCATTTCAGTGACGTGACGATACAGAGCTCTTCGAAAGTCGAGTTGGAAACGGCAAAGACATTATTGTCGGATTTGGGACTATTATTAAGCAATGGGATTTTGAATGTCTGTTTTTTTTTTTGAACTTCTCCCTTTATATTTTGTGGATTCAATTCTAGTAAAGAGCGGGTGTGGCACAGTGGTTAAAGGTGCTCTGCGACACACCAGCGCCCAAGGCTAGCCAAGCCCTTTATTGCTGCGAGGTCGATGAATTTGGTACCACGGCTTGTTTGGGAGGTAGCAGCTCTTACCTGATACTTCGAGAGATCACTAGAAGTCATTGTAAAGGTCATATATGCGCATTCCATCGCCTCTAACGATGCTTGGTGATCGAATACATGGCGCCTACCTTAGGGGTTGTTCAGCGCCGAGAGCCTTACATTTTGTCCTTTTTGTTCATTCATTTATTCCCTATTTTGTTCTTTATTTCATGGCAATGATTTTCAGCCGGTATTCCGACAGTCATACTTACGTGCTATAATGCTAGGAACACAGAAGTGTGCGAAGATAAACTCAGTTGAAGTGGATATAAAACGGCGACAAAATGAGAAAGAACTCAGCAAGAAAGCGGCTGAACGATGGGAATGCATATTAAAGTGAGCTTTGTTGTCTTCTTTTACAGTGCAGTCAATGTCTGTATATAGTCTGTGAGAATTTTTAACTCTTTCGGGACGGTGGACTCACCTCCCCTGCATCTTTAACACCCGCAGTGGGCACGCTAAACGGCCGTTCGTGCTGCCGTCCATCGAAAAGAAGGTTGCGGGTTCGATCCCCTACAACAACAGTTAACTGAAGTTTTTTTCGTCTTACCTTTGTTTTCACTACAATATGCTCGACTCCCTGGCACATCAAATCACACCATATCTCGTATAGTAATCGCGGATATTGAGCAATCAGTGTATATAATTTATTTATCACCATTTGCTCAACAATTGGCAACTTGTAACAACATAATATGTTTACATATAACATTACGAATGGTGTAATTTGGTGTGCCAGTGATTTAAGCATATTGTAGTGGACACAGAAAAATAACACCAAAAAAACCATAGTGAAATGTTGTGGTCGGGGATCGAATCAGCAACTTTCTTTCGATAGACTAGTGCCGAGTGGCAGAGAAGAGTGAGGCAGACAATGATTGCCACGCTGAGGTTAGATTTGCAGAAAGGTGTGGGGGGGAAGGCTGGATGGAGCCGGTTCATGCTGGCGATGAGAGCCCCTACCAATAACACGCCCAGACTGGGTCAGCAGAAGTTAGTCGATTAAGAACGGTAAGCTGCGAAATTCAGCGCGCTCAGGAATGTTTGCAGTGATGTCAGTCATTTTACGAATTGACTCCCTGCCTTTGAAGAAATATATTTTACCTCATAATGAGCTTTATGAAATCTGGTGAATGAAAGACCTACATCTGAAGAGTTTTGAGTGGTGTGCAAACCATTTGATCTCAGGCTGGAATTTAACTCGTGTCTCACTCATACCGGAAGCGCGCGCTACCTTCACACCGCCGAAGCTACCGCTTTGATACCACTCTTTCCTCGTTAAAGTTGGCTACCACTGTCAGATACGATAGTTTAGATCAGGGAAAGAGTGCTAGCAATGTGGAGACCGCGGTAGTGTTATGACTGCACGCGCCATAGGTGGTATAGGTTTTGTATGTTACTCAGTACTCTTAGATATCTGATTATAACATCATGACACCAATAAAAAGCAGCAAGAGGGAGGAGTTGACAGATGCATGTTCTCACATTCTATCAGGTTCAAATTTCTTCTCTTTTTGTTCTCCGTTGATGCATATATCCCGAGCATTGCCGCGATGGAACAAACACGATTTCTGTTTTGGAAATTATTTTTCATTGAACCTTGTTCAGAGTAATCAGTATCTTTACACATTAAAAGGCTAGAGCTCTCAGCGTTTATCGATCCTTGAGGGATGAAACATGCGTCTGTCTTTAATTTTTGGCTTCGTTTGAAGTGATTGAATGCATATCTGGCCTATACAATGACTGCGCGGCCTTCCGCTGTATCGAGTTAGTGCTGCTTAACTTCCCAGACTAGTTTGAGACCGGCCTGGTACTCAGTGACCAGTCCCGGAGGGATGGATGGATTGGTGAGCCAAGAGCGCAAAATTGAACCATCGATCTTTTGTCCGACGCAGAGAACTTCTAATCACTGTGCCGCATGCGTTCTTCTTTACACATTATTGAACTTAAACGAGAGGGTATTGAATGAGGTCGAGACCTCGGAACGTTAGCCGAATATTTTTCCTTCCAATACCAACCTTGTTCGAGCTCTGCATCGCATAAAAAGCGCGATTTAGTTCACCGGAATACTGGTGAGTTCAAATGCGTCATTATCGTTACCTTTTTCGCTGTTCTTGGAGGAGTTCCTCATAGAAGTCTGAGTAAAAAACTCGTGTTTTTCTTTTCCATACTCCACTTCCCTACTTGTACCTGATAAGCACGACGTCGGAAGTAGCGTCTTGGCATTTATCAGTTCAAAAGTTCTAAACTATAGGGTATTCAATAATTATCTTATTATTATTATCATTATTATCTTATTATTATCTTATTATTATCATTATTATCTTATTATTATTATCTTTATAGAAAGGGATTCGTTACTGATTCACTGAGTTCCTGTAGGCGGCTCGAAATCGTCGTGTCCGGGGCTTTTTCAATCGAAAGTACGAGAGAAAAAGGTGTACGGTTACAAAGTTGATGAGCAGTATAACAAAATATTGAATACGAAAGATTCACTCAAGTTCAAAGTGTAGTTTCTGCTCACTTACGCCGTTTGCAGGTCACGACATATTAAAGTTTCCGTTTAATTCTGTAACAAACCGCATTTAGATATCTGGCGTTACCTTCGGAGAAGAATATGAGCTCTGTGTCATCGACGACACGTGAGTTGTTCTCCGCCGCTGGATTTACTAATGATCACGATGCTTCGACAGATCTTGAAATAACTTCGGCCGGGTTTCAGTTTTTGTTACTCAGTCCCGCTCAACAGGTTTGGACCTACATGATTGGTGAGCTCCAAATTCTTCTCTTTTTTTCAATTCTCTATCCAAAAGTTGTAAGCTTGAACACTTCTCGCTACATCGAGTAGTCATTGCAGTTATAAAAAAGGTGTGTAATATAATGTTACTAAATAAATATTCGGTTCTTTTCTGTTATCTGGCGGCAAATGATGAAACGATCCCTTTCGCTGAAGAAAGGCTTTTCATTGCACTCTTGGTAGTCACTCGAATGTTAAATCTGTGGCTTCTGCACTGTGTGGCCATTCAAAAAAAAAACCTGTTTTCAACGCTGATCCAGAAGGACATCAATTGTGTTTCACACGCACTTTATTTCTCGCAGACAGGGCTCTTCCATCAGACTATTAGTAGTCATTCGATAGCGTAAGTTTCCACGATTCCAATAGTCCACTATTTTCTGGAAAACCCGTTTCACAGCAGAGTAACAAGGGAAATAAGATCGAGTTTCACATCTCTCGGCGCTCTTGTTTATCGACTAATCAATGGTCGGGGTGTGTGGTCGCCAGAAGTTTTATGCAGCGGCTCTCTATCAGGCGATCGAAATAAGTCTTCGCGTCAAATGCAAAGTGCAGTTTTTCTCAATCGATTAGGAATTTTATTTCCGCTTCGAAAGAACCTTCAAATAAAACGTATGACTCTGATACTACGAGAGTTCCCCTACACGTTGGCATGCTTTTCGTGCCTCCAGCGAAGTAATAATAGAATTACGCAGCCGATGTAGAACATAGTTTTATTCCGAATTCTAGCGTTGTAAAAGGGTTTTCAAAAAACCGGCTACGTAGCGCAGTGATCAGAGATTTGAGCTTTCAAATGATTGTTAACACTGTTATGAAAAGTTTTTGTCCAGCGAAAGGGATCGTTTCTTTATTTGTCGTTGTCTAATAGAAAAGAACCATTATTTCCGTAGAATTATTGTATGTCCCACCATTATGTGTCAGTTTGACTTCCAATTTCTGATACCCTCAGCTTTCACTGATCACTTTTCAGAATATCTCAAGTTGGAAACAGCCAAAGGTTGCGATATTAGGCCAGTTCTAGACCTTTTAATCAGGATTATAATATGTGTTGTTAGAGGTTCGTTTCCAGTGTGGATCATGTCTTCAAAAGTTCTTATGATTACTATATTGCAGGAAGTAATTTCTCTGACAGAGCTTTTGAAATAAATAGTAACTGGACCAACGATCAGACAAATCTCTTGATGCATATGCGGGAACTTGGCCTCATTTTCATAAGGAAAAGGAAGGATGGGTGAGACTGTGAAGTTTTTATGGTTTTTTTTTAGTAGACCTACTTAAAAAGTATATTCACTATTGCTACACTATCATCGCGAGAAGTTTCCAACATTTCAAGAATGATTGGTGTTTTGAGACAACTTTGGAGAGATGTCTGATTTATACCTCTTTTCTTTAACTTTTTTATTCTACAGTCACCTCTTCTGGGTAACGCAGTGATCTGTATTCATTTGTTGTCGTTCAGTGGAAGGTTTTTCCACTTTAAAGTCTTCTGTTTGTTTGTGTTCTTTCACTCAATGAAAATCGGTTTATTCATTTGGCGGCTCATGCTATCAACGGATGTGCCCACCATTGATTAGAGTAGTATTTGTCGAATTTGACACCACTGCTACGCCAATTTTGGGTCGGACGTTTTGTTGAATTACGCCTTTCGGAGCGTGAACATGTGAGCACGGAATCATCACACGATCTCATTGTCAGTTCCGGATCTCTCTGTCGTGTTTCCATGCGATGCAGATTAGATTCAGATCGAGATCTACCAAAGTTTCGAGTTTGCGGTATTGGAGGAGGTGCTGTATCTGGCGCCATTGGTGGTATGTTATTGCTAGGAGATGCGTCCGTTTGAGTAAAGCTGTCGTTGCAGGTCTGTAAAATGATCTCTGTATTTGGCTTTGGATCGTGATCTACGTTTAATTAATGTGCTAAATTACTGCATACTATTCCTGTAATCTAATGTTGTCAAGTTAGTTCCACTGCAAGTCACGTCATGAAAGTGCTAGAACGACGCACCTTTGCCTTTGGTCGTGCTGAATTGCGAGGAGGAAGCGTTGACCCTGTTACATTAGTCATTCTTTCGCGCATTTTAGCTTCAATTCTCTTTCGAATCGTAGCTACTGGCAAATATCCACATCGTACTGATTTCCTATAACATATCTCCGTTGATTTGGTAGCAGCGTTTTCTAGTTAAAATTAGTGTTGAAGAAACAGTTCTTACACAGATTCGTTCTTGCTCATGTCTTCGTCGGTCATCTCTGTGAATAAACCGCTGTTTGAGGAGACTGTTTTGCAATTTTGTGCCTTTTTTGCACCCAATTTTGTTTCCCGATGTAACCATTGATATGACGAGTCGCATACAGTCGGATCAAATGTGTCCATTTGAGTCTGCAATATCAAAAAGATAGCGGCGCCGTATGTCAAACAAGAGACGCTGCTGTACCTTATCATCCGGACTGGCCGCGACTTGAGGAAGTCGCTTCATGGTTGCAACATTCATTCGGGGTGCTTCGATAACGGTAATCGGTTCTTTCTCCTCTGGCATCTCTACCCTGACCTCACTGCTAGCCCGTTCAGCTGACAAAACTCCTTCTGCGTTGACACACGTGATGATGCTGGCTGCCGAATCTTGACCATTAGGAGATTTAGGGCTGGTGGGCTCTGTAATAGTATTATTTTTTCAGGGCTCTGATTTGAGAAGAATCATTACTATGTGGGTCAGTCAATCAGTTTTTCTATTCGACGATTTCTCCAGCTTGGTATGATCTTATAGCTATGTATCAAATAATACTGAGTGATATGCAAAACTTTGAATCTCAGCCTTTCCAGGGCCGATGATTAGTGATGTGGCTATCCTGTGCCATTGGAAAGGATACGACGCGAGATTAACTCCCGCCCGAGATTCAAAGTTCTGCATATTACTGAACATCAAAGGAATGTGGGTCTCTGTTTGTATGCTGAACGTCTTTTACACAGTGTCAGCTCAACACAATTGTTGATGCAGTGAATGACCTTATTTTTTCATGTTCAATCCACATACACGCCAAGAGAGCAGGAATTTCCTTTTTTGCTTATTCACTAACTTTGTGAATTGATCGGCGACGCTTGCTTCCGTACTCCACATTTCTACATTCAGGGTGGATATCGTACAAGAGAAACTAACGTTTTTCCACTGTAGCAGCTTTCACGTCTTTTTTGGCTATGCTGTCCATCAAAGACACTCGTGATGTAGATTTTACAGTGGTTCCGGCGGTATGCAGATGTTTGCATAGCGAACCGTCGTATGCTGCTTCGATGAATGTTCTCCATACGGGAATTTCGTTGTTGTAGACCATCAGATTCACGGAACCGTTTTTAAATTTCAGTTTTATTGTACAGCGGCGACTCTGAAAGTATCAATTTTCAATTTTAGTGGTACACTTTTGTTACTGTTTTTTCTAATGATTCTCCCCATCTATAGACTCATTAATTCAAAAAAAAAAGATCCGTAGATTTTATATTTTCTCTACTATTAAATCTACACATTTACTTTCTGCAACGTGGGTATCTTACCGATTTTTCAAGTAGGACTATCCAGTCTAAAATGGTACACATTGTCAACTCGTAGCCTCCTTATCATATTAGAGTAAAAAGAAAATTCTGGGACACTTGTAAAGCAATGAAGATTTATACATTATTCCAAACAAAACAATAATAACTTCTCTTCAAAATGAAAGCAATCATCTTCTGCGACTTTATGCCATCAGTCCGCCAAATTTCGGATCTGGTCGAAGTCGACCATTTCCTTGACTTTGAAGAGGCCAAAGTCGGATGGAACGCAAGCCGACTTGAAGGCGGGATGCGGCAGAACCTCGCCTCCCTCCAATTCATCAAACCTGGCTTTGGTATTTTTGGCAGCGTGCGGTTTGGCATGGTCTAGCCGCATCAAAATGGGCTTTCGATTGACCAAAGCCGGGTACTTCTTCTTCCCCCTACTTAACCTAGGCTAGGCCGAGTCTACGACAAGCCTAAGGAGAAGGCCTCTTCCCATCAATGAAATACTTTATGAACAGTCGCCGATTTGATTCATTCGATGAAGTTGAAGAAGCAAATCAAACGTTCTTTTATACGAAGCCAAAGGAATGGTCGACTTCGATCAGATCCGAAACTTGGCGGACCGTCGGCACAAAAACGTAGAAAACGATAGCCTTTATTTTTTTAATAGTTATTTTTGGAGTCATGCATAACTTTCCTTTGTTTACAAGTGCATCAGAATTTTCTCTTTAACTTGATAATTTGTGTGAATCAACTAGCTCTACTGTTTCTAGCCTTTCTGGAGTAACCAGTGGTAAAGGTCTACTTATGACATATTCTGGATGGTACGTTTTTTCGTTCGATTGCAGCGTGATATCTATGTGCACCCGTTCCAGTACATATTATTTTATAGTTGCTGAAAACCCGCTGTAAACTCGTATTCTTAGAATATCGTTGTTTTGTTGTGTCTCCAGAGAAGACGGAAAGAAAAGTACAGACCAGTAAAAGCACCTTTAAAAAGCGAAATTTCAAGGACTGTTGAACCGTGCATGGACATTATAGCGTCCGTGCCGTTTAGAGTGGGTTGAGTTGGACAGGTTCGCGATACATCCTAGAATTCGCAAAAAATCGCTGAGATGGACTGCCACTGAGGGATTTAGAACGCGCAAACAAACTTGTTCGAAGAATGTTTTTTCATTGTTCAAAATTTAGAATGATGATTTTTCTTTTGTTCTGCTCTAGACTCAACATGTGTTTATGAAGTTATTGGGAGTACAAGGAGAGAGGCTACAAGTTCTGGGTAGTAAAATAGCCGAAAAAAGGACAGCTGCTTCAGATCCATGGTGACGAGTTTGCTCTGGAGCGCATGCATCATATCACCCATTCTTGTCAGTATGTGGAGTTCTGATCTTGTGGTGTCCCCACTTTTTGAATTTTATTCCTCGGAATCTTTTTTCAATCTGCGGTATCATGAGGTCTCATGAGTTTTGGCACTAGAGCATTAAACACCAAATTTATTGGCCCGGAGTAATCTATTTGCTTTTGGTTGATAAATGCAGAAATATTGGGACTTGTAAGCCGTCAGAGAGGATTGACGCTAAGCACTACTGTGAGCATCTGGACCGCAGCAATAGGACCCTGTCACGCTGACGTCGTCGCAATCCCATCCTCCTTCGTAGCAGACTGATAAAGAGGAAATTAATCGAACTGGGCTGGGAGTTGCTAGATCATTTGCTGTACTGTCCTGACTTGTCGTCAACTGACTATCACCTCATCCGGTCGCTCGAGCACTTCCTGAGCATGGAGAAGTTTCAAGACATCGATCATCTGGGTCGAAGATTGACAACTTTCTTTGAGTTTGAGGGTGGCGATTTCTATGAGCGCGGTATGGATTTGTTGTGCGAGAGTTATCAGAAATGTGTTCAAGCTGATGGTGCATACTCTGAATAGTGTTGTTAAGCAATTCCGTTTCCTTCTGGTTATCAAATCTGACGTCATTGATCTAGTGCTAAAACTTACGAGGCGACCTGATATCATAATAATCAACGACTTGTTGTCCTCTTCGTTCGCAGCAATTACAGAGACCGCTCAGACCTTTATTTATTTCCATCGGATTAGGCGTTTTCGGGAATAGAATTGTCAAGATTGTTACATGATGTCAATCGAACGATAGTTAGAATTCGCGGGGATCATCGTGGCAGTGAATTTGGGCGTAGTACTTTCGCGTAGATTTCTGTCGAAGATGTGCCATGTTTATGCCACGGGTATCTTGGTTCAGATTTTATCTCCGTGTTCTTCTTGGCTCCTTACGAGCTCATTATTTCCTATGTATTGAAAGAAATCTGGAGTGTTTGCGAGATCATTGTCCACTATTACTTGTTTAGAAGCTATTGTAATCACGTAGTGCGATCAAAACGAACTATTATCTTCTTCTATCTGTTGTGAAACTTACATTTGCTCTTGGTCCCGTTTTAATTCGCTCTGTCATAGATTTCAATACTTTGGCGTCCTTGACATCAAGCACGTAACCTGTAACTGTTGGTCGTTGATCTCTTCCATAATGCTTGAACAGTGACTCAACCTACCTTTGTTATCTGTGATATAGATGATGAGCAGTCCGTTACTTGTCAAAGTGAGCAAGCGATAGTCAAGACTCGTCATCTTATCAATGGGAAATCTCTGAGACTAAGTACATTAATGTGCTTTCAAATTCGAACCTTACAGCTTAGATTACGTACACCCAAGAATGACTATTCTAGTACCTTATGAAAGGTTGTTGTTCAATTTATAAAAGGCTAGTCAAATTTGAGCCGTGTTGAATCGTGTACAATTTGTAAAGATCCGTACCTTAGACCTAGTAAGGCATATAACATTGCCTCGAACTGCGACATCGGAATCTTTAACTCTCCACGCTCGTGCAGATGGAAGATTGGCGGCCTATATATCTTGTATAATGTATAATGTAATTATGCGTGATGAGGAAAGAGTGTGAACATAATCTATTCGTACCTTTTTGAAGTTTTTGCTAATGTAGAATACTTCGCTGCGAACGTTCTGACCTTTCGGCTGCATCTCCTGAGAGTTAGTTGAGGGATGACGAGTAGTCACGACGAGATGACTAATTTCACCCAAGTAAGACATTGAATGCGGTATACCATTCCATCACTACTCTGAGATATAAGGCTTTATCTGTGTTATCACGTATAAGATGTTGTCTTATCATAGTTATTTTCAAATGGCACTTCGTTGATGTTGGTTGGTCTACAACTATTCAGCTTCGTACAGACTTTTTTGATGTTACTCCTATCAGTTTAGCTATCTTATTTCCAACAGGAAAAATAGGAGACACGAAAGGAAGGTTCTATTTGATGTGATAGAATCATTGAAGCCTTTCAAGTGGTCTGGTATGGCATCTCAAATGGTAGACGTACGTTTTAGCGTTCTCGCAAACCTCATCAGTAGTGTCATATGCCTTTCGGATCACCCTTACAACTAATTGTAGCGGAACCAAACATATAACACTCCACGTCAAGTAAAAAAATCACTTGGTATTGCGATATAGAGTGAATTTCAGTCGATGGCTCACGACTGGAAATGAAGGTTGAAGCATCCGGCATTTATGAATCAGTGTATCAAGCATTCAGCTTCGTTAGATATTACAACGATGATTCTGTATATATTTGGTTTATGCAACGATTCACGATGGCTTTATGTACTAAGTTAGTACTTAAATCTCTTGGATAAGTCTGAAGCCAGTTTCCGATCCGAATAGGTGATGGACTTAGTTTGTATAATGCATGCGCTTAAAGCAACGATAACATACACGCTGCGGATATCCTTTAAAACCAGTGTCGCATGTGGCTATTAACAAAACAGGACGAGATAGCTAACTACTAATGTTAAGTAACTCTGGAACAACCATTTCTCTGAAAATGTCGTATGAAATAATTTCAAATAATTAAATTAGTGAGTAGAGCATTAAAGTGTTGTAGAAGATTGGTCTATAATGTCATCGAGGCTGCTAACATAGATCAGACAAAAACACTATAGAAGGTATCGAAATTACTTTGAGTTGGAAACAGCAGTGTTATTATGTGTTTTAGTGGTAGCCAACATTTCCACTCCCTAACAACATCTTCCACTCCCTAACATCTTCACTCCCTAACAACATCTTCCACTCCCTAACAAATAGGCTTGCAAATTATATTTGTTGCAATGTTATCTAAAGTTTTTATGCTACTTTCAAACTTTTTTGCGGGATGTCCTTCCATAATATGAAAGCCGAGTTGCAGCTTCTTCAGCCTCGCTCAGTAGATCTGTCTTGAGTTCGAATCTCTACATTTGGAGTGAATTTGACTTGTTCTGTCGTGATCAAGGGATTTAACGCGATCTCGACGCAGTAATGCTTGCAGAGAGACAAACCTCCCAGGAAAACACTTGACGCAAGAGTGGTTATGATGGATAATTTTAGGATTTCGTAGATCAGATGCTCGGCTAGCATCCAAGAAGTCAAAAGTGACAAGAGAAATGGAAAGCTCTAAATTAAATAAAACTTGCGAATCGAATGACCTCTAAGGAGAGTTTACATCAGGGACAGTCTATGAAGACGTTCCAACTCCACCGCAATTTGTAAGGAAGAAAACTGTAGAAGTACGGTAAATGTGCTAACTTGCTATGCGACTACAAAAGAAAATAGAAAGCAACGAATCAGATAAACCTGTGTCATGATAATTTATAAACTAGTATCATAGTGTATCATTCTCATAATGATGCTTTTTTGATTGCTAGCTGTGATATTTTGAATTCACCGTTGTGTTAAAAGCAAAATTTTGACCTCACTTCTTGAATCACAAATCGGGAATTCTCCTTTCCTACCTTTTCTGTAGCTTTATTTACCGTCAAAACCCTCCTTGTTTTTTATCTGTTTATTGATATCTGCTTTCAGCGCTCACTTTTCTCCAAGAAACAGATTGCAGAAGATTCAAAAAGGACACGAAATCATAGAGTTTTTTCCTGGTGATGAATCGCCATATAATAACTTTGATTTTCCGTGGCTGAACTTTCATTTATGATGAATATCCATCACTCAGCCAGACCACATCAATGATCGGTCTTAGATAGCTTAGTTCTATTTCAAGTGAGTAAATCAACTGTCCTCCAGATATTCTTGGCCTTGCTATCGTAATTTTCTGAATTCGAGCACATCTTCCTCAATTTAGGATCTCAATTTTGTCACTTGATCTAGTGCTGTATAGGTGACGTCTGATACATAAACCAACACTGTGTGAGAAACTGATTTCCACTGCGAATTTTGAGGGATTCATCACATGATGGTGTGTGGGCAGCTGTGATGTCGTACACCTTTTTCTAGTTAATTTTGCACTTTTACGATTTGTCAATAGTTCTGTTTAGTACATCTCAATAATTGTGATGTTTCAAATTCGTAAATGGGGATTTTTTAAGCAGTCCGTTGAATCTTGTTTTTTACTAAATGGTAAGGTGGTTTGAGCAGTGATGTGGTTACACATAGCTTCATAAATTTTCATGGAAGCTCACAATACCTTGTAGAAAGGAAATTTGCTGACGTTTTGAATAAGGAAACTTTTGAATGATTGTCGACATCGTGCACATGTGTTTTCACGGATGCGTTTTGTTTGTACGTATCTATGCAGTAATTGCTCAACTAGAAAGTAATCTTATCACTATATAAATGTTCTGCTTATGAGACAGTGTAATAAGTTGTAATCTTTCAGCATCTTCTTCCTCACCCCTCTCCTTACCAATCTCTGTACTGGTACGGATGACGAGGAAAATGGTGGTTGTATACGCCCGTTAGATGAACAGAGAAGTGGGAGTATCATTGTCGAAACAAATTTTCGACTTTATGCCTACACAAGTTCCGCTCTACAATTAGCAATCTTGTCCACTTTCACCGAAATGATCTACAGATTCAATGACATGTCAGTAGGAGTTCTGACTAGAGAATCTGTAAGGAGAGCGTTACAGGTTAGCGTTGACGAAGTTTCGAGACCCGAATGAAAAAATGAATGAGTACCCCTTCCTTTCGACACATTCTATAAACATAGTTTGCTCAAAGAATAAAGTGAGAAACTACTTTTTAGACCGCAACATTTTCGTCTCAGCTTAGTTTCTGTGAACTTAGAGATAAGAATTTGGCTGAAGTGCTGTTTTAGTTAGTAAATCTGACCCATTCTATAAGTGTTTGTAAATTTTTGTGCCCTAAAGTAGTTCTTAGGAACCACAAAATGTTTAGGCCGTCTAATGTGCAGTAAAAGGATTGCTTTAGAAAAGCGAAATTGTTATTGTGTGTACATTTCACAATAGATTTGATAACAAGTTCTTGTATAACTATTTAGGTTGGAATCACCGCGTCACAAATTATCTCATTCCTTCGAGCGAATGCCCATCGACAATGTCTGACCACCGGAGGTGCATTGAACTGCTTACCTGTGACGGTGTGTAATCGTCGCAGGCACATTTGTACTTATATTGTAGGAAGGAACTTAATAATGATGTAGTTGAGAACTTTCGGCTGTTTTCAGTAATGCTTTGCAATTCAAGGTCGCTGATCAAATTCGGTTATGGGAAGATGAGCGACGTCGGATGACGTTCACTGATGCAACGTTGTATTCCGCATTTGAGGGAGATCCAGAGTTTATTGGTAGGGTTTACAGACGTAGACTTGTGAGTTAATGATTGAATGAATTCAAAAGATCGACTGTTTTTGAAACCCCGAAAAAAAAAATTCAATATAATTCCAAAAAAGAATGCTTTAAGCTTTAACGGGGTTGATACGCCAGGGTCATACACCGGTGTTTCGGAGGTTCGTCCTCCTCTTCAGTGACCCCCCCCCACATTCAGCCCTGCATTGAAGCAAGGAGGGAGGCGTATGTGGTGATGGCACAGTGTACAATGACACTGGTCCATCACCACCTCTCAGTCGATAGATTTTTGCGTGGTGATGGACCAGTGTCATTGTACACTGTGCCATCACCACATACGCCTCCCTCCTTGCTTCAATGCAGGGCTGAATGTGGGGGGGGGGGGGGGGGGTCACTGACGAGGAGGACGAACCTCCGAAACACCGGTTTATGACCCTGGTGTATCAACCCCGTTTAAGCTTAAAGCATTCTTTTTTGGAATTATATTGCGTGATTGAATGAATGAAACTGGCCTTAGTAACCATTCTTCCAGTCGCTCGAAGTACATGAGAAGGATCAATTTTTGGGTGCATTTATTTTTTACTATTCTAGCAAGAGTTTTCCACTTCTATGCCAGGACTTGACACAAGGGATTAAGTATAAGGGCGAGCTCATGTCCTGTTTAGAGTTTCTCTTCTTTGCAGCGACTTATAAGTTACCTTTTCTTTGATATGATTGTTGCCAAACTAAGAGGTGGTCAGATTTGGTGTAAGGATAATATCTCAACTCTGTCGGCTACACTGTAGTTGAGACGTTATTCAAATAAATTTGAATATCTGCAGCATTATGTTGACTTCTTCCACGTCATGGACCATTTACTAGTACAAACTAATTTACCAGCTTCTGTACTTTTGCATTACCGTAGGTTATCAAGTGGTGTGACTGGACCGAGTTGAAGTATTATGAAGTTGCGGATTAGTTTCGAGAATTCCTTAGTGTATTCCATCATACTTCTTGTTTGTGATCTTTCATGTTGACGGATGTACAGTTGCTTATTCAACAGTGCGCAAAATTTTCGAATTTATCATGACTTTTGTCTAGCTACGTTATTATCTCAAGTATAACTCAGGCACACATTTGACATTGCTTCCTTTGGAACAGCGCCATTGTTCAAACTTATCCGTAGCACCTTCGTAAGTACTGACTTTCCAGGGTTCAGATTTGTTTTTCTCAAGCTTGCAGTGAAAACATACTCTGTCGTAATCTATAAATATTAGTTCTTGTGATTTTGTATAAAATAGTTAGAAAACTGAAGATGTTGGATTGTACAGCACTTGATTTTATATTTTATTCTTATACAAATATCACAGGAACTAATATTAACGGATTAATTTTGCTCTTTACTCTCTACCGTACTTTTTGCCGCAAAAAATAGTAGTTAAGTGTCGTAGTGGTCTTTCGAGATGGTATCAAGTTTATTTGATTATATTTATTGCCAGTAACAAAGTGCAAATTCTTGACCGGTTACAATAGTATCATTAATTTCTGGAAATGGGCGAAATCCATCTTTTAGGTGTTCGTGACTTTTCGTTGCGCGAAGGGATTTTACTCTGGGCCGACAGTGACAAAAAACTGGTGATTGTTTCCGAAGAGGGTCATGAGAGAGTACGAGCCTGGTGGAAAGCCAATAAAGCTGCTATGTGATGTGAGAACCCTGCATACTATACATGTTTTTTCTCCATATGCACGATAGTTCTTCATCGGTTGATCATTTCTTACGTTTACGGTGTGTTTTTCATTTTTTTTTCTCACTAGATTGTTACTATTGTTTCTGTTAATCAATCGTTTTCTAACTTTATTTGTCTGACTCAAAATGAATTGATGCTCAGTTTATGACAAAAGAGAAGGTGGTATAAGGCGGATATTGAGTGATCTCCTTGCTTAATACATCGTTTTTTGCATTGCTATAAGTATAATTCTGAAACAACAATTATTTTCAATGTTCAGCATACTTTTCTATCTGTATGAAACGAGCACTTGTTCAAAGTGTTGTTTTATTGACAAGCTTTGTTGTTTCGACTTCTTGGGAATTTCAACCACTATATAATTACTGTGAAATACGAGTCTCGTTAAATATCCTTTCAAATTTCAAAATAGTTAGGCTGAAGCGTTTCCAGATGACATCAACAGAGAGGTGAATGCTAAAAATTCTGGAGTGGGGACAGTAAAACAACTAACAACTATTTCCGATGTTCAGCATACTTGCATAATGTATGGAAAAACGCCGCCAATACGATGATGTGCGAAGTTTCGTAATTACTCTCTAAGTTGTTTTCAAATCAATGAAATCACCTCAGGAAGCTCAACTTTCGTATCTAGTAACACGAACTTATGATTTTTATCGAATGTCTCACATCTGAGCAGTTCTAGTAGTAACTAGCGATAGAAAAGATTAGGAAGTCAGTTGTCAGCACTGTATCTTCACTAGCTCGGACTAGATTGTCCCATTCATAGTAGTTGATCAAGCGAGACGTTTATGACGCTGCTCCGTACCAAATAGCACAATTAAGTAACTAAACGTTCAACAACGACAACGTAAGGTTAAGGAATGATCTTACTATCAGCTATAACAATATAAGGTCAAGGAATGAGCATATTGAAACAACGTCAACAAGTGTTAGTAAGTCGATTAGCTTTCGTGTTGCAGTATGAAGCTGTAACGTTTCTCAAGGTCAGCACCTCCGAGAGCTCATATGAGGTCATAATATCCCCTATTCGTGATGACTCTACGATGAAATTGCTGTATAGAAGATGAACCTACTAGGAATCTTGTAACAATAATAGGGTGAATTTAACCTCTCAAAACAATGCGTATAAGTCTATGATAACATTGATTTATAATGTCCGCATAATGGGTAACATTATGTTAAAGGATACATAATAATGGAGCGAGGTTAAGGTACCATAATGGTTACGAGCAGTTAGAGTTTATAATCGATATTTTCGTAAGAATAGCATAGGTTGGAGCAGAGGAGTAAAAGGATGCTAATGAAACGGATAGATTTGCCACCATTAAGACAGCTTATACACTCTCTGAAGAAGACGGAGTTTTGTCATAGATTCACATATTTATAGCAAACATTGTCGGCAGTCCTTTTTGCCTAATCAGCACGAACATGTATAAAGGATAAGATCTTTTGAACAACTTTCATTTGTACATGAACACATTACAAAAAGGAGTCGGTCACAAAATGCCTCGCTTGCGCAAAGCGATTAACGAAACACACGCTATTTACTCGTAACAAGGTTTCTTCAAGTTAAGACTGCAACTACTCAAACAGAGCAAGACCGCGGTACGATACAGATAAAAATGAAAGTATATCGGCAGTAGCCATAAGTGTTATGGGAGCACAGGCTATATGAGGATGGTGACTATCCAGAAAGTAGCTGCTATGGGGTACACTTGATAGTTATTAAGCAGGACTTATTGAACTCGTGCCTGATTTTGGTCTTCTGAAGAATCCTTGCATAAACACGGATTTTTGATTCCGGTTAATGTTACATCAGAGTGCATCACGTAAAGTAACTTTGATGACTTTGCTTACTACATGGAGGTGTGTTGTTTTTTCGTGAATCTACTGTTGAAATTTCTATTTTTTTTTCATTTTTTCGTACCCATCGTCCGTGGCGCTCTCCTAATTTTACTGCTGATGGTAGAGATTTTTGTTTGCTATTTGAGAGTCGTCTGCCGCATGTCCAGTTAGAGTCAATCCAATAGTATAGCATAGTAAGATGTACACAATTTTTAAACCCTTTCGGGACTATGTGTACCATTCATGGTACACGCGGTTCTTCATGGTTTTGTCATCGAGCACAGACTTTTAATTGGACTTTAAGTAGTGATTCGATAGCTGAAAAAATTCCTGTTTTGATGGTATGTTTAATTTCTGAAAACGCTCTTCTAGTGAGCTGTAGCAGCAAAGAGAAAAATACGTTTTTTTTTCGGAGTGCGCAGTGTATTTCGCATTCGTTTTGCTTGGCTTTTTCATCAGGCAAAACTTCTTCGCTAAAGCTCTAGTAGATTCGGTAACCGAAAAAGTCATGGTTCTAATACTGCGTATGATTTATAGAAATGTTTTTCTAGTGAGCTACAAAACGAACAGAAAATCACGTTTTCTCCTGGATTGTGCAGTGTATCCTGCACACGTGTCTGGTTGGCTTTCTCATCAGACAAAGTCCTTTCGCTAAAGTTTTAATAGTTATCCGATTGCTTGAGAAGCATCAATTTTAAGTGCAAACTTCATTTTTGACAAAATCTTTATTGTGCTCTAGTAGCGGCAAAGAGAAATTACGCTTCGCTTTTTCCTTTCGAGACGAAGTATACCAACAGCGGGACACTAACTTCTCGTGGTTTCTACGATGGGCAGAGGTTTTCACTAGGATTCTGGGCAACAATTCGATAGCTGGAAAATTTGCAATCAGTCATTAAGTTTGTTTTCCGAAAGGGCTTTTTTGGCGCGTTGTAGCAACGATGAGAATATTACGAGTCGCCTGCAGAGTGGCCAGTGTTTTGCACTCATTTTTGGTTGAATTTCGCCGGCAAAGTGTTTTTACCAGGGTTTCAGTAATCTTCAGATAGCTCAGAAAATGTTTGCGGTAGCACTTTACTTGTTTCCTACGAAGATCTTCTTGAATCGATCTCGCAATAACGAAAAGAAAAATACGTTTACCTCCAACGTTTATGCAAGGCTGGCGTCTGTGCTTGGTTTTCATAAATAAATAATGATAATAGACAACCATTTGATAGAAAAAATTGTGAGAATTTTGAATTCCACTTTCAATCCAGATAATTCTTTACAGAGAACTGTAGGAGCGAATAAAGGATTGCGTTCTGCACTTGAAGTGCTTTACCTTTGCTCTGAAATTCAACGCGTATTTGCTAAGTTGAAAAAATAAAAAGCCAATATCATTGGAACAACCAAACAATGTCTTTTCTACAATTATGTTAAACTTAAAAAATTCTTTGAAATGGAGGAAAATTTTCCAAATGAATAACGAAAATCGTACTACTCGAAGCGCTAGTTGAAATCACTGCACACAGCGATATCAGAGGATGCGCAATTTTAGTTGTTCTTTCAAAAATTTTACATCTGTCGCGAGGAAAGAAAATGTTCAGATTTACTTTCACGTTTAGATATGATAAAATTGTCTCTACATGCTCATACGCTTATGATGCATATATATATTAGTATATTATATATATATATATATATATATATATATATATATATATATATATATATGTATATCTTGATTGCGCAGAAAGCTCTGAAGGTGAAACGTAATTTTCCTTTTGCTCTTACGGCATCCTATAGGAAACCTTTTGAATCGAAGATCATGTCTTAGAATTGCCATAATCTATGTATCAATAAGCCCTAAACTTTGAATGGAGAGCCATCCAGATATTAAAAGAAAAGGTGTGCAAACTCAAGCCGAACGAACGAGGAATGCCGAGTGTGAAACATGGTCCTATTTTCGCTGTTACAGCACGCCTACAAAACTTTTTTTGAAAGCCAAGTGAAGTATTTTGACTACTAGGATTTGAGCTGTCGGACGATTACTAGAACTCTAGGGCAGAAAACTTTATCCAGCAAATAAGGCTTGATCCAGAAAGGATCTTTCATGCTTTCCTATCGGTGGCCTGGCATTGTGTGCACTATGCAGCATCATTTTGGCAAACTATTCATTATCTTCCAGTTTTCAGTCAAAATTATACATTTGAAATATTGCATATTAGAATATAGCAAAAGTGATAGATTCATGTCATTATATCCATTGTATGAGCTATTACAACTGACAGAATGCCAACATCACTGTAACTGCGCAGTAAAAGATAAATTTTTATTCAATCATAAACGTTATATTTGCACCAAGAGCATACTAGTGTAAAGAGAAAATTGTAAGCTATCGAAAAATTACAAGTAACACTAGATTTGTATAGATATTTGTATTTGTAAAACGGTGAAAAAACTGTAATCAAATAACAAAAATCGCCCTTTGGCATTTATTTGCACTGCGCGTGGCGACTACAACTGCAGGTCCTGAAATTGTTAGATCATGCGCTCACCAATGGGTAGGTGGTAATCTGCTCAAACGTGTTCGTGTGCAAAACGATGATTTGTATGACATCGGAAACTGATCTGATGTAGCTGTTACCTGTGTTTTATGTGTTTCTAAGCACTGTAAATTGCATTAAGGTTTATGCAACAGTGAAAAAACCATATGAACAAGCAGGGTTCCGAAAAGGATCTAGTACCACGGATTGTTGAAATATTACAGAAGTGTAGCATGATGCTACGCTTCTTTTCCTTGGCCTGCAAGAACACTCGTATTGAAGATGCTTATGACGCCTCTTCATCTACACTGATGACAAACATACTTTTTTCTTCTGCAAGATTAATATCAACGACAAAGAGACATGGTGGTAGCTTCTTCTCAAAAGCTATTTTTTCGTCCAGTTCTATTCTGGAGGACGTCTCATAAAGTTAGAAAGATGTGGGAGTAGATACTAATGGTTGAATTCACATGATCCCTCTGTTGGTGAAACGATGCTCATCCATAGTATGTCGGTGCGTCATCTTCAAAACGCTCTAATGGTTTCTTCTCGGGCATGACGAGCTCAAAAACTTCAAGCAGAATGAGTACTTGAAAAACAACCATACTATTTTCGAAATAGGGAGTATATATTGAAAACGAAGAGGGTGAAACGGGAGCGCGAGAATAAAGTGATAAGAATGACTATAAACTTACGAGAGCAGCAAAAGAATGAAAACGCTAAAAAGGCTTAAAAGAGTAAAGTCTTTCAAAATATATTAAAGTTTAGAACGAGGTATTAAAAACAGTCAATCAAAAGGCAACGTCCAAATAATTAACTAATCACAGCCGCGTGTCATCGACTGCAAAAAACAGACAACATTTCACTTTGCTAGATTTTAACATTCTCTGACTCCCCTTCCCAACCAGGTAGGGTGGCTGGTGGGCCGGACCGCTCCGATGAGGTAGTCGAGACCGCCGAAACATAAGTTAACAACCGACTTAACCAACCTCGAAATGGTCTATCAGAGAACACAAAAGACTGAAGCTTAGCGTTCTTAAGGATGATCCGCAATAAGTTGAACTGTATTTACGGGTTCACATGAGTGTAAACTAACTATAGTATTCATGGTACACATTAGTATTCGTTATAAAAATCTTCTTACAGAATACAATACGCTGTTCACAGTCGTGTTCATACACGAAATGAGTTCTTCTCTCTTCTTGAAACGTCTTCCATAGGAAATGAAATGTATAATGCTAAGGCCGGCATGTTTCTTGAAACTGACAGTCAAAGTATTCAGCCAATCAAAAGTGGCGCCGGACCAGCTCTTGACGAGTTTTTCTCTCTATTAGATAGTAAACTCTGTAACCGTTTTTGATAATCTTTTATCCTATTTTTGTGCCTTTGTATGATGGATTGATAAGGCTTCGATCGATTGACTGCAATCATTTTACGACCCTTGTAACTTCTGATAACTGAAACACACACACAAACATGTCGTCCCTTATCGGCCGATCGGTTGATTCCGGTGAAACACACCACCATCAACACTCGTCGCAACCAAATTAGCATTTTAACAGAATTTATTCACCGCCCGCTACCCCATAGAGAACATTCACGACTGGAGTTGCTGAATACAGTTCACGCTTCACATAGTTTCTTTCACTCTTTGGTATTTGTTCTCTTTAGTCTCTTGAATAGTAGCTGATCAGGAGTTAGTGTTATTTTTTACGTTTATTTCACCAAATTGTGGTTCATCCTTCGTACTGGAACTTTGATACCATTAGTCTGGTGAAGCTCTGGCCCTTTTGAGCAGAATTTTGAAATAGTTGTATTTCTTTCAGTTGAGACATTTCACCTATTAACAATTAATCACACGATATCACTAATCCTATCTTAGACCACTGATTTTATAAAAGTTTTCATGCTACATAGATGTTGCAAAACGAGTGGTTTTTTGAAAATATCTAATCCATTCTTTTATTTTGCAGTTT
This sequence comes from Parelaphostrongylus tenuis, assembly GCA_019055375.1. NCBI lineage: Eukaryota > Metazoa > Nematoda > Chromadorea > Rhabditida > Metastrongylidae > Parelaphostrongylus > Parelaphostrongylus tenuis. Next base: position 173,045 of record JAHQIW010007353.1, read on the forward strand.
ATAATGCCCTTTTCGATTAATACACATTTGTCATCATACTCTCACATTTCGCCTTCGATAGTTTGTTGAAATTTCATCCACTTTTTCTCTTTTTCCAACTTGTCTAGGGCCGCATGAACACTGCAGTGCCCATATTGAGTTTAAAGGGGTTTTAGCTTTCATATTCACTGCACTACGCATATTTAATCGATAGCTAATCAAAAAAGTCCGAAATAGGAGGGTTTAGAGTGCATTCAAATTGGTGCTCATACATGAGAGGTGTTTTCTCTTTCTTTCTATTAAGAAATGCATTTCTGTACTGTTTCACGATTTCATCGGTTTGTCATTTCTACTAATTACATTACCAATAAAGTGTGCCAGTGGTGGACTTTTGTTGACTTTCCCCTCCTTCCCAGATACGATTATAAAAAACTTCTTCTTTCACGATCGACACAAAATATCAGTGGTTCCTATCGTGTGTTTCTGATAACACCTCTATCAGCCCTTGCAATGTTGATCATCCAGCCAACAGCTAGTCGTACTACATCTATATTTGTTGTATGTCAGTGTCACAGGGTAAGTTTTGTTCGCTCGAGTGACACTGGCTACATTATTTTGAATTTTCGTAGTCTTCTTAGAGACGTGGCTATGGACACTTGGATCCCACCAACTATTCCGAAAGTGCTGACAGATAGATATGTTGCTGCGTCGAAAGAGTGATGACAAAACAAGCGTCGGTAGTGCAGCGGATTAGAGCACGCGACTCTGGATAGCGTGAAATACGGTTTCAAATCCCAACTGACTCAAAGTTTCGCCCATCACTCTACATAATTGGGAATATTTCTAAAGTTTTGAGATGGTATAGCTGTAACACATGTAACTGTTAACTTCAAAAACACTGAAAATACTTAGATAAATTGCTTCGCGAGCTTATTTACTACTCCTGTCACTCACATATCACATAGTGCCTTACGAGTTCCCCATTCGATGTTGAATATATATACTTCGTTCTATTGTAAGGCACTGCCATGTGTTAAAAGTAGAGACAAAAAAACACTTCTGCATAATCGTGGTAGTGGAGAATGAATAATAACACATTCGCCACCAAGTGCATAGAAATTTATGCACATTTATGCAGCAGATGGTTTTGTTTTAGAGAGCTTTTTCACCGTACCTCTTGCGCTCGATCTGTTCAACACATATACTGGTTCAGACGTCGTCCGAGGAAGGCTATTCTCTTTCCTTGATAATCTAGGGGAAATCGTTTCGCGGAAGAGTTCACTTTGCAGGAAGAGGCCATTAACACTTTGGCGACCAATCGCTATTCCGTGCAATTGGAGCCCTTTATCTATGTGCGCCAGTGTTTCTCAGTAATCAGGATTCAAGAAAGGCGAGCGAACTACATTCTCTAAAGATTGTCAAGTCTTGCCAGTTTTGTTTTACAATGACTTTATAACCTTCAGCTTAGTAGTTATACATGAATGCTATGTGTATGCTCAACATAGAATTAGCAGTCGAACGAAATTCCACCTTTGCCAACAGTCCAAAAAGCCAGTAGACTTGCTTTTGATAAGATTGCGGAAAGGAGGTGCGTCATGGATTGTGCACAGCTACCTTTTTAGTCTTTTCACTTCATCACTGGGAACCGTTCCATACTGATGGTCAGTAAACTATCCTCTAACCATCTATCAATGGTACGCTTACCAAGAATGCCCCTTCTGGTTTCATACATTTGCCGATAGCATGATCTGATTACAACGTGATTGGCGTGATGTCCTCATTCCATCGATTATTCGCGCCTCAATTACCGTTGTAGAGATGTCTTCCCTCATCCTGCATATTGCACATGTGCTTCATAATTACATAGTTTCCAGAATTTTATTTATGGATCGTTACCGCTTTATACTGTGTAAACGCGATCACTTCAACACGGTATGGATAGTTCACGGTCCTACTTGTCCGAAATGTTTTGACAGAAGGCATCGCACCTCTAAATATTACAAGGAATTTTTGATATAAACAAGCTTTCCAAGGCTGTGTACATGCGAGCTTTTCACGGCTTCGATACTAAAGAGAATTCCAGTGCTGGAACAAGTCACTTCTCTCATCTGATTTAACATAGCTCTGCACAGCATATCTGCTCTCCTTTCCTTCGAGTGCTTTATTAAGACCACGCTCAAATTTCAATAGATCCTTTCATTATTATTTGAGCCAACATGTCACGTGGTCTGGTAAAGGCTCTTGTACAGCCCGAGACACGTGTTTCGTCCTTACAGACTCATCAGCCGGGCAGAACCCGTCGTCTGTCGATCTTTTCATAGTCAGTTCTCTCGGGAGCGTCACACTCCTTATATATAGTTATCGACGACCTACGCTTTACACTCTCTGTCAGGTGAAACATTCACCTAACACAGAGTGTTTTCGCACTCGATTGCTAGCTGGCTGGTATTTTATCATATTATACCTTTCCTTCGAGTGCTTTATTAGTGCGAGTGCGAAAACACTCTGTGTTAGGTGAATGTTTCACCTGACCGAGAGTGTAAAGCGTAGGTCGTCGATAACTATATATAAGGAGTGTGATGCTCCCGAGAGAACTGACTATGAAAAGATCGACAGACGACGGGTTCTGCCCGGCTGATGAGTCTGTAAGGACGAAACACGTGTCTCGGGCTGTACAAGAGCCTTTACCAGACAACATGACATATCTGCTCTCCGTTTTCGCAATCATCTAAGTTTTCAATGCCATGAGTAACACATATAGATGCCTCTATCTACATCAGATTCACTGTCGTTAACGATCAACGCTTCGAGATATTACATTCCTCCTGTTTTTTGCTAAAACTATCATCAAGACTTTCATCCCTTTCCTCGCATTCACTTTATTCAGACTCCAGGACAGAATGCGTAGAGAGTTCTACGTCATATCGCACATCTCCCACCTCTGTACTGCCACTGTAAATAAGAAGTCGATTGAGATCGATGTTGGAATCTCCTTCGGCTGACTTGTCCCATACCCATTATTGTCAGCTCTTAGCTCTAATGGAAATTATCACTTATGAATCATACTTAAATAGGGACTACTTTCCTTCTTTAATAAGAACTTTCTTGCAGAGTAAAGCAGGATCATTGGCCAACGTCACCGTGTTTTCGAGTGATGACAAGAAAGAACTTTTTAAGCTACATCAACTAATATTTTTCCAACCCAGATTTTTTAGTTCAAGGTCATTGGCTAGCCTATATAGTGGGGTGTGTACATACTTTTGAATAAGTGACATGTAGTGAACGCAACGCTTTTTTGCTTAAGCTCCCATTGTTTTTGTATGAAACGTTAACTATCTCTTAGGCGACCAGTTCAAGGCTTATTTGGCAGTAGAATCCAACGCAAACGATTATCTGGCTCACAATTATACTCTCCACTATTATATTTCAAACCGCGATCTTTCATCGGCTTCATACTAAAAATCTATATGTTCTCAGTTCACATGTTGATAGATAATTTTGAATGACACTATTCGAAGTTTTAAACAAAGAGTCTGATGAATTCAAGCGACAGCGGTGATTGATATTCTGCATGCTCATGCCACACTATTCATGCAGTATAGTGGGTGGCGTGTAAGATTTATTATCGAAGAGTTGACGAGTACGAAGCTCAATATTACCTCAACAAACACTTCATTACAATTTCGTTTTTGACTTTTTTCAGTATAAAAAATCTGAATGACGGCGTCGAAGTAGCGGCTTAATACAATTTGCGTAGAGTTAACGAATAGCTGATGGAAACGGCTGCTACTTGAATAATTCTTGGACCCGCCGTGGTGTTTCCTTTTTTTCGCTGAGAGTTCTGATTTTTTCTGTGTGATCATGCTAAACACGAAAATGGCTCAAATTTTGTCACAGTGAACATTAAAGCTCCATGAATACTTTCGAAAGGATTAGGAGATGGAATTGCTTTTTTGATCAACGTCGGCTACTAATCTGCTTTACATTTCATATATTCACCGTTATTTACAAATTTTGTTATGGTCAGCTATACATGACTTCGTTCAATTACGAAATTTGATTACTTTTTATTCGTACTGTCATTGATCGGTTGGTCTATCAGAAGCAAAGCTTAGTGCCGTGGCGGTGAAATCCGCTCATAGAACAATGAAACATTCTCCCAAAAAGAGATCCGTTGCTGCATAGGAATCCGACCGAATTCACCCATAACCGTCGAAGGAAGACGAGAGCATCGTCTTTGGCCCGATCAAGTTTTGAATGTAGTAAATAGATTCTTCATGAACTGTCCACAATACAATCATTAACTTGCTGACTAAGCAGAATTTGTGAGTAATGAAGAACTACAACTACTCTGTTCTTTTGATTCTTTGCTCCTCCTGTCGTTTTGATCGGCTTACCATTCTGCAACTAGTTTCGTTCAATGCTAGTTCATTGTTGCTTATAGCTGGTTGTGCAAGTCATTACACTGTCCTAATCTTGGATAATAGTTTGTTCAGCTAAGGGTTGTGCTCACAGATTTATCAACATGTCTAACATGTTGCATCTCCTTGTTAATTTGTTCGGTTGAGGGAAAAGATCCTTAACATCCGCTGGAAATTCAAATTTCATGAATAAAGTCAATTAAAAACAACGACAAAATCTTTCCAAAACAATGACCATCATTATTCGCAATCCCCTACCGACCATCTGCAAGCTTCCGAATCTGCTCGAAATCGCCATTCCTTGGGCTTTGAATCAACGAAACTCCTGACATGCCTCTTCAACTTGATCAAATGTCTCGAATCTGCGTCAACACAGGAAATGTTCGTTATAGCGGAAAAGACCATAATCGGACCGCGTAGCATCCAAACTGTAGGCTGGGTACGCAGACCTCGATTGTCTCCAATTCATCAAACTTTTCCTAAGTGCCTTTGCGGTGGGAAGTTTGACATTGTCTTGTTGGAACAGCTCGCGCTTTCGACGAATCAATGTCCGGTACTTTTACTTCGACGCATCATAGACTCGGTCCAGTGGCTCGCAGCAGAGTTCGGCACTGATGGCGCGACCCCATGAATTTAGAAGAACCGATACTGTGTATAACAAACGTAGAATCTAAATTTTTCACGTGCTTTAAGAGTGTCCCTCAACAAGTGCTCTTACCAAGTTGATGAATCCTGCAAGACATTTCTTAAATCTAAATTTATTTTTGTCTTTGGGGTTTTCTTCACAGTGAAATCTGACTCGTAATCATAACATGCTACAAATATTATAGTAATATAACCAGTATATGCTTTATTTTCAGATGAAAATGAATTATGTGATCAATAAATGATGATAGTGATTCGTACAATATATTTCAATAATTGTAAATGATAATAATGTTGATATTTCATTCTAGTTTAGGCTGTCCGTTTGCGCATCTGACTGTGCAGTTCTCGGCACTTTAGCACTCAATTCGTTTCCTCGATTGCACCCTCCCAATGGTCTTCCAACATTTCGCATGTTGTTCTAGATGCTATTTGAGGATTTCGTTTTTTCATGAATGCCGTAAAGTTCTTTTCAGCAATCATGCATTTTCGAAAAAACGTGAGCTAGGAACTTGCGTTAGGCGTTCGCTGCTTGATAGCAGGACAGTGCTGGTGGAAGTGGTCGAGCCAGCACCTTCGTTCTTTATAGCCTGCATCACTAATCACTCGACCACCACCCCACCCGTATAATAACTTGCATTAATTGTAATATTTGCAACCATATAATATTAATCAATTGTGATCGCATTTGTATAATGATTATGTAATAACTATAGTACCGATGTAACATTAGTCGTAATTTATGATCACACAATGATTTTTACATATATTTGCATTCACGACTTTCTCGTGGCGTAATATTTCTTGACTTATTTTCTGCATAAAGCACTCTGGACTATTTCAACTAATCTTTAGCGTTCTTCCACTAGTCGGTTTCTTAATATGCAGAGTGCATATGGTGCAGTGGCTAGAGGCATATCGCAATGCACGTGAGGTCTTTGATTCAATTCCGCATATGGGGTTCGCCATGGCTTCCATCTTTTTGGCGTCGACAAATTAGTACCAAACATATCTGGTAACGATACTTTTTTAATGTATTTATCGACCACCGCATACAATTGTATAGGCCAGATATCCAATCGACCATCTTTAACGAAGATTAATGAAGCCGAATACGTGGTAGACCTCTTCAGAATTGAACAGCACCGAGTGATTTGTCTTTTTACATTCGTATCTGAACATATTTACATATCCGCTCATGTCAGCCCATATATCCAAATGAATGTCACTACTATGATTCAATTTCTGAAGAGAAATATATCGACAAAGCAAGTGAAAAAGCGACTAAAAACATTCTCAAGGACTATATTGACCCAATCTGTTGCGTGTGGTTCTCCAATTACCTTTCTTGAGGGTTCTTCCATCGTACGGTTTCGTGGATGACGCGGTTAAATCGACTGCGCTATGACTTTGGAATTCGAAATGACTCAGGAGTCCTTTCGAGCAATATATTTCCAATGAGATGAATTCAAAATGAGATCATCTCCGATTAGCTCAGCGACCTGTGGGCAAAACAACATCGACAACGCTGACATTTTTATTTGCACATTATAAGTCTCCGTCGTGAAATTGTCATCTTTCTGAAACTCACAATTCATAATTCCGTTTTAGCGGTCACATTAGCACGGGTAATTGTAGCGGATCTAGTTCTCAAAGTGGTGAGAGTCTGTGCACTCAGCAGAGACCTCAGTCAAGGTCTTCCTCAACACAGTGCGTACAGCAACACTGTCACTGTCTGATCTTGTTCACCACCATCGAAGAACATTCATCGACTCGTATTATTTCTGACGAAAGCCCCAGTTCTCATTTCTTCCGCGCGTCCTCGTCTGTTTGATGTCGCCTCTAAGAAAACTTGATAATTTGAGCGTAGAAGTCATATAAACAGTGAGAATGTGTACAGATTGTTTCATTTTAAAGAAATGAGCATCTAGTAATGTTTTTTTCTCCGGCATTCTAACGCAGTTTAGTTCATCTTTTACGACTGAATTATGATTTATTATTAGAAATTATTCTCTCTCAAGCATCATTGTTAATTGTTTATTTCTCGAGATTTCTAGTATTTTCACTGTTTTTTTTTCGCAGTGTTAATATAATTCATACATAACTAAGCGAACTGGGTGGTAACCAAAAAATGGGACCTTAGATAGAAGTCGAACCCACGTTTCACACATACCGAAGACTTGTGTTATCACACACCACTGGGGCTTATTTGCTCCACCACTCATTCTATGTTAGCTGTTAGCCACGAACCTTCAACAAGTTTGGTCGGGTATGCGATTTCGCTTTACAAACCTAGTTGAGCTGATAGCCACTGTTAGACATAATACTGGAGAATTCTAGTATTCTTACCGCTTTATGGATGGAACGCGAACTCGACTCCCGTCTGAGGTCGCATTTTTGCTCACCACTCAATTCGTTTTTTAATTTTTGTTGAAATACTCACAGTGTGGTGAATACTCTATGATGCCTTCTTGAATTCCATTATCTGTGAGCTCATAAAGCTGAACGAGCTTGTTCATTGCCGTATCCCGAATGAATGGCCGGCAGAAGGTGGTGATCCTCTTTTCGGTTGCTGGCCTGGTAATTGCTACAATTAACCTTCACTTTCATCGAAATTGTTGACTGCCTTCAATTTTATCTGTAAATTTGTTCATTCACTGTAAAAAAAACTAAGCGGAAAAGTTTCATCAAATAACCCTAATTATTGTCATGCTCCAACTTGCCACTCGTAAAGCTGAGTCACTCGGATTCCTATCGTGTACCTTGCCATAACGCCACATGATGACGTGTTTTCATTATAATGACACTCGCGGATAGTGCTGATGGTTAGGTACACTTTCAGCGAATGATCTGTCAGACAAAGTCTTCTAGCAAGTGTAATCGATAAGTTCTATCTCAGTATAAAAGGCTTCAAAAGAAAAGCAGATCCGAAAGTTTAAAATAACACATAGAAGAGGAGCCGTTGAGCGTATTGCAAGAGTGTTGCTCATGTCTGCACCAAAGGAATGTTTCCTAAAAAAAGCATTGTCCACACGCAATGAAGTCGTCTATTTCTCATTCGGACATGCGATTTGCAGTGATTATGATCAAAGTCCTCCTAATCAGCTTTATCCACAGAGCAGTAGCTACATTCAAATTGGGAAGTTCAGCCGTTCCATTAGCGGATAAAGCGAAGATTTGTACGACAAGTTTATAGTGGACGAGTTTCATCTTCTGAATGATCGACGAAGCTGAAAAAGTTAATGCTTAGCTGTAGAAGGATTTTGTATGATGAATGTGGTTTCATTACCCAAGTAATGGATTTTTCCACATAAAAAATTCATTAGAGCTGTGGTTTGAAGATTTGTCGTCAAAAGCATTTTAACTATGTCTTCTTTTGAACCGTGTCGGAAAAAATTTCAATCCTCTTTCATCATATCCTTCTATGTAAGAACAGTATTCCCATTTACAATTTCTATGCAGTTGCCGCAAAAACAGACGACATCGACTTTTTTCTCTTGAGTTCTGAAATTTCTATCAAGAGCATAAAGACCAGATCAATTAGTCAACATTACTGCGATCATATTTACTACATTCACATGGCGTTTAACCTCTCGTAAATCCCGTCATTCACTCAATAAAATACATCAAAAACAAACTGGTTTCAATGTAATGAGAGATCGAATAGATGATCTTTATGAAAAGGTCTGTCGCCACCATAGTATGTTGGATGCTCTTCATGAGTTTTTCATGAAGATTATCAAACACGGAATTGCAATAGCGTATCTACTGAACGATTCATATGCGAGTCGTTATCTGTGACCTGCCAGGAGTACCGCTTAACTCGTTTCGGTTTTTTTTTTCGCAATTTAGAACGTGTGCTCGACAATTTCAATAGACAAACCCTAATATGCCAACGATCAAGGCAGATCCACGACGCATCCTGGAAATGCTCGTTGGTCTGACATTTCTCGTCTTCTCTTGTCATTCATATTGGAGATGGAACTCAACAATGCCTTCATCTTAATCTTAAAGATGTTCATGATTGGATTGCATGTGGAATAAATGTGGGCGGCCGCTTGAAGAACAAATAGAATATAAAGTGAAGATGAGATTGCCTCAGCCTAAACTTTTCAGTAGATCTACGCAAAGATATGCCTTCACTTGCTCGCCTAAGTTGTTTCGTTGGTGCTCACCTTTTCAGATAAAACGTAAGGCGTCCTTCGATCATGTCAAAAATTTTGCACACTACGTAGATAACGCAGGAGAGTTTTTAATATATCATCGATACTCGTATACACCTCATATTCTACGTTCTTAGTCCATCGAAAAACAATCTGTTCACGGATACCGAGCAGTAGACTGCTAAACGAAGAACAAATGGATTGTTCATACAACAGGAAGTCGGCAGCAGCTAAGCGATAAAAAGATGGAATACTCAAGATTTCCAATGTTTTCACTGCTTTCTCCTCAGGGTTATCATGTTCTGAAATATATCTAAGTGAATTTAATGGTGATCAAAAATCGACCTCAGACAGAAGTTGAACCCGCGTTTCACCCATGCCGGGAGCGTGAGGTAGAATAGTTCTCAGGACAATAAGGTAGTTTCATTGAGAATCTACATGCAAAATTTATGATCATATTATAGCACAGATTCATTGTCTGTATTTACACAACATTATGCGCAGGTATCTCTTACATGAACGTTTTAATGGTTGAAAGTTGAAACGTTCTTAACCTGGATACATCCGACGTTCCACGTGCAGGCACTGTTGTCGTGAAAACCTAATTTCTCTCAATTTATCGCCTTATTAAACTTGTGTTAATAAAGTGAAATTAAGGTTTTGTACAAAGAATCTTTTGTTTTATATCTTTCGAGCCTAATGATGTTGCAGCCCAATTCGCTTTCAGCGAGCTCTGAGAAGGCACGCTTTGTTCAGCTTATCTGAGACGATCTTCTCTTAGAAATTAGTCTTAAGTCTAGATTTCAATCACATCACAAGTGACTTTACGAGGTTTTCACCGCATCCATGCTGAATGCCAAAGATGCCTCTCCTCTGTTATTCAAATATAATGAGAAGTGCATATGTGCAAAGACTAGTGTGAGGTAAGCAGCAAATGTCTCTATGACTCAGCTGCATTCATTTCTGTTTTGATTTCGTAATTTTGAGGTGAACTCAATCATGTTTGGAAAGTTTGATCCATTGTTTCCGTTTCATGCTTCTGATTTTACATTCAAAAACCTTCTCCTTCTTTTTTTCTTTACCAGTTCGCTCGTTGTCACAAGATATGCAAGGGTAGGGAAGACAATAGTTGTACCTATTCACTTTATAGATCTATCATATGAGAGGATAAACATTACTTTCTCCGGAGTTGCAATTGTGCCGATAGTTAGGGAGCTATTGACGCCTCAGAATGTTTAGCTCGAATTTCATTGGTGTTACCAATTCTTTTTGGAACTTACTTGAGTGCTGTTGACCTGTCAGGCATAATTCTTCGTGTTTGATTGATAAATCAGGGAAAAATCTCAGCAGTGAGGTGGTTTTCCTGAGTGACGCATCCTTTTGCACTTTTCTGAATCAATACTGACCGATTCATGCCATTATAGATCACTATTAGTTCAAAGCATTTTTGTTTGGAAAGGCATTTATTAACAAATGCAAGCTCTGTTTTAGTCAGTAAAAAGCGACCTTGAGGCACATACATTTAACAATTCGAATTATTCCGGAATCTTCTTTCCAATGAATTTCATGAAGAGATGATCATCGATTTCTGATATTAGGGCTTTGACCGAATGCAAAAACTAGAACTTCTTCTTTGAATATGCAAACGAAGACAAACCCCAGCTCTACTCTTTTATCTTATTAGTCGTCTTTGAACAGTGGAAATATTTGCTTCATCCTCTCAAAATTGTACCGAAAGGCTTCTGCTTGGAGATATTTGTATAAGATTCTATAAAACTCCTACTCTTCTTTTTTGAGCCAAACACGTGGTGTTATAGTATTTCTTTATTCAACAGCTGACATTTCGGCTCTTCGCCTTTTTAGAGCCTGAAAATGTCAAGTTGTCTACAATCTAATCAGTCAAGCACCTCCATTACTCCTCTAGAGAATCACCAGACCTAAGCTGCCTATACAACAATTCTTATACATTCAAGTGATTTCATAACATCTTGGACTTGTTAAAGCAAGGGTATGGTTCCTATAGAGTACAGCGACGTTGAAAGGCTCATTGCTTCCGTTGTTTGAGTGCTTGATGGGTAAATAGTCGAGCATCATCCTCAAGTATGATAGGAAGCACGGCATGAAAAAATAAAGCAAATACAAGATTGAAAATTTTCCATTACACTGTAATACAAAGTTGGACTTTTGGAATCTGTTTATTACAATGGAAATGGAGATCACTTGAAATTCTTCCTATTTAACCGCTATTAGCGGTGGTACGATGTTACAGATATACGTAAAGATGTAAAGTGATGTGCAAAGTTTCCGCGTCAGGCAGGACTCGTGCTCACATCTCACTCTATCCGGGAGCGCGTGCTCTAACTCATTACACATTGACGCTCATTTTGCACATCACTCGAGTTTGGGTCCGAGTTTTGTCCGACGCGAAAGCTTTGCACATCGCTCTACATCTTTGAAAATGGAGATCGTCTTGAGGAGATACCTTTGTAGCTTGCCTTCCTCATAAAATTTCTTTTGTTTTGAAACAAAAGCCACAGCTGGCAGAATTCTCTAACGGTACGGCTAATGCAAGGATCGTGCACATCTTTATGGATAGAAAATGGTACCTGTACGATTTTGATGTCGTTGCATCTTTTTACACGGGACTAAATCGGTAGATCCTTCTTGAAGGGATCCGCTTCTTCGAAAAAATGGGAAGGAATGCTGTCATTGTACGAAAACTGGAAAACAAGCAGTGTACAAAAGTTTCAAATAAAGCAAAATTTAGTAGGAACTCTCCATGCTCAAATTAGAGCACCGTCATGGACGAATGTCGCCTAACAAAGGGGCAAATGGAATATGTGCCGGGGTCCGCACAACTAGTGAAGAAGGACCCTTCAAGTAGGTAGTAACTTGCGCGAAAAAAGGATACGATGAAGAACCACCAGATTCAGTCGAAAACGCTCTGAATCTACGCTAAATAGAATTCCAGTCAAAAAAGTAGCTCAAAGTTCGTCACAAACTACAAAGAAGTCCTGGGAAAAGAGGTTTTACTTCTGCGAAAATCGTGGTGTTACATGATCATCGATGCCATAATACAAAAAGGTTTGCAGAAGGATTCTCATTCATGCTAAAGAGCGACGTTACCAGACGCGAGGCAAAAAAAAAGGCAATAAAATGCTATCAATACTTTCGTGCTCAAAGAAAGTGAGCGACCTTCATTCTTTCGCTTTATGCCGAACTTCCAACAGAGCAGTGTTATGCATATCTCTTTCGATTCAGCCTTACGTAAATTTTCTTTACATTCGAAAGTTGGAGCAGTTATCAGAGACTTAGTCCTTCGTACAGTTCCTCGGTTAGATAATATTTCAGCTGATCATCCGCAAGCTGATGTTAATTATCTACACGTCCCTCCTCCAAGGCACATGACATTTTATCTAAAAATAGAACGGATAGCGAGTCAGCGAAGGACACTTAGGATCCTTCCATGCAAAACTGCAACGTGAACAGCTACGAATGGTGATATTTTGGTGATGTACGTTTGGTCCATCTATTAATTGTTTTTGCAAGCTTTTCATCAACGTGAGCCCAGCGCGCATCTTGAAGAGCTTGAATGAATCCCAACCTATGAAATAGGCTGCACTTCCTCAAGGTCTCGAAAGCTATAGAGTTTCGACAGAGAATATCATCCACATCTTCAAACTCTTTTGGCTGAGTGGTAGCGCAGTCTAAGTGACCTGTTCATCACGAGCAGAGTGTTGATTGACACTGGGCACGGTTCATGAAGCCTTTCATACAGTCAAGCAAAGCTGGGAAATCAATACCACATTTGTCTGGAAGCAGTTTAGCCCCTTAAATCGAAGTGGAGCACTCTAGCCCGTCTATTATAGTATTTCAAAAGGAGTAAATTCTATAGGCATTTATCCATATTTCTGAAAGTAATAACAATTCAAGCAGCAGCCGAGCTCTCGAATAATGTCAAGAACTTTGTTAATGATGAATAAAAGGAAACGAGTCGGATTACGGGAAGTTTCGGCTTTTCGTGCGATAGATGTGAAAAGCGCCAGTGTAAAATAGAGTAGAGAAAAGGACGTGTTGTACATAAAAGGAGTTGTTCACGGCATTGGTCAATTCATAACGGATACAGCGATCTCATCGACAATTCATTATTCAAAATAGCAAAAAAAAATCACGTCTCCAATCTTCTTCTGTCGATGACGTTGTGCTCCTTTCGAACATTACTATGAGAACACTCCTTACCTAGCTTAGCGAGGTGAGAAGAATCTGAACATCAAAGCAATTGGGAAAAACTCAGTTTAAAAGATATTTCCAGATCTAGAAGACAACAGATTTTCTTTGATGAGTAAGCGAGTGAGAGAATGAATTTACAAGCTTACTTGGCTCTGCGGAGCTGTATGACACCTTCAACAAAGACTGCTAATTTTAATGATTTCGACCTGCGTCATTGCTTAATTTGCGCAACAATTCTTCCGTCCGTGCGCCATTCCATGGATACATAGGTTGATATTCCGACCATGTTGAAGAAGTTGCACTCAGTGATCCAATCCTCAAACGACATCTTTGAAACTGAAAAGAAGAAAAATTAAACCAGTTTCTATAATTCATACTTTTAGCGAGTACTCCGTCCACAAGACCATTTAGGATACTTCTCGACGATTAAACATCAATGACACAACAGGTGAAAATAAAGGCATTAGGATAGATTTGAAAGGGATAGAGACGAATTTGAAAGAGACCATCAAGAAGGTGGGCCAAAGTGTTGATCACGCAGGCAAAGAAGTTATACTCAAAGCTTAAAGTACCTCTCAGTTTCTTATTAGACCACGATTGAGGCCACAAGCGAAAAAAGTCGCGTCAATAGGTAACGATCGCCAAGGAGCAATACGAGTGGAAAATCACTTAAGACCGTCTAGCATATGGAGAGAAGTCATCGAAGTGTTCACGGTATCTGCTAAGTAATGCTGCAGAGTTTATGAAATAAAGAACTCTCTGAAGAGGTAGACTCTGAATGTTACTGTGCTGGGCTTATTCCTCATATCACCCCTAGGATATTTCTTCTAATGTTTGGCGTCCAGCTGGTACCCGTTACACACAAAGTCTTTGCGATGCCGGTTTTATCTATACACCACCGTTATCAGTTTCAGCGCTTCCACGTTTTTCTACATTCCACTCATAAATGTTTCTTGCCGTAATTTCGGCAATCGTTTGAAAAGAGTTTGTTGTAATTCTTTTCAATTGCTGACTGCAACACAATCGCTTCTTCTTAATCTTCAGCGGTGGCTGTCATTGCATGTATTTATGGTGTACAGTTTTATGAATCAGCCCTGATGTTGGCCAATTCGCAGTCAACAAATTTGTGATGAAACTTCACCAGTGGATTTGGGATTGTTAGCTCGAAGACAATTTGCAGTCATATTTTTCAAATTATAGGCTTCAACATACAACTTGAATAAAAATATAACCTCGTGCATTGAATTTCGTCACATAAATGCCTGGATACATCAATGAGACCTTCCAATTACTCTACAGATATCTCCCACCTCGTTGTAAATGTCATTAAATGAGATGAAAAATACTACAATTCATGAATCTCTGCCCAACAAAGCGTCGACTTACTTATTTAATCATAGTAAACTGCTAGACTTATCAATTCAATCAATCGCAACCTTTCTCCTTTTTTGTTTCAAGTCCCTTTTTGCGACAATGAAGCGTTCAAATATGTAGGATTGTCCATTAAAACACAGTGGTATTTTTGGACTTCCTGTCAATCTTACCTATATCTTATATGAATTTATGTTGTTACATATTTTTGTACATACACATATATATGCATGTATCATTTACATTTATACAGAATACTTGACATGTGCGTCAAATTTAGTGCCAGAATGTTTTGTTTTGCTAATATTTCAATGGATTCAAATATCAGAAAATTAATTTGAGTAATATTCAAGGAAACGACGAGACTCTAATAGAGAAATTCTGCGGCCCCTCAAGAAGCTAGTTACAGTGACCTAGTAATTCTTGGGAGCAGAGTTCTGGTAATTTAGGAAAGTTGAGAAAAAAAAAGAAAACAACTGGGAGCGGGCACGAGCAGTATTTCATTCAGTCATTGATATCACTGATTGGTTTGAGTTCTTCAGGATTTTCATGTTCCATGAAAACGGTTCTTACCTGCATAAAGATTTTAAGCTGATCATAGCTTTCCTTATGCAGTGGTTCATCATATTGGTGACTATTATCTCTTAGCTGACTCGTCTTCGCAAGCGTACAGTGGTGTAATCGCGCTTGTCATTTATCGGAACGATTTATGCTCGATTTGCGAGCAGATTTCCGGTTTTTCAGACCACAATCGTTTCAAAACTTCGTTTCGTTTATCTGTTGACGATCGCCTCCAAATCTCCGCTGTTTGCAACGCTCACTTTTCACCTATCCATTTCGTTTACCACTTCGTGTTTATCAATTGCTAAATGATTTGTCTGCAAAAGATAAAAGTGTGACTTGCTTTATATTTTTCCGAACATCTCATATCTCATATATATATATATATCATATATATATATATATATATATATAAAGGATAAAGGATAAAGCTCTCGGCGTTGATCAATCCCTGAGGGATGCGCCATGCATTCGACTTCAATTTTTAACTTCGTTTGAGGTGACTGAATGCACATCTGACCTTTACAATGACTCGCGGTGGCCTCCCGCTGAACCGAGTCAGTGCTGCTTATCCTCCCAAACAAGTCTGAGTCTGGTACCAATTTACCGACCCCGAAGGGATGAATGGCTTGGTGAGCCATGAGCGCGAGATCGAACCAGTGACCTCGTGTGCGACGCAGTGCACCTCTAACCACTGCGCCACATGCGCTCAATCATATATATATATAATACTATATATATATATATATGCGTATTCAATAACTGAAATGTTGGTGCAATGATTGAGAATCCGAAATAAAAAAATGAATGGCTCAGTATGGAGCTCATCTAGACCTCTCAAAGAAGCCACCGACCAGAAACAGAGCCATGACTAGCGTCGACTTTTTCGACTTAACGATCCTCTCAGCACTCTGCTATGCAGCACCAAAGTGGACTGATACTTCGACCACGTCAAGACTACTGCTAACAACTCACAGAGCGCTTGAACGATGTCTTCTGCAAATTCAGTTAGCACTTACAACGTTCTACTCGTCTTGGGCAACTCGGATCTACAAATCTCATCTCATATCCAGAGCTACATACATCCACAGAGAAACGCACATAGGTCGGTCATATAGTAAAAAGAGCAGAAACAGTTGGACGAAAAAAACTGTTGAGGAAAGTCCACGAGAATACATCAGTCCACGAAGACGACCTCCTACACATTCGGCGGACGTAGTCGTAAGCAGAATTAATCAGCTGTACCAACTCTGCCGATAAATTACAAACCACAGCAAAATTTGCACTAGCCGCCATTCCCGAATTCTCCGCCATGGGTGACGATCATGATAAGAAAAAACAAGTGGAAAATGTGCTGGAGCCCGTACAACTCGTGAAGACGGGCCGTCCAAGTATCTGGGTAAGTAAACACTTATACGAGAATCATCGTACAACTTGCCTGCATGCAAATGTCACACTCTACGTACAAATTTCAGCGCTTCAAATCGTGTTTTCTCTTGTTTTGATCACAACTACTTCGAAGCAAGCTTTCAACATTTTGAATTTCCTTAAAATATTCCATACAGTCAAAAGTTCCGGTTATAATTGTGAAGCATGAGTGCAGCTCCTGTTCTGGTACACAAGAGTTATATATGCCCTAGAACAGTGTGCATGGGACATCATGGAGCATAAATAGAACACAAAAAAGCTTCAATCTTCTCAGACAGCGGAGAAAAAACATTTTACCTAGAGGAAATCACAGTGAAGTGTTCACACGCGCTCCAATCGCTTTCCACTTCTATCTCGCCTCTTATAGCTCAAAATCGCTTGAGTCTCTTGCTTTCATCATGAATTTATAACAGCTATAAATCGTTCTGTGTGAAACGCGAAGCCTAATAGTTGCTACGCTTCCAACTCCAGCTGTAATCACACGTAGGGCTAATCAAAAGCGACTTTGTGTGTATAGGTTTTAGAAGAAGTGTATTAATGGGTTGAAGCCCATACTGCTGCAGATCAGTGGTCTCTTATCGCTGAGTGTGCGTTTGACATAAGTATGAGAGGATTATAAGGTGAATGTCAATCAGCCAAAGTACACTGATCAAGTGAGAGCAGTGAAATGCGCTGTTTTAAGCGCCCAACGATAGAGAAAGTGATGGAGAAGGAAAAGAGACTTTGCTGGCGCTCAACTCGAGCCCGACGACAGGACGACAAGTGACAGTTAAACAAGAGTCTGTCGAGCAGTAAACATAAAGACTGCGGAACAAAGACTGGAGTCGTTTCTGCGCAACATGAGTTCGATGACGAACTACTTAAATGATTAATTAGCGATAAAATTGACAATTACTTTCATTATTACTGGAGAGAAACCAGCGCTAGTGCGTGATTTTTCTCATTATTTCCCGTTCAATTCAATGTGATGATATTGTAAATTGGTCCTTGTACATCAACATTTTAACACTTTTTTTGATCCGTCATCACAGTGTTTTTTTCTCACTGCGCAGATCCCAGTGCTTTTAGCATTCGATTAGCTTTTGTCTTCTTCTTGAACGGCGAAGAATATTGGTTAAGCGAGTCTCCTTGAATTCTCGAGGACACCCTTGCTGTGGCGTTCCATAAGGCATCGTTTTGACTGCCGGAGATAGATGAGGGGAGGGAGAGGGGCAGGGTGGAGCTCGAGCCCACGCGCGCCGCAACGAGCATCACAACAAAATTGGTCTTCATATGAAAAAATAATTATGGGATAAAAATTTTATCGCTTTGTCTCATCAATTTGACGTAGCAAATGAAATGTAAATCTATAAAGTAATTACATTTTTATACTTTGGATGAACTATAGATACACGGAACACTATAGTGTTCGGTTATTGTTAGGAACAATAAATGATATTGGATCACCAGATGTTCGTATTAATCTTATTTGTATTGTGAAGACAGCGTTGAATTTATGAGAAGCTCAAGCATATCTCGTTTGTTATATCATACTTTTTTATTAGTTGAAGGATTACTGGCAAGTAAAGGAAATCTACTATCTATCGGCTTCATTAGAATCTCTATTGCTATTTTGTCTTAATCAATAAGTGGCAACAATGAACATTTCTAAGCTTTCTTTCTATCTAACACTAATTAGCTCAGCCTCATACAATGGTATTTATCTCTAAGCAGCTTCGTTTGATTCCACTTCATCTATCCAACAATACTACTAGCAGTTTTTCCTTTTAACCAAGAAAGAACTCATCATTTTCATATAACTATTCTGTTGACGCGTTCGTGATGTATGACCTTTATGAAGGTCGTGGATTATGGATTTTGGACGTTTCGACCCACGCGTACCAATTTCAAGGCATTCGCCAAATAATAGGCTTGGAACTTACATTACAAAACAATTTGTTTTCATTAGCAATTCATAAAATACACTTCACAGTACGAACAATAGAACGATGATTTGAAGAAACCAGTTCGCTGCGCGTTCTCTGACTACCGATTGTGAAATAAATACTGATTTCGGTGCACACAGGAAATTGAACGACATGAATGATGACCAGATTTCCGCGTGGGTGATTCTGTCACGAGTGTGTTAATGACACTTTTTTCATTTCCTTATTCGATATTCCTTACCGTACATACTGGGAGTGACTGATTTTGTATCTTTTGGGATATTTGGATTTTGTTATTACAAATATCTATGTATACTCAAGCAAGCTGAAAGCAATTCTGTCCTCACTTGAGCGAAATGTATGAGGCATTTTTTACTTTACTTTTGAACAAATCTTATCAAGTAAATCAGTGGATGAGATGTTCTTGAGCAATATTCCAATTCGATGCTTTGTTTGTTCTTTTTTGACCATTTTTGTTTAAAAACTTAGTGTTTAGCATTCCTCTAATGTGTTGGCTATCTTCCAGTTGCGCCGCACTAGAGAACACTGTTAATAATTTGCTCAGTCCTTTCTTAATTTCTTTCAGAATGATTTTGGAAGCCCGGTTTCATAAAACAATGTGAAATCGTTCATTGTGGATTTCAACACTAATCGCTTGAACTCCTTTGTGCTTTCCAACTCGCTAGTAGACCTTTTGAATTCTTTGAGCTCGTAATTGTAAAATTGTCATCCATTGTGACATGCATCAACAGTGCTTTTTACAGTTATTCACACCTCTACCTAACATATGGGCTGTACAATATCAAAAGTCGAAAACCGGTTTTTCGAAAACTGATTGATGATTTTTTGAGAGCAGGGAAGTTTGAGAACTGAAAACTTGGCAGACTTATAGGAAGGACTTTGTACTATTACTCTAAAAGCGACTATAGCTTCTAAAAATAATTTGTTTGTCTTCTCGGTTGTTTAGGACTACAACATGGAAAACTTGAGGAAACTTAGAGCTTTCGAATTTTCTGGAGCGGATCTACCAGTCAAAAACATCACCGGTATATTGAAGGGCAGGGCAGACTCCAATTAGACGAAATGCCATCACAACAAAATAAATTTGCAACTCCTGGATTCATTGACTTAGAATTCGTCACGGAGTAAGGAATTTCACTGTTACCTAGAAGGATTTCTAGATTTTGAACGCTCTTAGATCAATTAAGAAAGTTTACAGTAGGTTGAGATGTCTTTGTTTGAATTTGATTAGCACAAGTATTTTCCATCACATACGAGTGGAAACCGATTTATCTCGCACTTATAGCGCAATGGACTTACTACTGAATAAAAGTAGGAAGGCTACTCACAGTTGTTATATATTCTGCTGCGCCACTCTAGTTTTTTGTGCGGCGTAGTTGCGTTGCTTCTGTTCAGATTCAGTCAAATTAGTTAGACACTCCCATTGCTAAGAAATAGGAGATAAGACTAGATTATCATTCACGCGCGTCCATCTTTCAAAATTAATTCTAGCAAAGTAATTCTCATTGATCTATCTTATAATGAGATGTCGCTTGCAAATGGGTAACGAATCAATGGCTTATGTATTCTGGACCGTTAGACGACATGCTCAGGTGCAAGGTTACACAAAGATGACATAGTGAAAATCCCTTGTTCTTTTTTGATGTCTAAACCTTTGCAAGTAAAAATTTAGGGGTATGACGCATTACTGTTTAATCGGACTATCTGTCGTTTTCCAGTCTCCAGCTTAGCCGATCGAAACATTTGCAAACAATTGTAAAACGATGACGGTACAGCTTTACTCATACCAACTTACCAGTTTGACTCGATCATCTATCTGACATCGCTGCTCATTATTAGCCGTTGCTATAGCCGCAGCCGACGCCGCAGCCATTTGTCACTGGGATTTCATTGAGTGGTCGAGATTTTCCCGAACGAAGCGGCGATTTACCTCCTACGAGCAGCCTCCTGTTCATTAACAATACAAATACATTCCATTCTCCGAAGTGATAAGCCAGTCCATTTTGGCTGCCAGTTTTCTTTGATACCGGTTGTCAGATCGTTCTAGCAGCAGAACCTCTCTCTCTCCATCAATGATATTCATCATGTATGTCACGCAACACAGTAGTAATTATTTTAAAACCTACTTAAGTCCGCAGCTGCGCAGTAACTATCAGCACAATATTTCTCAGCAAACTCGTCTTCTGGCATATGCCAAATATTTCGGAGCGTCTGTCGTCCTTTAAAAATCTACGTTTATTTTTATGCCTGTATGATATCTGTTTGAATATATTTATATTTATATATTTAATATTTTATAATTTATTTAATATATTTATTTATTTTATAGTTTATTTAACATATTTAATATTTTTAATATATCTGAAATTTCAATATTTCTACTGCATTTTTCGCAAAGTTATGAAGTTTCATATATTATATATATATATTATTATATATATACTATATATATATATATTATATATAGAATTGAGTGGTGAGCAAAAACACGACCTCAAACGGGAGTCGTACCGACGTTTCATTCACCGGGGATGCGTGCTACCACTACACCACCGAGGTACATTCACACCACCACTCATTCTCTTAGGTATATATAAAACATCATAACACTGCGAAAGATCCTGATGAGATACTAAAAACTTCGAGTATTAGTTATTTCAAGGCTGTCAGCTCAGCTGGGTTTTATAAAGCGGAATCGCATACCCGACCAAACCTGTTAAAGGTTGGTGGCTGACAGCTAACATAGAGATGTTGAAGAATGAATGGTGGTGCGAATGTATCTCGGTGGTGTAGTGGTAGCATGTGTCCCCTGCTGTCGATTAAAGGAGTGTTGACTCCCGTCCGAGGTCGTGATTTTGCTCACCACTCAGTTCTTCTAGGTATATAATTTCTGTGCATTGGAAAATGGCTGATATTGTGTTCTCTTCGACAATCATCAGCAAAACCAGCAGCTAAATACGCACTAGCAGTTCTTAAGCTCATGGTGAGCTAACAAGTACTACTGGTCTTGATACTGCCATACCACCTTGACATCATAATGCACGTGAAGGTTTACGAATCACTTCCGAGTTCCCACATTTCTTAAACTATTTTCAGTCTTCGTGGATAAGGGCAGACATGTTGAACACGTGAGAAGATTTAGTTGCCTTCTCCTCCGTCATCAGTATATAAGATGATGTTTCGAAATGAGAATTTTTCGAGCACTATTACTTGTAGCAGGTCGTCAAACACATAACGTCTGGGAATTGGGTTGAGGTCATCAGTGTGATTTTTCAGTTTTTACTTAAGCCCACTTTTCTTTTCTCACACTATCGTTCTGATCAAACTTCAATCAGAACTTTTACCTTCATTTATCGTGCGTCTCGTAATCGTCTGAAGCGGCAACCCTTTGACACTCTCCGTCGTCTTCCTTCTTTCTCTCTCTTCTTCCCTCTTTCTCTCTCTTTATCTCTATCTCTTCCATTTCTCTTTCGATCTGTCATCATTCTCTCCTTCCTTTTCTTTCCTTCTCTTGCCTCATCACATTCGGAAAAAAGTTTGCCTTTTGAATTCCACACAAAAGTCGCTTACACTATATAAATATTGGAAAAATTCATGAAATGAGCACCGTTCTTGTAACGAATCGCGAATATACACATATTATACATACATATATTTATATATATGTATATATACATGCATATGTATATATATGTATACATTGCCGTGCAACTTATAACCGCGTCAGTGATTGGGATGGTGGGATGTGGCAGCAGTAAACTTTCACTCGTCCCTATCATCCACCTCAATCACTACTACTCTAATGAAGTCGACTCACTCGAGGATATAGAGAGTATCATATTTGTCAGTGCAACATGTTTTTTTTCTTTTTTTGAAGGAAAATTACTTTGAATCGGAGTAGGTTTTCGCTCAGATTAGCCTCAAAAAACCCAACCAGTGACATTACTTGCTTCTTGACGATTTTGTACGACATTTACGTGTCGTTTCGGTAGAAAAAGATTGCAAATTGAAATGAGTGTTCTAAAAAACCAATACAAATCAAGTACTGAAGAGTGGATGACTTTTTTGAGTAGTTCTACGCTATTATTCTTCCTTCGTCTATATATGTCAAGAACTCGTGAATAGTGGCACGAGCGCAAATTATAGTGTTTCCAGCAAGAAACTCAAAGAAAAACGCATCGTGGGTTTGGGCTAGGATATACTTTACTTTTACGGAGTGTCGTTCCTTTTTGAAACTCAACACTTGTTGCAGTTATTGCAAGCTTCAGAGCAGATGTGACAGATGTCACTCCAATCATTCTTTGCTCTGAAACTTTTGTTATCGTAGCGCATCTGTCGCTTCTTGTGTTTCGAGTTTCATTGATACGGTTGAAAACCGACCATGAAAGGAAACAGCAGTGACCTGCTGTCAAATTTAAGACAAATAAACCCTCGACTCTTGGCTACTGATGCCACGAAGTGTGCACGTATTTTGCATAGGTAATTGCTTTATCCAATCGGCTATCCATCGTAGGACGTGCTTATGAGTGTAATATTCGAGGATTATGGCTTTGCATACATATTGTGGACGAGTGGCGCCGCTATATCGTATTTGTTCTCGAGCTGGAATAAATCCGTATCGATTGGATTCCACACATCATCGGTTCTCAATTTTTTCCCTCCATTTTTGATTCGACGTCTCTATCACCTAAGGTATACTCTTTGTGTTGGCAGATCAATTCAGGTTATTTTTTGGCAGTCGTCTTTCTTCACCGTGATTTGAACTCCTTTGATATTCAAGGGATTTGATCCGTCTTTCTCGCATGGTTACCGATTTCACTGCACATTTCTAAGCTATTGTTCCGCTCAAGGCTCACGGTAGACGCATAGAAATCAACGAAAGAACCTGGCAATATTCTGATTTTTTTGAGTGTTTACACAAAGCCGGTAAAGGCTTTTCATTCCCATGTTACGACGACAATATCACGGACGGTATAAAAAGTGCAGTAATTCAACAAGGATGCTCGAAACGTAGTGATTGTGATCATTTTTTGAAACCTTTTTCTCGCTCTGAATCGCACTGATTGAATTACACGTTGAATTTCCCTGAATCGAATCGAGTCGCATTGAACGAGTAACAACGCATGGAGTGACTCGCTCGGCATTGTTGTTCTATACAAGCTGGTCGATGATTCATTTTAAAATATTCCTTTTTCGAGGAAATTCATCTCACAGCAGTCGGAACTAGATTTCGGAGAGCTCGAGACAGTTCGGAGTTTGGCTCGTATTACTTCCATCTCACTCGTTCATTGGAGATCCCTGTCTTGATTTAGGGTTTCTTGACGACAACGACGCGCACACGTTATGAAGAAAGTTCTTAATCTCAGTCGGCCCTAGATTACATTGATTTTGTGTTGCTGTCAAATATGGATCACCATAGTCACTTCTTTTTCTGTCTCTTTCCATTCCAATACATTCTAAAGTCTTCGAGTGCGAAACATTCTTGCTTCCATTCTTCAACATTGCCTTTATCTCGTCGTTGTCAGATCTCTATGACCACCGATCCTTATCTGCGAATGTCAACGCTAAAGATCTAGTCTCGGTGCCATTAGTGTTACTAACCGTATTGTGTCTATTGGCTTACTAACCATTTCTTATTTCTCTTCTCTTCATGATATTTTCATTGAAGTCTGTTGATTAAGAGCAAAAGAATTATCAAAAGCCCATCTCCATATGAACCTCGATAATAACGCATATATATATCAATCTTGAGGACTTCTCTTGTTTAGCCGGCGTGGGTACGATACCATTTGTCTAACCACTTGTCGGTTGAACAAGGGAGTTCTTATGATCACATATGTTGTAATTTATTATCTAATTCAATGGAGATCTCGTCGGCCTCTGTGATATTTCACAATTAGTCCGATATTTGCCGAAATTGTTATTGACAAATCGACTGAAAGTGACTATAATACATTTGTGTGTTGTTGTCCTGGCATCATTAGTAATCGTCGAATTCGTCAATTGATTCTCGTTTGGATCTCGCACAGACTTCGATTTGGTTCATAGTTTTCTAATCAATTTATAGATGGCATACCTTCTTTTATGCCCTTCAATCATTTCGATTATTTCTTTGATCATATATTTTTTTATTATGGCACAAATTTACCACTTTGAGTTTCTCCTCGGCTGGTGGTATTACCTGAGTAGTTTATTGACATGGTTCATCTACCGGAAGATGCTCCTTCACCAAGGCTATGCATAGTGGAAAAATTGTCTCCTGATCAGGTAAATGCTTTACGTTGAAACGCTTAAACTACTAGTTGTTCAGGAAAAGTTCTCGCGTTGTTTCTTTTGTCGCTTTTTTGTGACATTCCCACAGCTCTGATAATTTCTGTCAAAGCTTTTTGACCAGATTATTTATGCTCTTCTATTCATAGGAATACGGATATAATCTACATGCAGAAAAAGGACGTGGTCAGTTCGTTGGTATGGTGGACAAGGCATGTTTTTCTAACAGTTCTCGTTAAAAATGTTCTCGTTCTCATGATATTTACCGTCGTATCTCTAGGGATCTCCTGCGGAATTGGGTGGACTGCGCATGGGAGATCGTATTTTTGCCGTCAATGGTCATAGTATCATCGGAGAAAGTCATAAAAAAGTTTGTGAATCTTAATGTCTTCGATTTCTCGCAAAATAATGGACTAAAGGTTTAATTGATGACGAGTTCCTCTCAGAACTTTCACAAATCATCAGTTTCAAATAAAAAATGCTTTAAAAACATCGAAAATACTGCTACATGATCAAATGTGCCTATTTCATACAGTATATAGCGTAAATGCGCACAAAATGGTCAGATGTGAGCTTGATGTTTTTATTCATTTTCATTGATTTTATGTAGTTATTATTTCATTTTATTCATTTCTCTCTTATTCATTTTATTTCAACAATCACAAATTTCACTATTCAGGTAGTGGAACGTATCAGAGAAAATGCTGTTGCGGTGTGAAATGTTGGTGATATCCGAAGAAGGCGCTCAATGGTACAGCGAACGTGGAATCGAAATCAATCTAAAACTTCCGAATATACAGCGAATCGGCGACAATGTTTGTGGAAATATACTTATTACCACATTTAGAGAATAGAAGGATCGGGTTGTGCTCTTGAGAGTGTATAGTTTCTTCTGTAGATCATCAAAGCAATGCCAAAGCTAATGGTAGCCCACCACCAGCAGCTGGATGGTATGCGCCCAGTACAAAGGTTCGGTCTTTTTATTATAGTCTAATTTCTTAAAACATACACTGAGAAGCTTTGACTATTGTCTTACCGAGTAATTCTATGCTCGTATAAGCGTCTATAGCACAATAATGTCTCCGGGTATAGCTTGTACCCCATTTGGCGACGTTTTTCCGTTGACTGGAATCAGATGGCGCTCGATATAGCGGCTACATCAGTGCCCATCGATATGTGGACGTTTGTCGCCATCGTTGTCGTCTCCAAATGCTGATCGTACATTATTCAGTCGTTTTTTCGCAGCATCTGGCCGTTCACATGTCAGTTGTTGGTTGTCTCTTCGTTTCGTATCTGTGACCGTTATGTTGAGTCAGTGGGCGTGCGTCGTGACATTCTCTATTCACTTCAATTCTTCGGCATCATTTCTGCAGGACTGTAAACGCATTCTCTTCGTCTTACTGTTTCAGATTACCGATTGGATTGCTTGGAAATCCTGAATGTATGGATGGTTTTCAATCAAGGGTGTGGGTGAAAAGTGCAATTCTCTAGAACAAAGAAGAGTTCGTGATCTGAGTAACGCAGTATAAATTGATGCGTTCTGTCAGGATTAACAGCCGAGCTTAGTCAGCATCTTTTATTCGTCGTCTCAAGCACTTATCATTCGACTCGTCTGCCGACGCACGATACTCTATCCCACCGTATCACGTCCAAGCTGTTTCCCATCTACTACAATGTTCTTAGAACTAGTAGCTCTCGTGCTCTTCTTTATTACACTCTGTAAGATTGTGGACGAGGATTGCAAAAAGCGTATTAATTCGGCACTGATTAATGAACGAAACAAATATGAAGTCAAAGAAGCAGTGATCAAGGTAAATATTACATTTCATCACGGTATATTTGACAACTAACGTAAACGTAATTCCTACCGCCAAACCTCAAAATTAGAAAAGTGACAATAAAAGTTGAAATTTTGTCATTTTACAATTCATTTCCATCTTTTCAACAAGGAAATCTTGCGACAAATCCAATCTTTTACATTCTAACGGTCTTCCCTCACCGAACAACTCAAATACAATTTTTGTTTAGCTATTACGCAACGACCGATGAGTCGACGAATTCTGATGGCTGCTCTCATTTTATCATTTCTGCCAAATAACATCTGAGCGAATCATACATCACAAAAATTTGTTTGTTTCAATCGGCCACATCGGCTTTTCGAAACTATTTGTATATGCCGTAGTCCCAACCGACCTCATTTTCCCTCACTAATTGCGGCTTTTTTTTGTCATATTAGGAATAACCGTCATAGGAAAAGTGATAGTGGGTATGGTGTTATTGAATAGTCATTCTCGTAAGTATGTTGGTAATAACTTGCAAAAAACTTCCTTTATATCTGCATACTTTTTTTATTTTATTCACATGACCCGAAACTGCTCATTTCGCGGATCCCACTAAGTCTTTAGAATCGACTCGTTTGTCTCATCCATCATTCTTATAGGTCTTCAAACTTCTCATCTATGTTCGACTTCTGCTTGAGAATTTTTGTTGTCTCATGGACATCATCGAATGTTGGCCCAGTCGATTCTCATTGGAGTCACTGGATAGCCGGAAACAAAGCGTTCATAGTTGAAATGTAACGAGGAAAATATTCTCACACAAGTTTAGTACCATTTCCGACTCCGTTGAGATGAGAGAATTGGAGAGTCCAGGATGGAATCGGATCAGCATTATTCACGTAACGAGCGTCATCTCCTCTACTGTGCTCTACTTGTCTGCCATAACTGTGTTAACCAAAAGCATATAGAAATGTTTAGTCACAAATACGTCTGATTCATACTTAATTTTTTTAACTAAAAAATATTTTAGAAAACTGACTGATAAGCAAAAACTCGAAGGGAATTTTATGCGCTTGCTCATAAAAAGATCTATAGGTTCCGGAAAGCTTTTCTTTTTTCAAATTTTCGGCCATGATATCTCCTAAGGAAATTTATCTTCGAATTTGTTGAGATATACTCCTAATTTTCAGATATTTCTCAAATTGATCGCAAATCATGCACATTGAAATAATAATAATATTAGAAGACCGACTTCCTCCAAACTTTGGTATCACTAACTGAAAGCGTTACCAACTATATTTTTTTGAAGCCTGAGCGACCTTCGTGCATCTTCGATATGACAACATCACACAAGCTTTAAAGACGAACACGTGCTTAAAGAGTAATATTGACGGTTACGATGAATTTTGTGCTTAACCTATGTTGATTTTGAGCACTCCTACTTTCCTCTATTGTTTGTATTTCAGGGAAAAACGACTTTATCGATTAAGCGCGTTTTATGTATCATATTACCACCATGAGTGCTTAGCTTCTCTCTGCCTATTGTATCTACACGTTAGCTAATGGAGCCACTCTTGTCACTAAACTATTTTTCAATGCGTTTTGGCTTCCCAGAATTTTGCAGTGATCATTGTTATACATGGGGAAGTGGAATGGCCTATATGGGAAGAGGGTATAAGGTCACGGACTGTTGTTATTTCCACGCTGTACTCGAATGTAAATACAAGCGGTGCCGGCGAGTATTTCTCCATACCCGCCTGCTTACATACACAGCGCCGTTTGGTCGACCTCGTCATCTTCTGAATATATACATTCGTTCGCTTGTGTCGTATTATCAGAAGTGAAATCTCACTGGATTCATTTCCAAGAGTTTATTGTAATGGCAACACTAATAGCCTTCAAATCTCATTGATGTGTTCACTGATTTTTCTCCATCAGCGATCGCCATTTCGCTGAGAACTGTAGGGCGTTTCCTCAGTAACTGGCGTTCATTCTCTTGAAGTCCGTAACTAGAATAGTAGATTCTTAGATACTTTCCCTTATCCTCATCCATATTCAAAAAGACGTACTTTTACTCTTTCTGGACATTTTAGTAGTCATTCGATAGCTTAAATCTCGCGAATTTTAGCAGTGCACTTCATGTTCGAAATAGCCTCTTTACTACGCATGAGAGTGAAAATAAAATTTGTTTCACACTCGAGCATTTTAAGTCCTTTCTCTTAGACTTTTAGTAATCATTCGATAGCTAAAATCTCAGCGATTTCAGTGACACACTAGGTTTTTAAAAAAATTCTTTTATTGCACTGTAACAGCCAAAAGAAGATTGAGCTTCTCAAATGACCGTTGTTTTGCAAATAGCACAGTGAGTAGCGAGCGATATATTATTCACATATCGGAGCCAAGAGTGCGCCGAGTGCAAAACCCAGTTTTTATTTGGCTGTTGCAGCGCATTTAGATGTTTCTCTCAAAAACCAAGTGCACAAATTGCCGAGCTATGCGCCACCGAATGATTAAGAAAAATTTAAGAGAAAAGCTTTAGCCAGCGAAAATTACTTGAGTGTGAAATAAAATTTCTTTTTTACTCTTACAGCGCAATATGAAGGCCATCTAAGAAATCAAGTGCATCATTCATATTCTCGATGTTCAAGCTATCGAATGACTGCTAAAACGTCAAAAACAGTAAAAATGCGTGTTTTCAATTATGGGAGAGGATAGGGGAAAAGTATAGATTTTTCTCATTTTTGAAATTGCATACTGAAAAAAGAACTGAAAAATATGCTATACTGAAAAAGAGGTCTGTTGATTTTTTTTTTTCACTGGAATAAAAGAAAAAAGGTAGATGGACGCTAGTGGAGAGTTCTAGTCTTATCATTCTTTGAGCTTAAGCCTAAGCGTGCTCTTGTATTCTTACTTGAAGAAATTAATTGAAAAAATACTTCGAAAGTTGATGGCAACATAGCTCTCCACAAGGGCCGGCAAATGTCAAAACGTTTTGAGATGCATAGCTTATCTGCTTATGCCATACCTTCAGTAGTTCATTACATTTTACGTGAAGTGTCAAACACTTTTACTTCCTCTTCTACTTTGTTATCGGTTAGCATTACCATAGATGCACTGTGTGGCGTTGATCGCCACCAGTTGATACTACGTCCCGTTCCACTTTTTTTCGTTGGTTACGCTTATGCTTTTTCACTAAGCCAAGGTTTCTTGTATTGTTGTGTATGTTGAAGCTGCTGGAAACTGGTCCTACATACTCCGATGCGCATTGATTCTCATATGGGAGGATCGTTCCCACCTCATATACGCAGCTCTGCGCGCCTTTGGCTCGTGTATAGTATGAAGTGTGTTGTCCTGTGTTGTTTGTAAGTTCGATGAGAATAGACCAAATGGTTTTCTGTCGTCCACGTAGAAAATTCACTGAGGCGATGAATACGACCAGATATGGAAATCGACAATGATGACAGTATGTACACAAATGCGTTATCGTCCAATGATAAATAACTTCCGTTTTTCACCATATAACGAGTCTTATTGTACAGAATTTGTTTGATACCATTCTCTAACTGTCTGCATTTCTCAAAATATTATTATATCGACTAGAAATGTGGTAGTATTAATGAAAAATGAGCATCTCAAACGAGTGCCTGTGCAACCACCTCTGTTCTATGTGTTGAGAAACGTTAGAAATCCTACAGAAAATTTTATTGGTTTTTTTCTTTGGTTATTACTACCGAGTAATCCTTTCACCTTTTAATTCATCATCGTGCTAAGATTTTACCTATATACAATACATATGTTGAACTAAATAGTTCCAATTCGCGGTTATTTTTATAATCTGCGGGAACTGAGTGTTTTCCACAAAAAATTCTGTGGAAGTCAGTCTAATAAGGATAGTGGGTATATGATGATTTAGAATAAAAGTGTACATCAATGTGTTAACGCCCTCTCATCGTATGAATTTGACTACTTTGAATGTTTTCTTATCGAACCAGCCAGCACTGATATCTTCTTCGTGCCATTGTGGTCGTAAACTTTAATGATATAACAGATGTTATAGGTGGTGATGATGTTTGACTGACAATAATAGCTTCCATTTTTGGCAGTTCAAATCGTCCTTTTTCTTCCCCATTCATGAAAACATTGCCTGCAAGTTTTGATGAGATCTATTAGCCTTGTTTTGATGGAAAGGCATTCATCGTCGATGTCATCACTGTCCTCCAGTGTTGTTCAAGGGCAGATTGATTCTGGAAGCGCAATATGGAACCTACGATCTCAGCGACTGTAGTTTATTTTTTACGTTCTATGATGAAAGTGATCTTGTTTTTCGCAACGACTAGCATATCAAAGATATTCCCACGCTTGCCACTTTGAAGAGTTTCCTTTGTAGTTGACACATTTACGTTCAAAAAGTAAGCAATCGTCGTTTGAGATTTGAAAAACTTTTGAAAGCATGTCATTTTAACACGAGAGTAATTTGTCGATAGATAGAGCGCTTTTGACTTCTTCGCCAAGTATCTCTATGCTTCTTCCTACTATTTTTTCCTTCCACTTTTCCTCTTCAGAAGTTGTTCGACTCAGAAAGGATATGTTGAGATTTCAAAGGGAGTGTTGTCACTGCAATCCAATCATCTCTTTTCTTGCTCCATAAAATCTATTTCTTCTTATTTATGTGTGATTTTAGTTGAATATATTGAATAAGTTGAAGTTGAATATGCACACTATTGATTGCGTTATCAGAAGAATGTGATGTCGTCGTTCGCCGTCCGTTGGTGTTGTGTTCGTTCGCATGGTGTTAGTTCAGATCAGTTTTTCTTCGGAAAATCTTAAAAACACGACGGCATTGCGATTTCCATGGAGGTCAACTATCGGCTATCCATACGGTTAGCATTCGGCGCTCTGTTCAGTCGTTAAGTAGTAGTCTTTGGTGTTCTCAAATGATTTACGACTAGGTCGATATTTCGACTTTCGTTGAAGCTTCCGCGTTGTACATTAGGTGTTATGAGGTACAATATTTATGTTCTAAATGATCGACAATCACCAATGATTCAGAAAGGCTGACGTAATGTGATGAGCAGGCGTAATTTTGCTCGTACAGTCACGATAACTCTGCTCTCGTGATGATAACCAGTCGAACGCCATAGTTGTTCATCGTCGCATTGTCACTGACACCCTCGCCTTTAGTGGCCATTGTCGTCGTTTTCATCCATTCTCATTCTCGTCGTGCTATCCAGTGACTATTCGTTGCCTTCTATTTTCAAGCTTAGACAGTGATTTTTACGATCTATAAGCAATTTTTTCTATTCGCTTGAAGGTAATGCATTTGTCCACCTTTCTTTTCCCAATAGATAGATTTCGTAGGCTTTGTGTTACGCTTCGGCATGCTCTTTCTTGATTTTGTCTTTTAGATGAGTTTGTTTAGCTTTCTTACATAGCAGATTCATAAAAAGGAATTTTTTTATTATCCATAGGACATTATCCTTCGTTTACATTGAGTCATCTAATACTTTGAAGACGTTTCACAGTTCTCAACAATCATATAACGACGCCGTTAAATGTCGTTTTCTTACGAGCAGCTTGATATTTCTAGTTTACGATAGGAAAAACACGCAGTTTCATTTTTCCTTCTCAATCGTTTCGGCGGAAATCCTGGGCTTTTGAGTTTACAATTCCTGCGGCATCTCTATAGTTATGAGTCTTTGAGTTTCTAATGGGAATAGTCAAGCATTGAATTTCTTATCTATTGGAGACCTTTGATTCGCCCTTGTTTACGTGATGGGTCCTCGAACGTGTCGCGGGCACAGGCAAAGTGACTCAGCGTAGTTAAAGCCGGTTTCAAAACTTTCCTTGTTGTTATTTTCTTCCCCTTAGTTTTGGGAAGTCAGATGACAGGTTGCTATGTGTCATTTTTTTCAGTAGCTGCAAGTCTATTTAGAAGATTTCAGCAGTGTTAATAATATGACATATCAAAACATAGGCCGTATTACTGTAGTTTCTACAGGAATATGTGAATAATTTGTTAGGTACATTTATGTCACTGACACTTCATTACTTACTGCGCTCTTGTCGTTTATGCCGACTTTTCATGGTATCATCATGCAAGGACATTCTTCAATTATTGAAGACTGCAGCTGACTTAACCTTACTGTCTGGGATCTCCCATTTTGTCGAGACGGTGTTCGACCGTAAGCCTCTGTCGTGAATTAAATTATTGAAGCGAGGAATACTTCAGTTCGTATCGGTTTTTGATGTTGGGTATGACGTGAGAGTGTAGCTGCTAATTCTCGACTATTCATTAGTTCTAACTCCTGTTTATTGCCTATTCCTTTTTCATGTCACTCAGTTTACGCTGTGAAATAAAGAACTGGAATGCTGATACATGAGCAAAGCGCGGAGCCACAGTTGAGCTTTGAACCCGCGATCACCCTTCGCGGCCGGTCATGTGTTTATCCATTGTGCCACTAAAGCCTCCGCTTGGCTCTTGCCTCAACCAGGATCTAAACTTATCGCTTCTATGAGCAATCACTCATCAACGAGTTTTATCTGCGGCTTACAAACGTAAAAGTTAGTTGAACTAGAACTGTAGATTTTCATGATGTAGTACGATATGAAGCGTATGTCCACCTGAGAATATGAGCTTTGCTCGTCTCTCAGCATTTTTGTGGTTCTATTCATTAGTCGAAACTCTTCAGTTGTAGTTCTCGTTTTCTCCAATACTTATTACATTTTTTGTCAGAGATACCATGGGCTAACCTTCTCTTGTAATCTTCATTGACGTAAGGATCATTGACAGCTTAACAGTAATTATTTCGCTATCTGATAAGCATTTTAAAAACTCGAGTACCTTCTCGAATTATTCAATCCAAAGCCTCAGAAACGGTTAGAAAACAGCTTCATTTATGTAGAGGTCAGTTTCCGGTATACTGTGGTGCTTATCAACCATGAATTATCTCGCTAATAATGAAAGAATGTGGCTGCTGAATTTTCTAACATTCCAGCTTCAATCATTCTTGATTTCTCCTCTGTTTCCGAGCGTTGTCTCTTTTCTTCCACATCCCCTCTATCGAATAAAAAGTAATATATACAGTTAAGATAGTGCTGCTCAAGCATTTCTAGGAGAACTCTATTTGCGTAACCTCTTTTAGCGGTTGTATGATGTTAGAAATTTACCCGACAATGTTAAAGGTGTGTAAAACTCTGACATCAGACGGGATTCAAACTCGCATTTCACCCTTTCCGAAGGCGCGTGCTAAACAGGCACTATCAATGCCTTTTTTGCCATCACTCATATTTTCTAAAACTATAACCAATAGATTCCTTAATTTTCGGGCTAATTTCCGAGCAGAATGGATTTTTCATAGGAAAAAACCAGTGTCATTTTACCTCGATATGACTAATCAATTTTACGGGCCGCAGTAGGCAATCGACTTGAGTCAATCCGACTGTGAAGAAGATGAAGACGTGAAAACATTTGCCGAATAAAGCGCTGAAGCAACGTTATGTTAGCTTAATAATTTCGCTCACACAAATGTTCTAAGAATTGTTATCGTGAGCCGCACGTACCGCCG
Organism: Parelaphostrongylus tenuis; assembly: GCA_019055375.1. NCBI lineage: Eukaryota > Metazoa > Nematoda > Chromadorea > Rhabditida > Metastrongylidae > Parelaphostrongylus > Parelaphostrongylus tenuis. The sequence goes on from JAHQIW010007353.1 coordinate 207,402, forward strand.
CCGTTGGTGGGGCAGGCGGGAGACCAGCATATTCTGTTTGTCCTTCGTGCCGTCTAATAGCATGGTTATTCGAATAGTACCAGTCGGTTGTATGATGCGCTTTATTGGTGAATAATCGTCTGCCCAGGCCTACAATTGTGCTTATGGACCCTCGAACGCCTACTCATGCATCGTACAGAATGCAGTGACAGTTTTGCAAGCTCAGTATTTTTAGAGATGAATCCATTAGACTTCCTTCCATTAGATCTTGATGTAGTTAAGGACTCAGGAGAACAGTAAGCAGTGAGGGTGCTTAGTGGTTTTCAATATTTTCATATATCAACGCATTGAATCAATCATTTGTTCCTTAGTTATTACTGAATCTGATACCCGACCCGACAACAATTACGGTGTTTGGAGCTATTTCCAATCACTCTTTCTTTGCTTCAGATTTCTATCATAAATAGTGCCTATAAAATATAGCTGTAAATGCCAAAATTATGGTTTTTTGGTGATATTTACAATTTTTTTTTTAGATTACTGATCCTGTTTTTGTCGCTCCACCACCACCTCGAGAAGATCCAAATATGAGTAAGCCCAGACCACGTTTATGTGAACTAGTAAGTTACCATATTTTGAGTAATTTATGTAGATATATTATTTGGTATTTGAGGAGAAATCCTCACAATCGGAGGAGTTTCGGCTTCAATTTGCACGCTGAAAAAAGGCCGTGGACACTTCATCGGTACCGTCGACCAAGGCGGCATAGGAGATCGTGCAGGTCTCCGCATGGGTCAGCGTATTGTTGGAGTTAATGGTGTACTTGTCTATCCGAACACACCTCATAAAGTAAGCTTTTACTGCTCTGTATTCTTTCAATATTTTAAATTCAATTACCTAAGCATGAATTTTTGATGAAAAAAATTTGAATGTGCCTCTAACGGGGAACTGACGTTTTGTAAGGAGGTGGTCGCACAAATCAAACGTTCACCTCTTCGAACCACACTGTTAGTCGCTTCGGAAAGCGTTGACAGATGGTACAAAGAGCATAACGCGGAGTTTTCATTCGATTATGTCGAGGAAAACGTCTCTAACAACAAACAACTCAGTCCCCATGTAAGTCTTTGTATTTCACTTTTATTAGTGAATCAGTTGGCTTTCCTCATGCTACCCTTATCAACATATCTCCCCTGTCTTGTGCTCTTAATCTCACTGTGTTGATTCCATAGGAACTATGGTATCGTAAGATGTTCCAGAAGAGTTTAGAAATTTTTTCTCTAAAGTTGTCATCGTCTATCCTGCACGTACTAAGTGCATTTTTGTTCACGTTGTTCACTTCTTTGATCTGGTTTTCTAGAATTCGTATAAACATCAAACTCATGTCAGGGTGTGACCACAATAACTATTTCCACAAGTGGTAATTATAGAAGTCAAGTGCAGATGATTGCAACAGTATAAACAGCACAATAGATTGGTCGTTTTTTGACATTTCGGGAGTTCTGATCCTTTTTTTCCGGAAGGATTGTAGGCTTCCTTGGGAAAACCTTGACCTGGGAACAAAGAAATGTTATTCTATTCGTGCCTTCTTGTCAGTGGCCTAACTTTATTCTGAAAATTATCATAAAACTTGATTTAATCGTTCTTAACCATTATAACATTTCGATTTTCTAGGTGACTGTTCATGATCTGTTTATTCCAAAAAGGATTCTATACTAAAATATCAACAAATAATTCTATGCTGTAACATCAACAAATCGCCCATCATAAGGATTCTCAACTTGTAGGCGAGACGTGACCCTCTCTTTCTAAGCGTTCCATAATCTTTTCAAAATGTTTTCGCATGTGGATCTTTCATAAATTCTGTACCACTGTCCTTTTGGATATTATAGCATTTGAGGATACTGGAGTGTTCTAGTGAACGGAATTCTAATTATTTCATCATTTCGTTAGAAAACACTGTAATGGTTGGAAAGATGCAAGAAGGAATTTTTGAGTTTTGAAAAAATTCGAAATTTCAGTTTTTTCTATTAGGCGGTACGGGATCAAGAAACGACCCTTTCGCTGTACAAGACTTCCCGTGCACTTTTGGTAAACATTCTGAACTCAGGTCTCTGATTACTGCAAAACGTGGTCGCTTTTTTAAAAAGCGTTTTTGTAACGCTGTGGCAGAAGGTGAACAGTTTTGAATCACACACGCGTATTTCTCGCAGGATAGAGCTCTCCTCATAGACTATTAGTAACCATTCAATGACGTAAGTGTCAACAATTCCAATGCTGTGATTATTTTCTAGGAAGAGCGTTTCACTGCAGTGTAGCTTGGGAAATAAGACCAGGTTTCACGTACGCGCGCACTTGTTTGCTGGCTAGTGTGTGGGATGGGTGTCTGCTGGCACTAGATTTGATATGGCATCCCGCAATCGATCGATTGATCGCGTGGCCTGATTTAAATGTGAAATACAATTTTTGTTATTTGATTTCGAATATTTTCTCCACTTTGAAAGAAATTCCAGATAAAAACGTATGATTCTGATACCACAAAATTTCCTCTGCTCGTTCATGTGCTTTTCGTGCTTCCAGCGAAGTAATAGTGAAAGTGCAGGGCCGGGGTGAAACTTAATTTTATCTTGAATGATACAGCTTCTCAAAAAAAATGACCACATAGTGCAGTAGGCAGAAATTGAGGTAGTCAAATGATTACTAACACATATGAAACGCTCTTGTCCGGCGATAGTGGTGTTTCTCCATCTCGTTCTAACAGAAAAGAACCTAAAAACATATGATATCATCGGACAAGAAATAATATATTGAAATAGAGTAGGTAAGGTCAAACCAGGCACGATCATCGATTAACATTAATTATTTATAATCTAAGGCTATAGTGCTAGTTATATACTGAATCTTCTTCTTTAAATACCTACAGTTTCTGTCTTGATATCTACTATGAACTTTTTTGCACTGTGACTTTGAAATTGTCTGTCAAATTACTACTGTTCGTTGGTTTGTCGATTTCCCACGCTCTTTTCACCATCCTATGTGAACTGGTCGAATCTCGTAATTATTTCTTTCCTTCTGTTCATCAATCGTTTCAGAGCATACAGATTAGCGACGACGATGAGCTTCAACCTCACCAGCAGAATTCACAACATCAGGTTCTAATTTAGACATTTCTATTCAGCAAACAAAAAGAAGTGTGAAATGTCTCATAAGTTTGGCTTGGTTTTTTATGCTCCCACGCTGAAAAAGCTTTGTCGTTGTCACTTGGTAGCCAACTTATGCGTCATTTTAACAATGATTTTCAACGTGAATTTTATGCCATGTTTATAATACCTGTATGTACATGTATTTGTAAACTGTGAAGTTTAATGTGGTGTTTCTTTTTGTTTTGATATTAGTGATTGTTGATATTTTGATGTTTTTTGAGTTCATTGTGTTGTTTCTAGTCAGCTGAAGACGTCGACCACATTGAGGTTGAAGAAGTGCACGAGGTTGATGTTTCTCAGAAACAGGAGCACGGAGATGAACTAGAGAAGGACCGTCGGACTCACGTTTCTGTCGTTCAAAGTGAAAGTAAACGTACAGTTGTGGAGAATTCCACGAACAAGAACGATATTATAGTAACAGTGTTCTCAGCATTACCGGCACTGTCAGAAAACTCAAACTGAACCGGAGCTGCTCACGAAGGCGAAGGAACTTCAACACGATGAGCTAAAAGTCCGTGATTCGTTTTGCACTAACTCAACGCATTCTTTGTCACACAAGAACACTGTCGACGTTGCGAATGTATGTGAACTTGGTTTTTGGTGTGTGGTAGTTTATTATTAATTCATTTACAAAGAGAAAAAAAACTTTTATAGTTTTTTTGTTAAAAAGTTTTTACTTTTAACCCTTTAACACTCGTGCGTACCTACTTCGGCCTGAAGACAGTTAGATCCTTTGAGTTTCGCCCTTCAAAAATTTCTTTTTCTGGCCTAAAAATTCTTTCCTTCCCTTTACTTTCTGAAAACTAAATATCATGGCGACTGTCCCAAAATATTCAGTGAGTCTCACCTTTATGGAATCCCACAGATTATATAGACTGATTTTGGTGCACATGGATATTGCGTTACAATGAGACGCTTCCTTGAGTCGATCATGTAAGGCCTAAGTGTGAGAAGTCTATGGTCAACGCTGAGTATGAGTACTAACCATTGACTTTTTTTTTACAATGTGACACAAATCTTGTTTGACTTCTTCTCAGTAGTTGATTCAGTAGTTCGGGCATCATCGCTGACTTTTATTGAACCCATAAACATCTTTTTGTACATAGATGATCAAGCATCAATCCAAGTAATTGGATAATTACTTAAGTTACTTATTAAATTAGGAGCCAGATTTTTTTCTAAAGTTCTTAATTTTGAAAATCGACAGATTTTAGCGATATTCAATGAAATTTAAGTGATCACCAGCTTAATTTACAATGTCGGTTTGATAAAAACGTTGATCCTAATTTCTCCTTATAAATGATTTCATTTACACATGGAAGTCCCATATATGGTTGGGATCGATGGTGCTTTTTTAGTCGAAATTTATTCTATTATTGTCATTTTCCAAGGAACAAAAGTGACTAAGATTAGATTAGTGATTTTTAGACGTTTATTACTTTTTTGTTTGAATTTATTAGCAACCCATTATGTTGAGGACTCGGTTAGCACATTATATTTCATTGGTTTGCACACTTTGGTTACAATGCTTGGCTATAGATTTATCTAATAAAGTAAGGCGATTTTATATTTGTTTCTTATCTCTAAATGTGTGATGTGTTCTGCATATGCGTCGATTTGCAGTATGTTCCTACATACCAATCAAAGCGCAAGAACGGCGAACAGGCTTCTGCGTCACCGGTCATGTCGAATGGATATCAGTCTTCCTCTGAAGGCGGCGAGTTTAATGTCCTTTTTATCTGTTATCCATTATAGGATGAATTTTGGAGCACGTGCAGCGCAGCGATTAGAAGTGCTATACGATACGCACGTAATCGATGTTTTAATCATCTTATCCGAGTTTCATCAATCCTTCTAACTCTTCGCGATCGAAAGACTAATGCCAATTCTGTCTGGAAGGATAGCAGCAATGGCTTGACACATTGCTAGGCCGGCGCAAGTTTGGCCAGTTATATATTCGGCCACCTCTAACGTTGCTTATCGAATCGAAGAAAAACCTTACTACACCGAGATTGATCGAAATGAACTTCTAATCACTATTACTAGGCCTTTCTATAAATTTTGTCACTAGAGCACTAAACACCAGCAGTACTAACTAGAATCAATCAAAATTACATGATTTTAAGCAGTTGCGCATTTTCTTGAAAACATTTTCGTATACAATTTGCCTATACTTGCTTCGGATGGAGCTGTCGTGGGAACAAATTCTTTTGCTACTGACGGACCAATGGTGCGTAATGGAAATGCTAGTGAAGCGGCGCGTAAGAATAATGGAGCTTCCTGTGGACAGTCCGAGCGCTGGTGATCCTCCAGACTACTCTCTCTAGCTTTGAACTTCGCGAACTACTTTCTAGCCGTTCTTTTGCAGCCGAATCATCACTCCAAGCTCTATTAATCTTGCGCGCCGCTTCACTTGCACATTCCCCTAGGCGCCTTTCATGCATGGGTAGTAACAAACGGATTTGTTTCCACTATAGCTCAATATTGAAGCAAGTATATGCAGGTGTATAACAAAATTTCGCAAGAAAAGGCGCAATTGAACGATACCAAAATCATGCATTTTTGAATACTCGTGGTCATTAGGTGATGATTATTACTCTCGTGCCAAAATTTACGAAACGACCTAATATCTACGGTCAGTAAATCGGTAAGATTTTTTCATAGATCACTCTGTTCTCTTATTGAACGTTTTCCTCCCTTGGCATCTGATTTTAGCTTTGGAAGCATGTCATAGTCATGGTATTAAGCCAAAGTTAATTGATTTTAAGAAACATTCAAAGGTCAGACACTGCACACTGCGCTAACTATCTAATTTTTAGTTTCTCCAGTCGCTGATGAGCTCGACATTTTCGATCTATCGGCACAAGAAGCCCGCGAGAGACTACGTCAGAACAAAAAGAACATTCATCGTGGTTTCGATATGTCATTGGAGGAGAAATATAGGCTTGTGAGCAATATGTGAACCATCGTTTTGGTCACATATGCTTCTCGTTGTAACTATAATCAGCACTATGTTTCACATTCATTTGTATTGTATCGTTCTTATATAATTTTCTCCTTGTAAGTTGCCTATTTCATGAGTGTCGGGGCGTAAGTACAATGCAATAAGTGCATATCGATTAAGTTGTAATGCAACCTATTATGGATTTATTGCACTCTCTCTGAAAATACAGGCCACAAAACATCTGCATGGATGGTTTCATGCCTTAATCCGAGTAATAACGACCGGATCCGTTGATTGTCTCGATACGATTTATGTTTTTGATGTGATAACGCACTTTTACGTAATTTGATTTCTCTTCTAATCAATAACTTCAATGCACACTCACGATTATTTCTCCCATGTGACGTTGTGATTCGCTCATCAAAAGCCTACCAGGTTTCTGTCGTTGAGGCTTGTTTTTCCTCTGCCCTTACCCGGTGCGTTACATCTGCCAAGTGTTCCGGCTCCGTCGTTGTTCGAGTCGAAAGTCGTACGCCTGCCAACCAGTTGCCTACTTTATTCTGTAGCTATTCTAGTCGAAGTTCTTTGTATCACTTACAAAGCTCTTTTATTGATGAGTGCAATAGTTATGGTAAGAAAAGTCGTCCGCATCGATACAATTACTTGTAGCCACAAATTGAACTCAATGAAGAAATGTTTAATTTCAGTAATGAAGACAGTAAGTAGTATATACACATCTCAGTTTGATAGGCCCATTGCAGAGCAGTTTTTCTAATTTTTTTTGAATAAAGTTCTCTTCATTTGTGCCTACGACTCACGTAGAACTAATGGCATTCTGAAAACATAGTACAGTCAATGTTCATTCTCCAATAAACTTTGATCGTCGCGTTACCATCATCGTTGAAGTGTTGGTGCAATTTCCTAGGTGGTAGTAAAATCACAACTGATCGTACCATCTATGAACGAAAGTAATTCGTCGCTACTGCGACAGAAATTTCATAATCATTACATTACAATATCTAGAAGCAGGAAGTATCAATCACATTGGCCCATGTAAGCAAGCCAGCACACCCTTCACCCGATTTACTAATCACTTCAAAATGGTACGTTAAGGAGAAAAGATTTTATTTAATAAATCGTTCAAGTTTCTTGAAGTAACAATGATGACTTTACCCTCTACAGTGGCCTACTGTCATCATTGTCATACTTCTCAATATTTGGAAGACGTCCAATTTATCGAGTTACACCAAACTTAGTGTGACTGAATAATTAGAGACTTTCTTCTTGATTGACGCCATCTGTTTTTGGTGATCAGAAAAAGAAGCAGTTTTTTGAAAAAACCTTTTACACCTCAAGGGTTGCGAACTATGACGTACTGATTAGTTAATTCGAGTGAAAGGGAACAAAAACGAAAAGGGACTAATGTTACCATAGTGACGTAGAATAACGTCAACAATGATTCATGATGAAAATGAA
>JAHQIW010007353.1:222500-425933 GCA_019055375.1 Parelaphostrongylus tenuis
AAGCGTAAGCAAACGATCATCTATGAAAATCGATTTTATCATTTCAAACGAATTATTTATTACTATGAGAGCAAAAACAACGTTGAAATGCAGCGCAATTGTCGGGGACAAAAGCGATTCTAACAGGAAATAGGTGTTTTTGAGGCTTTTTTTCTTTTTTGGAAACTTCTCAAGGTATAGGAAAACCACTCAGATAATCTAGTACAGATGAAATTTATCACATTATAGCCTCTTTCAATTTCTGTACTCTATCGCTGAAGCGCCATTTTCAGCTAAAGCAACGTAGAATCAAGCAACTGATGATACTGACTTCGCTTTGCCAGTAGACAATGTGGTTTATAACAAATAAATGTTGACAACTCTTGTTATCTAATTTTCATGTATACATAAACTCAAAAGTGCTCGTGTAACTCTGATTGGAATTTTATGTACCACTCATAAAGGGATCGTGAACATAAAGCTATCGCAAAGGGACTATTCAAATAACTGGGCAAATAAACTGAGTGATATAAATGTGGCATGAAATTCGGCGAGCAAATAAAAGGTTTTGCTATCTCAAATGGAAAATGCATGTTGATTTTACATAAGGAAAATGACAAAGAAATTCACGGTGTCCTAACTGTCTAGGAAGCAATGAAAAAGAAAGAAATGCTTATAACTAGAAGATTCGGTACCGTCTCAATCACTGCAAAATATTAATGCACTGAGGTAATGCCCTGAATACAGTGACAGATGCTATAACTTCATTTTCAGGGGCGATTGCTCAGTTCGGCAGGTAGTGAGTCAAGTAAAATTACATCACCGTGTATAATCCATTAACTACTATTCTTTCCGTTGAAATGTCAAACGAATTTCGTTGGTTGCTATAGAAAAGCGATCATATGGAGAGGTACGATTGAATTTAGCAGAATGCACGACTGCTTGTCTCTGTAATGTCAGGTAACTCTATCACCTGACATGCGGTGATTTAATACTCTGGGACGATCCCCACATAGAAGAGTATAGCCCCAAGGAATCGCCTGAACTGAGGGACTGTGTCAAGAGTCGTGGGGGACGAAATAGGCGCCGGTCTAGTATTTAATCCTCACAAACGTCTCAAAGCATATTACATCATTATCAAACAATTATTGTTTTTGAACGAGCTCTGTAAAGGAGCTGTCGAATGAAAGGGTATTCGGGTTCAATATTATTGTTTACTCCTATCATAACCACCATGAATTGCTGTAATTTAACTCTAGGCAGTCAAACTCAATTCCTCAGTTGAGACATAAGCATTGAAACTTGTATTCCATGCTCATGTGGTCGTTGTGCATTTTTTGACGTTGCTATGTTTTCGGTTATATTTTTTACATCCAGTTTAACTAATGAACTTTCGATAGTAGAACAATGAAAAATACGAAATTCTTTGTGATGACAGTACACATGATATCTAAGTTGGTAAAGTATGCATTATGAGAATGATCACTGAACTGATCTTGAAAGTCTCTAGTGGAGTTATCCTACGATTACATAGGAGTCTCGGCCACAATTCAGTAACTTTCATGATGACTGTTTGACCGTCAAGTAAGAGTTAAACCCGTACGAGAATTTTGCCATTGTTTTATTAATAGATACAATCAGAATAAGAGTTGTGCTTGGATCCGCAACATATCAGGTTGGAAAGAAAATGTTGAGGTACTTGTAAGAAATTGAAAATGCGTGAATTACAAACAGAAGCAATAATAACTAGTCTTTCAAAATAAAGGCCATCGTTTTCTGCGATTTTCTGCCATCTGTTCGACAAGTTTCGGATAATCAAAGACTCTTGACATGATTATTCAACATCATCAAACGATTCAATTTGGAGATCCTTCAAAAAGTGTTGCATTGATGGGTAAAGGCCAAAGTCGTATGGAGAGCACTCTGGACTGTAAGCGGGATGCTGCGGAACCTCAACTCCGTCCAGTTCATCAAAGTTGTCTATGTTCTTTTCGGCAGTGTGCGGTCTGGCATTGTCTAACTGCATCAAAACACGCTTTCGGCTGATCAAAGCTGGCCGGAGGCTTGCATCAAGGAGAAAATAAAGTGGAATCAATTTCTAGACCTTCAGTGGGAAAATCCCACATAAGGAACAGTAATATTCCCATGATATGCATGGGAATTATCTCATGCTCATTTGAGTGCTCCAGAACTTTCTTTCCAACCTAGCATCTTAAGGCTGGCAGTAAAAATGTGATCTCATTCGTTCATGAGCATCATCAGCAATAGGACAATCTAATGTTATAACAAGGTGATAGTCCTTTAGATGCTCAGTCTTGGTTTATACTAGAAATAATGAAGTTATTTCTATATGATGTAGGATATTCATAGAATTTTTAACGCTCCTGATGATGCTGTGAGGCAAAGAGAACTATTGGTATCAATATATATATCACCTGTCGTCCCGTTAATCGTCAACTGACTCGACCGGGTACCCAGCAACACTTCCATTTTTACCTATCGCGTGTGGGTCCTATATATATATATATATAGAATACTAGAATAAAATATCGCTCAACCAATATAATCTTATAATATTTTTTGAGCCTTTCACAAGAGCGTTATGGCACTTATACAGTGCAAGGCACGTGTTTCGGCCTTACAGCCTCATCAGTTATTCGGTGCCCTTCGTTTCAGCCACTTCCTTTCAGGGGAGACCCCCCTCCGATATAAGGGCTTCAACGACGAACAGCTTACGCTATCGTAAGGAGGGAAGACTACTCGTCGTGCACCGTTTTGAGTCGACAACTTATGACTGGCAAAACTTATCATTTAATACCTTTCTTTCTACTGTTTTTGAGACCTTCCTCGATAAACTAACTGTTTGAGTCATCCTCCATTTCATTTGCAGTCCAGCAATTCCACCACTTTATTGGGATTTTTCCCGCGAATCTGTAAAATTGTAATTTTGAAAAACATGACTAAGCACTGAGGAGTTGAGCGTCTAATATAGGACATTTATTTCGGCGATGCACATGTTTTTAACTCGTCAAGTGACAATGTTATTAGCTCCAGTATAATTGGGAAAGAAAAATCACTCCTTTTTCACTTTTTCACGAGAATTTTGACAGGTGAATAAAAATCTTCATGAACTAAATTTCTCTTTCCACCAAACAGTCAGAAATCGAAACAAACGCCAAAGCTTTCATTGATATGCCACATAATCATTTTTTGAGCCACGCATGATTTCAAAGAACTGTTTTTTAACCTTTTTGAGGTACGATATGGTCAGTGGTTCGGAAAGTCGCAAGTCATTTACTGCTAAAGGACCCAGACAACATGCAATGTTGTCTGGTCCCAACATTCTTCGGTCTCTCCGTCTGTATTATGGGACACGTGGACCTGAATATGACGATTCCGTCGAAACCTACGTTAGCCACTGACTATATCAGACCTGAGCAAAATAGTCTTCCAAAATATACGGAAGTTCTAAGAAAGAGGTTCTGAAAAACAGTCGATAAAATGGCAAAGACAAGGTTATGCTGTACAAAGAGTTCACATTAATAAGACAGATTATGAGGAATCTTGAAGCATAAATATTCGGTTCGCTTGCTATCACTAAATGGATGATTGCACTTCTCACTAAGCGGATTTGATGCGTTTTGAAAGCGGTTACACTAAACAGTCGTCATGGAAAAGCTATGAATTTTGTCTAAATTCGATGCTTGCTCCTAGCATAAAAGCTTCACTTAGATAAATCACTCAGTTATGAGGGCAAAAAAGTTTCAGGCACGAAGCATTGTATGCAACACTCTTAAACAAGAGTTTATCCTTTGTGCTGGATAACTTTAGTTGTTAAGATAGTCTTGAGATAGACTAACGAGGTGATCAAGAAATGCTTACACAGAAGCTCATGCTGGCAGATTATGGTTACGTAAGAGTAAAATCATCTAATTGACAGATAGATAGGATTCGCAGTTGTATGCGAAAGAGGTGTATTTACACCGAAGTAGCCCATTATCAGTGGCTTGGCAAAATCTGAATCGTGAAAGAATTTGAAGGATGACTGTAAATAGATCGGGGGATAAAAGCTCTATGTGATAAACTGGCATGATTCATTCACTTCTCGCGTTTCCCTTCAGGTGTTCATGTAAAGCGAAAGCGAACTTTTCTGACTCAATTTTAGTATTAAACATTCTCAGTTGTCAATATGAAATATTTGTATCATAGATGACTCGTCTTCGTTGCTCATTTGTAGCTCTTATAAGAATAGCCTTAAATACGTCCTTCGAGACATCGATTGACACTGAAGCGAAAGCTAGCATCCTCTACTGCAACATGACACTGATCTGCTACTTCATTGGTGAGTTCCTTCGTATATTTTTTAGAAATAAAGTTATTTCCTTCAAACCTACAGCGCATTGCCTCCGTCAGCATTCAATGCTCATCCTAGCGATATTTTCCTCCAAGAATCGAATAATGCTTGACTTAAATGTTGTCAACAATAGCTATCCAATTAGAAAAGCTGAGGAATGTGTTAGCCTAACCGTGAACTAGAAGATTGCCCAAGAAGTTGTAATCAAGTTTACTCTTTTAACTCTTTTGCAGAATGCTACAGTCCTTCCAAATTCACTATTGGTCACTATTGGATGCTGTATTTTCCACACATGTAAGGCGAAGTGAGTTAACTTCCGATCACAACATGCGAAAATAACGTCCGCTTTCAATCTAACCACCATATTTTAGCTTTACAAGAGCTTCATTTATATTGCAGCAAAGAGCATCAACCTACTGATCTTATTTACAGGATGACAAATCTTTTGTTTGCCACGATGGAAATTCTGATTTCTACGATCCCCAAAAATTTTTGGACGCACTTTTTTTTGTTTAAGCTCGTATTTCGATGACGAAAAGCATGAGAACAAGCAGTTTTTGATAATTAGAACAAAACAATATCTCAAATGAATTTTTTATGGTGACGGATATCGGGATATCGTTTGAGATATCAAAAAATGCGAGCAATGCCTGATTTTACTACATAGAAGAGAGTCCTTCATATGAGCTAATCACGCTTCTCACTTCTCAAGTGATTCATTTATTAGATCACCAGGAGCTTGAAAAAAAGAATCTTCGAGCTAGTGCATCCACTACAAGCAGCAGAAAAGCGATTTTTTTAAGTTGAGCAAAGAGTTCTAGAAAATTTTGAGAGTCTGTTTTTTGACATATGTCGTTTTTTATCAATAGTTCTGCATGTACTATCTAGTTCATGAACTTTAGCTCCAAAGTGACTATCTAACTGCATGATTTGCGTGTGTTGATTCGCCATTATTAGGGAAAAGGTTTCAACGATTCTTTAAGCCATCGATAAGATTACTGAGGGTAAAGGTGCTGGTATGGTGACTCGACTCTGGGCAGATGGTTTATGCGATTTAGAGAAGGCAGTATTGATCTTGAAGATATGCTTCGTTCTGGCCGGCCATGAATGGAAGTGACTTGCGAGCCGCTTAGGATGCTGAGCACTCGTTATTTGGCTGAAGCGCTTGGTGTTTCGCAGAGAACCTTTGTTAACATGTTGCACCAATTTGACTCTGTCCACTAGAAGACTCGCCATGATCCGAATAAGCCTTATCCGATTATAGCCTCCTCTGTAGATCAGTACAACCCTGTTCAAATGGCCATCGATTTTCCAAATTTAATGAGGTTAAAAAGCATGACAAAAGTTGTTCAATCCGAAGCAGGCGGAATGTTATTGCGAGTATATTTGGTGACTTGAAGAACAATGGCAGAAAGTTGTAGACAGTGATGATCTATATTTCGAATAATAGTTATTGTTGCTCTTGTTTTTATATGCGCATAAGTATTGAAACTTTCCGAGCTTTCCCAGAATTTTTTGCTGAATCCTGGTACTCAGATCAGGAGGCAATATTGATTAAAATCAGCTTTCTTTTGATTTGTACCAGTGCTGAACATTGGGTCACACTGAGCTAGTTTAGGAGCTACCCACGTCCTCGTTTGCTTTGGATTCATGAATTTCGAGTCTTCATTTACGTCAAGCCCATTAACTACTACGCAACGCATGACGACTACATCTGTTACATCTGGGAGGACGACAGGAGTATTAAGTACGGAACACGTGACGTCTGCGTCTGCTATACCTGAAAAGACAACAAAAGATTTGTCCACTACACATCACATCGCTACTATGTCGCTGCATCTGGAAAGACAATAGGAGATCTGCCCACTAAGCAAATGGCGTCTACTACACCTAGAAAGATAACGGAAGCTTCAACCACTACACGGGACAAAACGACTATATCTGCTACACCTAGAAGGACAACGAGAAATTCATCCACCACGCAGCACGTGACTTTTGCGCTCTATACACGTACAAAGGCAACAAGGGTTTCATTCACTGCAGAGCAGGAGACATCTGCGTTTAGTGCATTTAGAAAGGCGACAGAACCCTCGAGTACTTCAACAGCAGTGAGGCGAACATCAACTAATTTATTGCAAACGCCAACCGTTTTCTGTACAAATGATCCGGCTGTTACAGCACACTGCTGAAGGAGTAACACAGCCAACAATTACATTGCCTAAAGCCACTACTCCTGGTAATGTGAAAAATGCGCCGTATTTCAATAAGCTTTTATTGATGCTTATACTCTCGTTGTTTTCACAAAAATTCTCTGTGACGGCTATTGTTTCCCTTCTATTATTGCTCTAGCTATGTCGCTATTATTGCTGTTATTGATGTAGTTAAGTTTGCGGAGCGATTACAATTTTAGATTCTTCCATTATCATTTGAAATCAAAATGACAGTTGTGTTTGGCTTATTGTTATGAGAAAATAAAGGAGTCAGATATTCATCAAAAACAGGTCCAATTCTGATGAATTCATATTATCACGTTGACAACAATCTGAGCTGTTACTGGCTCAGACTGCACGCCTCGTGTGCAGCGGCGCGGCCGCGGCAGGAGCTTTCATTATCACGCCTTGCGATGGAATTACGGAGATTTCTTTGGTAATCTGGGAATATTATTGTGATTAAATGATGAAATATAGCAAACGAGACTTCAACAAAAATTTTTTTAGTTAAGGGAATGCCCATGTATCGAAAAATTAACTATGTTTCAACGGAAAAATCACATTGTTGTGGAAGGGAACATATTTCCAGTTGTTATATAACTTCGTTTCCTCCTTTGTAGTGACATTCATCCATTCATTTGTGGCGTTATATAAAGGTGAATTGCTGTTGATGTAGTGGAAGACAAATATGGTCGGAATATGGATGAATAGATGTAGCATAACATAACGATGTTCAGAACAGTTCGAGATATCATTTTCTGATAAGTATCTGCCTTTTCCCTCGAGATTCGAGGTTTTAGGAGAAAGCATCGCCATTGTTTTTGCTACAGATGATTTATCAGTGCCTCTTCCATTATATTTTACCACTGACTGGCGAGAAAATTCTCCTTAGTGGCGGCAAAAGTCCTCATTTTATTGGGAA
Source organism: Parelaphostrongylus tenuis (assembly GCA_019055375.1). Classification (NCBI taxonomy): domain Eukaryota; kingdom Metazoa; phylum Nematoda; class Chromadorea; order Rhabditida; family Metastrongylidae; genus Parelaphostrongylus; species Parelaphostrongylus tenuis. Next base: position 229,966 of record JAHQIW010007353.1, read on the forward strand.
ACGACCAGAGACGTCATTGTGACCGCCGCGTGTCGCGTAGGATTTCAACATAGTTGTCAACGTGTTAAGCGGTTCTTCGTGAACAGTCAATATATTCGGCAAAAGTTTTTTTTTACGTAATCCTCAACAGGTAACGAATTTTTATAGACTTAAAGTACTTAAATGAATGGATTGTAGGACAGTAGATTAGACAGACAATAAAAAACGTTTTCAATTTGTACCTGATTAAGGTGGCCAGATGGTTAGATTAATGTGCTAGACTTGGTCTTCCAAGACGTCGTAGCAAACAAAAGTACGAAGTGAATGACTCAGATTTCATTCTCCTCGTATTTTTTAAGATAAAAATGCTAGAAAGGAATCTCCTTGGACCAGCTAGCATATCGATGCCTGAATGACCCACCTGCACTGGTAGTGGCGACTCAAGCATAATCTCCATTTCCACATGTTTCTCTTCTGCGAAATCTCCATCCAAGGTAGCGGTCTCCTTCGAAGATAGTTAACTATCGCAAATCTATTTCGTATTCCGTAAAAATCGTTATCACTACGATTGCAGGTGCCTGATTTTGCTGAGATCTGTAATCAGGATATATTATACAAATCGTTTCAAGTGTTTTCTTAGACCACGCTTGAATTCCAATATATCTGATAATTAATGTTCAAATCAACATCTCATGTGGTCTGTTATGGGTAATTACAGAGCCCAATACACCTGTTTTTGCCTTGACAACCTCGTCAGTTGGGCAGTACTCTTCGTCTTAGGCAAAAGTCTTTGGAGAAATCCATACCGCCTTACCCAGAGTAGGCAATGATATATCATTTACACGTGCCGCTAAGTGAAATAAATTATTAGACCGGCAGTGTTGTACACTCGATTGCTCTTGGTTGGTATTATTGATATTTTATATAGAGTGTACAACACTGCCGGTCTAGTGATTTATTTCACTTTACAAAGCGTGTACATGCTACGTCGTTACCTTTTCTGTGTAAGGGGTATGGGTTCCCCCAGAGGGAGGGTATTGCCCAATTGACGAGGATGTCAAGGCCGAAACATGTGTTTTGGCTCTATAAGTGCCTATAACAGGTCACATGACATGTTGGCTCAAATAAACGTTCTGTAGGCTCATACATTGAATTTGCTTTTTTGATGAGATCAGACACTTATGGAGTTAGCTAACATTTTCTTACTTCTTGTACAATTGGTACAGCTCAGAGTTTAGTGTTCAAAACCTTTATATCAATAATTACAACGTAAATAACAGCAGTGGATATCAACAAGCATATACAACAGCATAATTCTTACGCACGACTGTAACATCGTTCCAGTCCACTACTTTGTACGAATTGTATAGATGAAATCGAATATCTCTATGAGGGATTAGTTAAAGGCTGGTCTACTGCATATACGAAGAGCCCTTAAAGAGGACGGCTATAAACGAGCTATTCGAGAAATCAATAAACTTAAGGAGGATACGCCTAGCAAATGAGCATTACTTTGAGAACCGAATGCCGAAAGAAAAAAGAGAAGAGAAAGAGGAAAAAGAAAAATTGGGTGTACAACACTGCCGGTCTAGTGATTTATTTCACTTGACGGCACGTTTTGGCACGCGAAATAGCCATATCTCCAGTAGCTACGTAAGTGTATCTGCTTAAAATAGGTTCACAGGATAAAATTCAACCCCGAAACGATAAATGTAGCGACAATAAAATCCCTTTACCCCACTCTTTATTCAAACGAATTAAGTAAAGCTATAAAAAGCCGTTTGGAAAGGGTAGGCTTAGCCATGTTTGAAAGCAGTGACACAAGTACGGCCGAATGCTATAAACGCCAAGTACTCGGTAAGCGTCTGTATGCTTGTCTCTGTACCTCGAAAAACTGCATAATATGCTTCAACGGTAAAGACGGTGATTGTATGAGCTCAGACACGATTCATCTAATATCTTGTAAAACGTGTCGAGACGAATACGTAGGCGAAATGGGAAGACCACTCCGTGTCCGTATAGAAGAACACCTCAATCGCTTGACGTAGAAGTAAGTCACAAACCAGCTAAGCAAACTATCAGACTGTAAGTTACTGATAGAAGCGGAGGAACTATAGAAATTGCTCGTCAGTTGGATCTAATATAACGGATGTACATCTCCACGAAGTTTCCGTGTATTTCTGATTGTTGGAAAAGAATTTAGAAGTCAACACCGAAAAAATGGATTGCTTCGAAGTGCTACGAGCAGCAGGTTTGAAACCGTCACTTATTTCACAGCTTAAAATTGCTCTACTATCATGTTCCCTTATTTACTTAGTGAAAAGGACTTCCATAGATTACTGGATTTTTCAGTTATCTCAGGTGAGAAGTTATCATGCCAGAAAGTTTAACGTAAGTCGTTCTCTTAGATCAGAACGAACTTTTACAGTGAAAGCAGTTAGACGAGTGACAAGCATTGTTAATGAGACTGCTTTAGCGCTCTTGGAAGCTTAAGACAAGTGCTTGATATATAACACCCCAGATGCATTAGTACCTATGTATTCTGTGAATTTAAATTGAGGCCATCATATCTCAACTTGCATCAAACCTTATTAGGTTTCATGGGCCATCAAAGCGTCCACATCTTTACCTACAAGATAGAAATTATCCTATACGGGATAAAATCAGATTTTCTGTAGCTAACAAAATTGTTTTCTCCATCCTTTTTGTCTCATCAGTCGCATAGGAGTTGAAGCTATCACATAAGCAGGATTTACAGCTCATAATACAGAGTTGTCTTCAATATATCGCTAATAGTGACTACTGCACCTGCGTTAAAAAATTTGAAGAATTTATTACGAAATTCAAATTTTGAGGTTTCCGACTGCGGGCGTATTCATAATTAAGCGCTATATAGCAGTGTATGCCATACTGTGTAAAAATGAAGCTCAAGGTTAGCATATTTTGGCACTGTCTATGCTAGCGATATACTTAATTCATAAGTTCCTCAGTCTTCTGGTGAGCGAAAAGTCATACCCAAACCCTTTGTGAAGAGGAAACTACTTTTTGGAAGACGGAAGATAAAATCTTCATCTCATTTGAACCACCCAGCAGTAATTTTATTATCTAAAGAATTGGATAGACTGAATTTAAGTCCAAGCTTCTAAGCTGCAAGTGATGCTTTACATCTATTTACAACAGGTCTCTAGAAGAAATCAGATTTTATAGCTATACTGCCTACTTCGTTCATCATGGTCCCACTCAGAATAATCGCAGTAAAATTGCGGTCCTAGTCATCTCTATCGCTGGACTTTCGACGTTAACGATTGCACAAACCCTTTCCACTTTGTCATAATTATGGACAAGTTTGCTCAGCCATCTCGATGACGTGTGCAGCTGTTTCCACTTTTCCTCTTAGAGTTACAGCCACCCTCATACAGTCATTTGAACTGATTCGATATTTAACCTATGTTCATTTGCGCCTGATGATTTGAGCAGAAGTTGTTTTAATAGTGAAATAATTTCATCTTTGATTGAGAACTCGAGATTGCCTTAACAGATTCGCTATAATTCACCATTTAGCTTCGTAGTTGCTCAATACTCCAGTCACTTGAAGAAGACGTATCATACCCTTCATGTAAGGCACTGCAGTATTGTTAATTTTGAATCTTGGTCTTTTTTTGCCGTGGCACTAATAGAAAACGCTTCATTGTTTTGATGAGCTTTTTCAGAAACGTTTACTGCATATAGTTTCTGAATATTTGTCTTCTTGCAGCGCTTCAATGATTCGATCATTCCCAACTGCAATCTGGATTTTCACGACTGCCCGGAGTCGTTCGAATTCAGTAAGAATGATCACCGTAATGAGGTGGTCTTACTCGACAGTGTCCTTTCATTTAGCACTGTTCTTGACTGATTGTCAATTGAGGATAATTTGCTTTTACAATCATAATCTACCTTGCGGGGGATTTTGGTCGAGTGGCTTGTGATGCTTGACTGCAGCTCGACGCGGGCTTAATCCCACAGCCTCTCAACACACTTGATAAGCACAAACAAACGTCCTGCAGAATGCCTCTGCTTGGCTATACTCGAAATTGCAATGAGACGTACTCAACCAGTATTTCACGGCATTCATGAAAAAACGGAAAATTTAGAATGTTAGAAGTACTGGGAACCTTCACTAGTAGAAAAACAACTGTGATCTGGATCAACTTGAGTGATAAGGTTAATTTATCATGCAGATCTTAGTGCCTAACACATGGCGAAGTAATACATTTGAAAGCCTCTACAGTACTCTTATTTAAACTGATTTATATATCAAAGTATTTATTCTAATGCTTTTGGTGAGGGGAGCCTAACGCACAATCAGGTGCACGTACAAACAGACTTTCTAATATTTTTTGCGGACTATGTGTGAGTGAGACTTACTTGATGGGGCTAGTCTCAAGAAGCTTTCCTATATGCTTTTTAGTTAGATTGGCGACAACTTTTGACCGATTCAATAGCACAAATTGTCCGAGCGGAAGTACATTTGTATGATAAATCTGACCATAGCACTCCTGGGAAATATCACGTTGGTACCATGATTTGATTTGATATCTCGCTACAATTGGCTTCTATACATTGTTATATTTAATCTCTGTACTGTATTTTAGTACTTTAAATTTTCCTGTACTCTAATGTGCTAGCATTATTTAACATATACCGATATCTTTTTCTAATCTTCCATTATCTAGCTGAATCATTCAACGTGGCTTCTTCGACCTTATGTGGATTTGCTTTCTGTTGAGAGTTCGCCACAAGTAATTGGAATGCTGATTGATTAGATCCCTCTTGTACCTCTATGATAACCGCGATTCAGCGTTTTTGCTTAAATTGCACTTGGTGAACTTTTTGCAGACAATTGTGGTGTCAATTTCCTAACTCCGGAGTGATGAGGAGCTTAGTGAGCGTCACAAGGCGTCGAACCAGCACGGCGGTTATAATGACCGATACTACTATCCCTGTGATCCTTCCCAGTATCAACAGTAGAGAACCACTAGCTATCCCATGAAATGACTACTTTTCGATGATTTAGTGCTTCAAAATTTGACTAATGCCTGTTTGAAAATGTGTTCCTAACAATGCCATGCTAGAGTACTCGAAGAAAGTGACAGCTCTTCATATATGATCCCATGTTCTTTTACCCAGCTAAGACATTCATGCCTTCATAGAGTATCACTGGCTAGTAAGTAAAGTGTAAATCAGACGATTTGTCTTTATAGAAATAATGAAAGCTGTGAGGTTTTATCTTCCATCAATAATTTGGTGACCTAGGGTTGAGAGACCTACACATAAATGGTTAGTGGTTGGATTCCTCGCTACAGGCTAACTAAATCCACCATGCTCTTGGCAATGCCTAGTTAGAGCAGACTTGTATGGTAAGGATAGAATACTGACTTGATAAATTAATAAGAGAATTGAGTGGTGAGCAAAAACATGGCCTCCGACGGGAATCGAACTCGTGTGTCATCCTATCCGGAGACGCGTGTTCTAGAGTAAGTGAAAGGCAGTAAAAACAATAGAAATGTGGATTATTACTGATTTGATGTATCATGTAAATCTGAGAGTAGTCGCGATAGGCTAAATATTCGACACCAGCTCGGTGTGGATGGAGCTTAAGTTCAATTTCAATATGAGGTTGAAAGTTTGCATAGCACTCAATAGTCTTGAATAGTGTACCTATAGCATCATAACACTGCTAAAAAAACACTTGAAATAAATATTTTGAATAGAATGAACATTTCGAATAGTTATCAGTTAAATGGGTTCAATGGCGATATGTGGTTACCGCGTCAAAGCCGTCAAAGGTTGGATGCTGGTGGTCACCATAGGACATATCGAAGAAAGAGTGGTAGCAAAGCTGTGGCCTCAGTAGTGTAATGGAACTCCCGCTTGGGGGTATTTACCTTGTATGCCACTCAATACTTTTAAATTTATATTGCTTTGTTCATAACATCTGTAAGTATTTGGAGAGACCTAATAGGCATCCAGTCTCGTCTAGTGTTCTTAATGCACTTGTGCTAACTCATGGAGCTTCTCTGAGAGACTTATCAACATGGAGTGCCTTACATTTTTCTCTTCACTAATAACTGCTTATACTCCTGCACGTGAAGCGAAAATCCAGCAGTTTCTCATGGAAAATTCCTGTGCTTCCTCTAAAAAATAAATTAGTCTTTTGCTTAACCTCCGCTAGTGACAACAATGGATTCAACTATCGATATGCTTTCAGATGCTTTGTTTCGTTTTACTTGCGTCAGTGATTGCCACAATTCACGGATCCGAGCACAGAAATGTCACATGCCGTACAGCTACTAGAAGCAGTTAGTGTGTCATTGGAGCGAGTATGGTGCAGGCATTGAAGGAAAAAAGGAGGGAGGAAGTCCAGGAAAAAGAGGGGAAGGAAATGAAATTAGTAACGACGAATACTGAGGAGAGGTTTCTGGTTATGTGTGTGAATGCCAACATAACCAATCGTAATTCATTTATTTGAACTCCTGTTTGCGGTTGTATGATTTGATAACATACCCAATAATGTAGATTGCTGTGCAAAAACACAAATGTTTTTGAACAGCACTCTAAATCATAGAGAATGGCAACATAATCATTCAGAGTGCTACGCGGGACAATGTCCGAAAGGGTACACCTGCTTATCAAACGACGAGTGCTGCGAAAACACTAATGTAGTTCTACCACGTGAGTTTACTTACCAACCATTTCAGAAGACTATACAATCGTAGTTTTATAATAAAAATCTAAGATGAGAAGCAGGCAGTTCGTTGCACATTAGTAGTGAGAAAGCTTAGGGCGTGCAAAACGTTGATGTGCTCTCACCGGTTCCATCAAGCCTCAATCCATCTGTTGATACAAGACTTCTGTAGGTTCAGCTCATCCTCGCCATTCAACCAAAGCGATTGATTCTAATGAAGACTCGGAACACAGTGAAAACCATGACAGTAGGAAAATAGTCAAACAATAGCCAAGCCCACATAATACGTTTATGAATGGTGAATGCTAGAAAATTAATCAAATTCAGAAAGTCCCAGAATCTGTACAAGTGTTATCAGCTCGTGTTGAAGAAGGAAACTCTAGGAGCCATCGGGCGGCACTAAAGAATTCATAGAATGTACGGTCAAAGCTCACACTAGTCGACCAATCTCACGAGAAACGCTTTCCATCAATTAGGCTGCTGTCCTATTTTAACTTAAGTCGATTTTGCAATTTGAGGCATAAGAGGGAGATGAAGACAACTTTTCCGACTACTATCCAACTAGCACTTATTTGAAAGATTATAAACAATTAGAAACATTCTTAGTTGACCAATCTCTGAGGAATGCGCCATGCATCAGACTTCATCAAACATCGTCAAAAGTAGTTCAATACATATAAGGCCTTTACAGTGACTTGACATCGCCTATAATAGTCAGTGCTGTCTTGTGGATTAATTAGGCTAGCCTGGCACTAATTTGCTGATCCTAAAGTCTCGGTGAGTTTGGGCAGCGACATCGAATTAACGGCTAAGAGTGTACTGCAGCACCCTTAATTACATATGAAACCTAACAATCATGAATAATTTAGTGTATCAACCAAGATAGTAAGGGAATTTATCTCAGAAATTTTTTGACTTTTCCCTATTTTCGAATAGTTTTTTTCAAAATTAAGTCTCTCACTAATAGCAATAATGGCATGCTTAGCTTTATTTTGGACTGTGTATCTGATCATATCTCGCTTCATTTCAAATATTTCTTCTCGAGAAAATTTGATGTTTAGCTGACGAGTGCAATGACTACTTGGAGCACTGCGACATGGTGAAATGCGACCATGCCGATTTTGTGGACTTCGCACGTGCGAATTGCGCTAGAACTTGTAACTTTTGCTCCGAAAACTCTACACTTGCACCTGGTAAGCCATGTACTTCCAACGAAGACTTTTTCCTTGCTGAGGAAATATATCTGTTGCACCTAAAGGCTAGAACAGTCACATTCATCGATGGCGCATTGCATTGTAACGTATCCATTTCGTTAACTCCCTTTGGCAATGAACATTTTTGAATAGCTTCGCATCATTACTAGCATTCCGGAGCACTTAAACCGTGATCTCTGTGGAGAACATGTTGATTCATCGCTTACATTATCTGTTATTTGACAAATCGCCTAACGAATTGAGCGCGTCTCTTCAAATTCCTTATTACTTCATCCCTTGTATCCGGGCGGCTGCTTGCCACGAAGAGTATTACGCTCAGTGTGGAACTTTGATCTTTCCTTATTTAGTTCATTGCCTCCAAAAAATTGTATCACAGCGCTGAGTACAAGCAAGGACGGTCTCGAGGTCTGGTGATGTGGTAAGGGTGATGACGTCGGTTTTAAACGCTAAAAAATCTGCAACCACCTTATATTCTATCAGATCAATCTATCTCAAGGATCTGGATGAATAAACATGCAGTGTATACATGAGAACGGTTATTGATGAGCATGCTGATTGAAGAGTTCCAGAAAGCATTTCTCTGAATCAATCTCGTTTTCCAATTCAACGCAAATTCCATAATGTTTTTTTTTCTCTTCGCACTACCGCTATAGTCGACAGATTAATCTTAGTAGGAGCGCACTGGTTTATCAATGGTGAGGTTAGGTTTGTGACTATAAGGTTGGGTAAGGATATGAGCAGATCGAAGGAAACTGTACGCTCGTCTGGAAGCAAAGACAGTTTTAACGAAAGCACTTCCCAATTCTGCTGTGCTGAGTTCACATATAATTTCTTTATTTAAGACCAGATATGAATACATGCACGTCTGAGTACGTTTGTGAACGCTCAGACGGTGCCTAAAAATTATTTTGGACAATAACATATTATGGAAACATTGTTGAAAGTGCTTCAAGGCAACCTGAAAGACCGAGGCTTCGAATCCATTTTGGAACAGTTTGGCAGGCCAATAATGACTAATCCAAGACAATAACTCAGACCATGGCAAGTCTCCATAGGTAATACTAATTCAAATTAGATGCTCAACTGATCATTTTCCAATTTGTTGAATTAGAGCCAAGTCTATACAGTGTAATAAAGCGCTAACAGATCTTCAAGCCAAAAAAGCTGAGTTGCGTGCACTTAATTAGTCGGTTATTTCTTTCAGGTGTTATTGAAAGCTAATGCTGCCCTCCTCTCCTCTATAATTTTTACCCCCCCCCCCCTCATTACGGCAACTTTTTTGCCCATTGAATACCTAATGTGAAGCTTCTTAGTGATTTCAGTGATCAGAACTATCCAAATCGATTTTTTCACTTTCGTACTACTGATTTTCGATAGATTGAATTTCCTTCCGATTTATACGCAATTACCTTCTACTATTCTTCATTTTGAGCTCAGTGAGCATCGTTTCGGCTCCATTCGTACCCTCCAAGAAGATGAAGATATCGCTTGCAATGAAAATTCTGCCTGCAAATTTACAGCAGTACGCATGTGGTTATTGCAATAATCTATTTATTTTACTTTTCTGTAGATCAGGAAAGGGTTTATATGCGGTATCACGTGTTGAGCACTTTTTCCCATAGGAATGACGAAGGATAGATGGCAATACTGAATTTTCGTAATGTAGCATTTTTTCCCTTTCGTGTACAACAAGAGTCCCGCGGTGTGAATTGCGTATTTGCGTTCTCATACTTTCTGTCTCATTAGGGACAATCACATGGAATTCGATGTAGTATGTGGCTAAAATAGCGCAGAGATTGAATTTCGAGCAGATTTCTACGCTGATGCAAGCTAAATTCACAAAGCCAACTTCGTTTCGTAGGCCTTTCTTTCACTGACATTGATGTACCATGCAATCCAAAGCCGTGTTGCGCCAATTGCTGGTTGCCTCAGCGTCCCTCGTCGGGAAAGAGCGACAAGTTAGGAAGATAGCTAAATCGTTGTTAATTGAGCTACTCGCTCTGCTTGAGAAAACAGAAACAGCTTAGCTAAAGCGTCCATTCCCTGCATTACCTTCCGCCAGTCACATAGATTAGTAAGGAGTTTGATGTTTTCGACTTTTTGCTTGCAAAACGATGATACTCCCTGCGGTTCTTTGTTCTTAGCTGGTTTTTCGCATAGAAATTTAGACCTCATCACCAGCTTGAGAAGGCTGCTACTAAAGGGATGAACCCTATGCTGCGCATCATATTTCGATAAAACAGGAACCCAAGCATTGACGTTGTGAGCAAGCCCCTGGAAAAAGGAGTGAAATGTCAAATTGAGACCTCTTAATCCTCAAACATTATCGTAAACTCCACCTGTGTCTTTTCCTCGATACTATGAAGTAAAAAGTTTTCAGAGTACGCTTGTATGGACCTGCTGGATGATTGCAATGATCGAGTAAAACTATGTCGTGATATTGATTTCATTGATATCATGGCAGTGTTTTGTCCTCGCTTGTGCTCTCTTTGCATTCACAAGTCCTCCGATGTGCAATGTCAAGAACTTGTTCCCGAGTGAGTATCCTTCTATGGTCACTTACGGCAGGCTTTGCTAACATTTACCACCTAAATTTGTTCACGTCCAACTTACGTGCATGCGTACTCGTGTGTGTGTGTGCGTGTGTGTGGTGCGTGTGTGGCGTGTGTGTGGTGCGTGTGTGGCGTGTGTGTGGTCGTGTGTGGCGTGTGTGTATGTGTGTGCGTGTGTGTATGTGTGTGCCGTGTGTGTATGTGTGTGTATGTGTATGTATGTGTGTGTGTGTGTGTGTGTGTGTGTGTGCGGTGTGCGTGTGCGGTGTGTGTGTGTGTGTGTGTGTGTGGTGTGTGTTCGGTGTGTGTGTGTGGTTGTGTGTATGTGTGGTGTGTGTGCGGTGTGTGTGTGTGTATGTATGTGTGTATGTGTGTGTGCGCGATGTGTATGTGTATCTGCGTGTGCGGTGTGTGTGGGCGGTGGAAGAACATGTCTCCAAATCCTTGATTTCCATATTGGTTATTGTTTTTTATTGTCATTAATGAGCCTGAAAAAGTAAATTGAATGGAAAACTTTTGTCATTTGTCAAAAGCGGCTTCGTCGAAAATATCGTTAGTAATAGCGCAAAGCAATGAAGCAAATGTAGAGAATGAAGCTAATTTCGAAGAAAAAAAATCTAACTTTGTACAACATTAGATGTCTTTTCTTCTTGGAAGCAGAACTGGCAACTACCGTAAAACGCTTAAGTCAGTCTTAGTGGCTTTTTGGAAGCTTATTGAAATTGTATCTCTTCTTTAGTTGTGCTTCACGTCATCATTTCTGCAACACAACGAGAACGTCGGAATTCCAGAAAATGGTCGGATGCGGAAAAACATGCGGAAAATGTTAGCTCACCATAAACGAGAACATTTCAGTTCTACTGCTTTTATTCTCATTCACGAGACTAAATGCTACTGTTGATATAATTTTTATCTCTTATTATGTATAACACGAAGGACATCCATAAACAAACCAACCAGAAACAATAATACAAAGATCACCACAGAGATCATGGTTAGCTTACTTTCAATATCACATCAAAAGAGAAACTCTACAACGTAATTTTTGGGGTTATAAACATAAGTCGAGATGATGCGACTTGTCAGTGTGAAAGTGGCGATGCAAACCACTGTTCGTACCACACGCATCAACATGAATCGAGGTTACCTCTAGGGTTTTTCACACGTAATATCGCCGACTTCATAAGGAAAATCGCATAAATAACAAACAAATATCAACTGATACTGGAATAACAAATGAATAACGAAATGATAGTTCTATTATGAATGAGCCAATGATGGTCCTACCACAGCCTTCCCACGGATGCAAAACTTGAACTTGCCCCAATCTGAATGATCGAATTCACTCACTAGTGTCTGAACTGCTGCGGTGACAGACACTAATTAGTTCCCACGACGCACCACAAGTGCAAATCGACTATGAAAAATATGCGAGAAGTTCTCTTTATTCAAAGAACGTTGGTGGTTTGAGGAATCAAGGTTGCACAACTTATATACAGGGATTGCGCTTATCCGTCCATCCTTGTACGAGCGATTATGCTTTGCTAAAGCCGGAAAAACGTTAAATTCTTGTAAGTGAACTCAGACCGTCGTGGCTATTCCCTTGTCATTAATGGAATACAGTCAGTAGGACGGGCTTGTACAACATCGCTATCCGCCCGTCTATTTCCCAGAGGTTGTGATTGCTGGCTTGTCTGCAATAAATCATTCTAAGAATCCAGAATAAAAATATTACGTGTTTATGTGTTTACTTCATATGCAATTGAGAAAATCATGTACATTATGGCCTATATATATATATATATATATTATATATTTATTTATTTATTTATTTATCTATTTATTTGTAAATACACGTATGAGTACAACACAGCATATATATATATATATATATATATAGTATTTGTGCATATATGTACATATATGTATATATACATATACATATATATATATGTATATGCATATATATGTGAAAATTCTAGTAAAAATACAGCTCAGTCATCAAAGTTTAAGGCATGTGATTTAAATCAGTGTTATAAGAGTCACGCGTGGTTAATTACTAGAAATCAAGTATTACATTATGAGCTAGTGATAATACGATACCAAAAACTGACTCGAAAATTATTCCATCGCTAGTAAATAAAAAATTGTTTGAAACCCCTTCAATAAAAATCTACCAACATTACGAAGTCAAAACAATCGCAAACCAATAAATTCAGATGTGATCAACAACATGTAGGATAGATACTAAACTGTCTAAGCTATTCTAATCATGCAATCCTCACGATACACCAGAATTGAAGAGAATAATATGAAAAAACTATGGAAACCCGCCATTTGCTTGAAGAGGATGTTTGAAATCGATGATTAATCACAAGCATTCTATCCACAGAAAACCTGTCACCAAACCAGTAAAAATACGTGTTCTAAACTTGCTTATGAACAGTAGCAGAACAGCGGACACTCAAAATCGAATTTCCTTTCCATATTTTCATGATGATGAAGATTACTCTGCATCTTGTGATTTTCGATCTCAGGGAAGTATTATATTGTTGAATTTTAGCACGGTATGAGTTTTATCCTTTATCCTTTATGAGTTCCAAAGGAAAGTAATAATACGAATGAGAAGCTTGTTCCTACGCATCGGATCGAACTAGAGCAAGAAGGACTAATGTAGGCAGAAAATTTTTGGATTCTTTTCTGTTAAACGGCGACAACTGAAAAACGACCTCATTCGCTGAACAAGAATTTTTCGTAAGAGCTTCAGTAATTATTCCGAAAGCACAAATCGCTGACTAATGTACTGCGTAACCGCTTTTTGGAAAAGCCTTTTTGCGCCGATGTAGCATTCAGAATAAGATTATGCCTCGCACGCACCACCTGTTTTCTTTTCTTTCGCTTATGTTTTGCTGGACAGAACTTGTTCCTTAGACCACTAATAATCTTTCGATAGCTCAGGTCTCGGGAGTTAACGAAAATGTGTTCACTTTCCAAAAAGCTTTTTTAACAGCGCTGTAACAGAAGGAAAACAAGTGTTAGTCAAATAATAATGAAAGAATATATTCAATTTTGAGCGTGGTCTAAACGCACTCGAATTAAAGGTATAATTATGATAAAAGTACCAGCCAATGAGCAATCGAGTGCACAACACTCTGGGTTAGGTGAAGGTTTCACTTGACACAGAGTGTATAAAGCGTACGTCTTCGATGACTCTCTATAAGGAGTCTAAGGCTCCCGAAGAGAACTGACTATAAAAAGATTGAAAGACGATGGGTTCTGCCCGGCTGACGAGTCTGTAAGGACGAAACACGTGTATCGGGCTGTTTAAGAGGTTACCAGACCACATGACAAGTTGGCTCAAATGATAATGAAAGGATATATTGAAATTTGAGCGTGTTCCAGACAAAGCACTCGAAGTTAAGAAAACAAGTGTGCTTCACACACGTGTCTTGCTTGCAGGACAGAGCTCTTCCTTTACACTATTAGTAACCATTCAATAGCGTAAATTTCCACGATTTCAGCGTGTGCTCTTTTTATGGAAAAATCGTTTACCCGCAGTGCAGCACGGAAGTTGATCCACGTATAGGGCATTTGTTTTTTGGCCAATTCACAGGCTGGGGACTGACAGGACAGGTGGGATGCCCGCGAATTCAAAACGGCAATCAAACGATGGCGCCCAGGTGGATCATATGTGAAGCGCGATTTATGCTATTTGAATCGTGACATCTTTCTCCGGTTTGAAAGAAACTCCAGATGAAACGCCTCACTCTTAAATTAGATTTCCTCTACACGTTCATACGCTTTTCGTGCTTTCAGCGAATTATACACGTGATACAAACGAAGGCCCTGTGAGTTCGAAACATAATTTTATTTTGTTTGCTATAGCGTTATAAAAGGGTTTTTTCAGAAACGGCCAAGTGGCGCAGTAGCTAGATATTTAAGCTCTTGATTCAATACTGAAAAATCAGTAAAAAGTCTTTGTCCAGCAAAGATTTTTCATTTGTCACCATCTATCAGAAAAGAACTAATTTTCGTCTTGACTTACTCGATTTATAACTCTATATCCACATGAACCGAAGCAGAATGCCATTTCTTGTAGCTTTAGAAGGAAAAATGACAGTATACAAGCAAGCAAGGTAACAAACGAAACAACTTTCCTTTATTAAAACTTTGTATAGATAAGAAACTTTGTAGAAACAGATTTTTCACCAGCTGCAGCCGTCTAACTTTTTTTGAAAAGGATGGAAGAGTCAAGAGCAGTGGCTGCTAATTTGCTTGTATGTGAAAGATCCGTCTCCTTCCTAGGTTATGTCGCTGGCAAAGTACTAACTCTTCTCACACCAAACCTTGCTTCTTAGCATTGAAGAAACTGAACTTATCAATAAAATAGTCAGGCAGTCGGATGATTACTTCTCTAATTTTTGATAGGCTACGTCGAGCACAGATATCTGCGAATCACAATCACTAGCCATGCCGAGTAAACTTCCCGTGAATACATTCTCTGACATGTCTTCTTTACGATTTTATAAAATTACTTAACTCGAGAAGCTACTCACCTGACTGATACGACGATTCGCCTTTTCTTGACGTTTCACATCCCGCTTAAGTAATCGTAGGCGAAGGCGCTTTTCCAACCATCTGAAATCAGCCAGCATTATGCAAACGGTGGATTGACTAGTGCAGCTAACACATTATAGTGTTTGCCGGTATCCAATGAATATTGATTTTTGATATCAGTGAACAATGCCTTACGTGAAGAAATTCGAATTAGGAGAAATCACATAAATAAAGCCTTCGCAGTTGTAATTCCCGATAAATACGCTACGTATTTGATTAGATCAAATATCGCAGAGATACTTGAATGCTTGTTTACTCTGTACAATAATTACGATTTCGATTTGAAGCCGATGGTGCTATCCTTCCAGGTGATTTTTGTAACAGTTTCACACGAAATGGCATCACATTCTCACTGTGTTTGACTCCGATATTTTTAACGCTCTGTTTGTTTCCTCACATGCGTCCCCCACAAAGATCATTGAACATTTCGCGTTTTTTCAATATATATGATAGTTAGCACTTGAGCCGAAATGTCATGTGATCTGTTGTGGACACTTGTCAGCGCGATACACCTGTTTCGACCTTGGCAGCCTCGTCAGTCGGACAGACCCTTCGCCTTTAGCCATTTCTCTCGGGGGTGCTCCATCCCCTTCTATAAAGTAAGCGACGACGCATCATTTACACGTGCCGTCAAGTGGGATAAATAGAAAATAGTGATTTATTTCACTCAACGAAACGTGTTACATACGTCGTCGCTCACTCTATATAGGGAAATGAAGCATACCTGAAAGGATTGGCTAAAGGCGAGGTCTGTCCGACTGACGAGGCTTCCAAGGCCGAAACGCGTGTATCGGGCTGACAAGTGCCCATAACAGACAAATAACATGTTGGCTCAAATGTTGATCATCACGAATATTGAAATTTGAAGTTGAATATTGAAATGTGAGCGTGGTCTTAGGAAAACACTCGAATGTATAATATTTCACATTTTGTTTCGAGTGCTGTTTGAAGATTTCGTCTTTTCCATGAATGACGTAGAGTGTTGGTCAGGCAGATCTCCTTGCTATTTCGGAAGAGCCTTGGCTGAGGCATTCTGTAAGGCATTTGATGACTGATTGCAGGAGAGTGTCGATGGTGCGTGGGTCGGACCAGGATCTTAACTTTTGATAGCCTTCAACGGTAACCACTGGTCACCGTCCTCCCTATTCTTTCAGATAAATCTGCCACAATTTGCTGAACTCGAAGCGATGGGAAGCATTGAGTCCTGGGAGCGTGATTGAGTCAAGGCGGGCGCTTGTTTTATAGGGCACTTCTAACCACTGAGGTACACGTGCCAAGAAAGAGCGGAAAAACCGTTGTCGATGGAAATATGAATATTTACAACAGATTTCTAGGTGGAAGTTTCACGAAATGCTAGAGTGAGAGAAAATGGGTCGCGGAGCAGTAGCCGTAAAAGAGTGACATTATAAAAGATTTTTTTCAAGTTCCAAGAACAAATCAGCAGATTTTATAGCATGCCCTAGAAATGGTGTGCAACTAAGACGAGTGATATGAGTTAAAAGTTACGCCAATATCTATGGAATGTCAAAAGAGGTCCTCTCCAGAATCGTCACCGTTTGCAGCGTACAGACTAGGTTCAGTGCGCTCAGTGCATTGTCAAAAGGGAATGTAGTGCTTTTACAATAGCCAGCTGGCTTTTATGATCACTTCGCCAAAGATTGCGTGATGTCAATCGGTTATCCGCTCCTCTGAGAAACGATTTGCCTATTTTTCATGTTGTTCCATATGGCATTCATCTACAATCAGTTCCCATATTATGGGGAAACATTTACATATCATTTTTCTAACTGTGCAGATATATCATAAATTTCCTCTCTAGTTTCCTCTCAAACATTGTTCCCTATGCTGCTCATATTGAAGTGCTTTGTATTTTTTGAGTGAAACATCTAGCCGAATAAGCTGAGATGACTGAGAAGTGAGTAAGAGGGCAGGCAAAGAGTCTCATTGTTTTCACTCATTATGTTTTTCTAACACTAGGAAGAAAAACATTGAGAAGACAAAGGCATTTTGAAGGATTCAAACTTTGCTGTTATAATGATTTTACTCATCACAAACGCTTTGATTCCGACTCTAAACCAGTCAGCATGGTTAGCTTGAGATATTGCTAAAATGAAGCTATCAAATCATAATCAAGGATTCACTGAACTATTAGTTGCCTAAAAAGACGTAAAAGTGCTTCTAGTCATAAGCAGCTCTCAGAAGTTTTCTTCTGTCCACTGAATAGGCTAAAAGAGGGTTTTAAGTTCGAAAAAATTCTCGGCATAAAAACTCTGCGTTGGATTGCAGACAACTTTTGAAAATAAGCGCTTTTACACTTTGTAAACATTCCTTCGCTTTCGTAGATGCGACTGAATCAATCAAATCCACTATTTTTGCTTTTGTGACCAAAAACCAATTACCAGTAAATTAGGAAGACACGATGGCACACTGTGCTGAATCAATATATAGATAGAGCTGATTAATAGCAGCTGTCTAAACTCTGTAACAGTGAAGCATTTATTTTGAGGGATAGCATATTCACTCTGTTGGAAATGAGCTGTGCAATCCGCTTAATGTTTGTATGTCCCACTCAGTTTGCTTGCACTCCCAGATAAATTAGAAAGTAAAGTGTGGGCAGTCTATGAATCTTCGCCTCTGTTGGGGGAAAGACATGGAAACGTCAGCCAAAAAATCTTCATTGTCAGCCCCGTGCTAAAGGCTTAATCAACAAAAGACGAGCAAAGATAAGAAAATATACCCAATAATGTAGAGTGATGTGCAAAAGCGTTAGCGTCAACAGAGATTCGAACCCAGATCTCACTCTTTCCAGGAGAGCGTGCTAAGCCGTTGCACTACCGACGCCCGTTTTGCAGAACACTCTTTCTACGCTATAACCGTTGATAGATAATAAAATATCATATCTTTCGTTTCGAGTGTTTTCTTGAGACCACAGCTCAAATTTCAATATGCCAAATAATGTATGATAAAATGTCATAATAAAATAGTATTTTTAGTATGGGATAATATAGTAAAATGGTATATTTCAATATGCCAAATAACATATGCCAAAATATGATAAGACGATAGTATTTTGCCTGCAAATTCATTCACACATTGCATGACACGTATTCGGTGTCGGAATTGATGTGCACTTATATTCCGACGCTCAGTTAGCCGAGTTGAAAATGAGTTTAACATTCACGGATATCATGTCTAACATCTTCAATCGACTATTCTGAGACCTCGCTTGGAACGTATGATAAATCCAGACAGTATATTTTGAGCCCTGACAAAGACGTGACTGAACGGAAAGGCACCTTGCCACTGATGAGGTTGAGAGGCCGAAAGACGTCTATGGCACTATATGAGTGTCATAACAGACCTCATGAAAAGCTTGAAATATGATAACACTCGCTTCAAGTGTCTTATTAAGGAAGCTCTCAAATTTCAGTGTAAAGCATAGAAGATAAAGCTCTCGTCGTTGACCAATCCCTGAGAGAAGCGCCATGTATTCGTCTTCAATTTTTAACTTCGTCTGAGGATATTGAATGCATATCTGGCCTTTACAATGATTCGCGGTGGCCTCCAGCTGAACCGAGTTAGTGCTGCTTATCCTCCCAGACAAGTCTGAGACCAGTCTGGTACCAATATACCGACTCCGTGGGGATGGATGGCTTGGTGAGCCATCAGCGCCAGATCGAACCACTGACCTCATGTGCAATGCAGAGCACTTCTAACCACAGCGCAACAAGTGTTTAAAGTTTCAGTGTATCTGGTAATAATTTTCTGGAACAACATGTCATGTAGTCTTCTCTAGGCAGCTTATAGAACTCAAAACACGTGTTTCGGCATTGATAGCCTCGTCAGTTGGGCAGTATCTTCGTCTTAGCCAATCCTCTCGGGATCCCCTATCCCTTACATAGAGTAGGCGACGACGTGTAATTTACACGCGCTGACAAGTGAAATATACCACTGAATCGGCAGTGCTCGACACTCGACGGTTCTTGGTTGGTATTTATGAGATATTATATCGTTCGCTTCGAGTATTTTCTCAAGACTACACTCAAATTTCTATACATTTGATAAATACTGCCTAAGTGACGAGGCTGTCAAAGCCGAATTACGTGTATTGTACTCTATAAGACGACCATAAAAAAACACATGACATGTTGGTAAAAAAATTTTTATCAGATATATTGAAATTGGCGAGTGGTTTCAAGAAAACAGTTAAGACGAACGGTATTATTTCTTATTAATACCAGCCAAGAGCAATCAAGTGTACAACACTGCCAATCTATTGATTTATTTTACGTGACGGCACGTGCAAATTGTACGTCGTCGCCTACTCTATGTAGGGGATAGAGCAGCTCGTGAGGATTGACTAAGACGGAAGTTACTGCCCGAGTGACGAGACTGTCAAGGCCGAAACACCAGCATTGAGCTCTATAGGTTGCCCATAAGAGACCACACGATATGTTGGCTCAAAATATGTTTTGTGAATGTATCTAACCTAATTAAACGTTTTCTGCAGCTATTGTTGATGAATCCATCGTTACGTCTTCTCAAAATTGAAATGAATGAATAGAAAGCCAGCAGTGTGAATCCTTGATATTTTTTATCGAACAAAGCCCACTGGGTAGCTTTACTACGGATTGGAAAGAAAGGTAGATTTTACTGGTCTCATTTGAAGTAACAGGCGAAAAAAATAGCATGTGACATATTGGTAGAAGTTTGACGTAGCCTGGTATCTATTATTTTGTTGATCGTAGTATGACTCGAGTGGGCACCAATAAAACTTCCATTATTTTATATCAGTTGTAAACATCGCAGTGGTGCTCTACACGCTGTAAGAAGTTTTAATAAAAACACCAAAACCGTGGGCACTTTTTCCATCGCATTGGGAGAAGCGGTTATTTGCCGTCGCCACAGACAACGTTAAATAGGCTGCATCTTCCCGTCTCAATCAGGACAGTGACGTTGTATCTCGTACTTTCAACTTGCATTATTAAGTCTTCCGTCGATGATTCGTACCTTGTGTACGTGCATTATAGGTACGCGTCGTCACCATTTCGTTGTGACTTTGGCAATAAAGGATGGCGCTGAAATTTTCTCCGTATTATTATCCTCAATGCTGCTGCATCAGGGCTCTTTCGGGGTCAAGAAAATGAGGCCTGATTACTTCACTGGGTCTGCTTTTGCATACCCAACGTTTAGCTTGTTGAGCTTTGCACGACAAGACTGTGCACTCATGGGTAGTTCTACACTGCCCTTCGGTGAGACAGGTAGGAGCTTAATTATGCCAAATTGGAGTGCAAAAATAGAAGGTCCATCACTTGAATCTATTCTTGTCTCAGGGAGGCACATAGTCGCTTTTCACGGTCAATTCTCCATTCGCCACCAGGAGACGCTCCATGTGCCCTCGCAATGGAACTGGGCAGCGTCCCTTGCTCTACGAGGAGCTTACGAGGAAGCTATTAAGTACCTTAAAAACCGCAATAGTCAATTCTTTGCGTATAGAGAATCAAATATTGTAAAACAAACGTCGTTAATCGGCTATCAATAATGGGCATTTTCTTTGAGGAAAAAAGACGACTACCTCTTCTTGCCGAAATATGCTAAGGAATTGGTAGCCGAGTTTAGGACAATCATGAAGTCTGAAATTCTAACGAGAATTGAGAGCACCACGCCAAATGATTCGATTCCGTACAGATTTTCGTATACGTCGAAAAACACCGGCATTGATCTGAAAAACGGAAAACAATTATTTCACATAGGTAAAACAAGGACAGATTTATAAAGGCTTACTTTATATGATGGACTGCCTAAATGCTACAAGAACTGAGCTTGAACACACGGATCCTATTGGCTTCGAGCAATATTCCGCTCTTCAAGGCGGCGAATGACCAGAGCGTTAGCTTCCGTCATTATCTCAAAAGTCCCCACTTCACTCAAATCCCATATCTCTGGCGACCTCATACTCAAATCACTACTTTGGTGTCGTTCCATCTTTTCTTCTTCCAGATGTAATATGTAAGATGTAATATCAAGCCTCTTGAAGATCCGGTGAGATGTGATACTTTTTATTTTTCGGAAGAGTGAATCGTTTCAATAGATCAGTATCTTCTTCTGTTTAGCCGCTCCGAGGTGTTATTGATATTATTTATTGAATATCAGCGAAACATATAACAATACAGTTAATAATGCAGCACAATTATTACAACAGTCGTTGTGGCTAACGTTTCGGCAAGGTTCGCCATCTTCAGACCCGCTTAGATGTTTTAGATCTTTTGAAGATGTAAAGAAAGAAGAGAAAGAAAGACCTAAAACATCTAAGCGGCTCTGAAGATGGCGAACCTTGCCGAAACGTTAGCCACAACGACTGTTGTAATATTTGTGCTGCATTTTTAACTGTATTGTTATATGCTTCGCTGATATTCAATAAATAATATCAATAACACCTCGGAGCGGCTAAACAGAAAAGGATACTGATTTGTTCAAACTATGCCGAGGTTAATAGATAGTCGGTCCTGGGATTTATTGCAAAGTGAATCGTTTCAAAACGCAAGTTTATCGAGAGCGTAAAGCTAAATGTCAGAAAACCTAATACACATCCGGAGCTGGGTGTTGCTTTAACCGCACGGCCTGCTAAATCATGCACTTCACTTTAGACGATCGGCAAATTAGTAACATTCTTGTCCGGGAAGACGAAAACACTGAAGTAAGTAAGATTGCTAGGCACCACTAGACATTCCATAGACTACGTATGCACTTAATCATTTCTAGATTTGTTTGTGAAAGTCAAATTCATAGCAGTCACTGCAATAGTGATCAACGCCAACATTCTTCCTTTACTCGTTTGATCAAGCACTGGTAGCTACCAACAACACGGTTTAATAAGATAACAGTAACATGATTAAGGGGAGTCGTGAACGAGTGGTTGTGATGGTCGCCACGGTGCGCGTGGAGCCGAGGTTCACCCTCAACAATCTCCGATAGTTAACAAGAATGCCCTCTGGAACGCCACCAGCCAGGCTGTGCTCAGATTGCAAGGAGGCATGCTCGACTACTAATCTACGTCATTCAAGAAGAAGACGAAAAACTAGTCCAATGCTAAAAGTACTGGGATGTGCACAATAAAAATTGTGATGACGGATCAAGAAAATATAAAAGTAGTATGACTAGTGTTCCCAGTAAACTCACCTAAAAATTAGAAATTTTACAGCGATAAATATGGCAACTGTGCGAGACACCTTTTCTTTGGATTCTTCCATCAGCATTACCGACCGACTACGTTGTTGACTTTCGAAAAGTCTGGAAGTGAAATTGAAATGTAAAACTGCCACTCGTACAACTGAGAATCTTACATGGAACTCCTGCATTCATATAATATTTGTAAATTTGCTTTTCATTGCCTACAAATTACTAAGGCAACAATTATGCAGCCACAATGCCTCTTTTTCGCCAAGCACTTAGCAATGCTGCAATTTTTAAAAATTTTCCATAATAAAATTCTCCAATAGACCCCCTCAGGACTGCTTTCATAAACTGATAATGATTTTAAGCAGCTTATGAGCATAATGCGATGAACAACATTTCATATTCAACGATTGTTCGGTTGCAACCGCGAACAAGACCGAGCTACACGATGTAGTCAAATCGTCAGCGAAGTAAAAAACGATGACTTGGCCATTTTTAAAAACGTTCTAGTCATACTCAGACTCATTCAGTATCCTAGCGATTTTTCAGAGAGAGAAGAATGGTATGATTTTAATCATGCAGCTCCATGAGATTGATCAGCACCACAAATTTCACTCTTTTATTTTTCCATTAAAAACAATAACAATGTACGACACTCACTTCCGTCGTTTCTTCAGGCTCTTATGAAGGCGATATTCTGTTAGTAAGCTAAGCACCAGTATTGTAGCTACCGGTCCGATTGTCTGCGTTAGTGTCATCAGAATCGCTTTGTAATGAGCAAACTGAACGAAATTTTTCATCATCAGATAAACAATAGCTAATAACACCTTTTTGAGAGAGCATCAGTGAAAACGCTAGATTGTATAACTCTGACTGCCCTCTGACTTCAATATTACAAATCACTTAAATATCTTTTGATGATTGAGCGGGAGCACAAAGCTGTCTCAAAAAAGAGATGATTTGTTTCTTGGGCCAACGTTTTGATGCGTTTCGTTTTCTGCAGAGCCGATTGATCCGAGACGATGCTCTATCCGATTCGGTTCGGCGATAGCGAAGGCGAATATCACAACGAGGACGACGACCTAGGGGCATCGACTCGGATCAATCCGCTCTTAAGAAGACGTAAAGCATCGCAACGTCAGCAGAAGAATTAAAAGGGTCTTTCTTTCCCAATTTCGCGCTTTCGCTAAATCATTAGAAGATGTAAACAAATCGGAATTAGAAAGAAGAAATAGAAGAAAATTTCAAAAAGAAACAGTCTCATTAAAGAAAAAAAGTGTTCCTTCAATGAAGGTTGACCATATGTACATAACAATTCAGGAAATGATTAAAAAGAGTTCATGCATTATTCATGGTTTGAATGTCTTCTCAACAGTATTTATAAAATAATCGTGATAGCCAATACTACTGAGATATCGCTATGGAGTAATGGACTAAAATTTACTTGTCTATTGGGATGGCGCAACTGAACACCTAAATTTTTAGGTAAACGTTTTTCGCTTCTTCCTAATTAGGAGGGGACAAAGCAAAAATTAATTTATTCGCTGCAGAGGAACTTCTCATTAAGGTGTCAGTAGCCATTCCGAAGCCGAGACTTGAAGCTACAGCCCCACATCGCCGGTTTTTTAGAACACTCCTTTGTAACGCTGTAGCATTCAGATCAAAAACTATGCTTACACCTGCATTTTGCCTTCATTTTTATCATGCTTATAATTCGCTGGAAGCCGAAAAGCATTTCAATGTGAGAAGAAATTTTTGTCAGTTTTTCATTCACTCGTTTTATCCAAATTTCTTCCAAAGCGGAGGAAAAATTCCCAAATGAATAACAAATTATCAATTGTCCCTCCTCGTGTCGCTCTGCTACGGCCGCCGCCTTGTCGAATAGTTAGTAGCAAAGTTGCCAAAAATGTAGAACTCGATCTCATTTCCCTTGGTAAACCGTATTTCCAGAGATTAAGACATCGCTAGAATCAGGAAACATTACTCTATCAGGTGACTACTAATAGCACAAAGAAACAGCTCTGTCGGTGAGGTTTGAAGCACAACTCAAAAGACCAGAGGAGATCAAAAGATCAAAAGAGAGTTTAAGAAAACGAGCATATTTTTGAGTTTCTTGAAGCTTGTGCTATAGTTTGAGTACTGACACTTTGTAGAAGGAGTTTTGTCAAGCGAATTATAAGCGAGATAAGAGAGAAACACGTAGTTTTGTGAAACGCGATTTTATTTTGAATGTTACAGCGTCATAAAAGGGTATTTTGAGAAACCGGCAAAGCAGATTTATTTTCCGAAATTTCAGCCTTCGAATGGTTACTAACACTCCTATTAAATGTTCCTCTCTAGCAAATGAGATAGGTTTTTCCTTTGCCCACTCTTTATCAGAAAAAAAAAACCGCTTTTCTTCTATATTTTCTTCTATATGTTATTGACCACTCGAGTGAATGGTCCGCTTCATTTCCAATGAGGTCCAAGTATAAGCAAACTAGAAAAATCATTTTTGAAAAAAACCCCGTTATATGACCACAACGATGCCGAGATACAAGCAAAACTGCGGAGGTGATATGTATGGAGTGTACTTGAACCACGACTACTCAATCCAGAGACGCGGACCTTCACACTATACCATCAAAGCCCTCATTCTGCCTCTCATTCATCTGCATCATCACTGACTGCCAGCAGTCACCTGGCAATGTGGATCTGCCGCTCTGGGTAGCGCTAGGTGGCGCTGCATTTCTGTTAAAGTGAGCCATGGTCGAAAAAACGTCGTCGAAGCAGAAATGCGATCATTGTATCTATCATCTCTCGAACTTTATTCGCGCACAACCGTGGCTCAAAATGGCTCAACAAGAGATCTTATCCCCTCACTAACCAATTTCTGACTCGTCTATGTAATGAGTGCTATCTTCACAAGTTGTAGTATATCTGAGGGGCCGCAAGGATCAAAAGAATTGTTTTCAAATAAAGTTTAAGGCATTCATAACAATCCCGTTAATAGGAAACTGTGGTCTCTTCTTGTGTACACCCAATTTATATTGTGCTCACAGAACATCTTTCATAATAGTTTGTTGACAGGTCCGCTTACCGAATGTCTAAAGACGGTTGGAGCCGGGCAAGACGCTTCGACTCCATGTTCCGTGTCGAAGCATCGCTCCACCGTAAATTCAAAATACACCGGAATGTTCACGGCGAAACACAGAATTATTACCAAACCTAAAAAATGCTCAAGTTCAAATGGTTTCCCACATTCCTTATGTGAGATACGCCTTTGAATATGAAAAATAGTTTATAGAATTCACCTCTTTCTATTTTCCTAGTCTGTAAATCATACCACGATTCTAGGCTAAGAGGAGAAGTCCGAACAAACCTGGCAGAAGACCGGATCGAAAATATTTCCTTAGAGGTAGCTGTTCTTTATTGCCTTTTACGAGCGGTCTGTTTTTCTGGAATGATCCGGTGCTTGAATCAACATCATTCATCGATGATGGCTTTCGTTGCTTTATACTCTGAAACTTTTTAGCGCGTTTTGGGGAAAAATTTCAGAGTATGGTGATAAAATGCTACAATTTGGTGCTTCTTTCACTATAGTATAACTTATTCCAGTACTTTTTACTAGACCGTTACTAAATATAAATTGCTGTCTTTTGTCTGACTGATAAATAGATGTCATTGAAATGATATGAGGAGATCATGGTAATGGTGATATTGATACTGTGAAATTGTAATATTCACTATCAGACAAGTACATCTCAAAGCAGATACACATCGTACGGTGATTTGACGTTGTTTTTTTTATCAGTAACCATTGATGACTCAAAATATAACAAGTTCATTTTCCTTGTGCAGATCTGAGCAAAGCCCTTCGCTCATCATCCTTACTATTGGTGCAGTTGGTTATATCAACACTGAGTAATGAGGAGGACCTTGTGTAGAAATTTTGCGGTCACTCCATTCAAAATAAAAGTCATGCTCAGGAAAACAGTTTTAGTCTCTCGCTTTCAATCACGCAGGGTTCACTGAAAATTGCTGATAGAAAACAATTTAGATTGAAATTTATTCGGTCAGCAGGTGGCTTCTCACAGAAGACAACGAGTATACTGTTTCCATTGAACTAAACAAAGTAGGATGGGATGGTTCACATCTCTGCAATTATTAAAACTTGTCATGTGTTTTTTTTTGTCGAATGTATTAACGAGCACAGCATCGTAACGAAGAACTTCTTGGGTTTCGACGAATCTAATTCGTCGGAAAGCTAAAGACTCCAGACCTTTGCGAGTAATATTGATTTCTGTTAACCAAAATCTGAACAAAGATCACTTGTAAATGATTTTATGATTAAAAAAACTACATTGTTCAGGGAGAAGTATTTAGGTATCAAATGAAAGATTCGAAGAGTTTTGCTACATTTGCATAGATTTCCTTCATTGACAGTCTTTGTGGATATTTGCATTAGCGTAAGAGCCTATCACTGCCTGAATTTTCAGGGAAACAGTGATTTGACGTAACTATTCATTACTTCCACTTCCCATCTCTCAAAAATTTCTCCATCAATAGAGTAGTCGGGAGGTTAAGAACTACATGAAACCATGGACAAACTCAACTCTATTGCCTTAAGGATATGTACATGGTTTCTTTGAGAATTTTTTTCAGCAATTTAACAAAATTTGAATATAACTTCCAAGGAAAAGAAAGTCTTCTTGAGAAACAACTAGATTTACAAATCGACACGGGTGAGGCAATCGCAAGAACCAGTGGCTATTAAGAAGAATCAGTATAACATGAAGGATAGAGAATAGAACTTCTGGAGTCAATCATCCGTGAAGGATGCGCCATGCATTTAGTTTCACTAAGCATCGTTAGAGGTGATAGGATCGCGAGTGAATGCACATCTAGTCTGCACAATGGCACGCTGTGGCCTACCAATATATCAAATCAGTAAGGCTATCCCATCAGAAAGGTTTGGTACCAATTTGTCATCTCTAAAGCATGAAGGCTCTGTAAGCCTGAGGCACGGTGTCGAGCCAACAATCACATATGTGTTGCAGGGCACTTAAACCACTGTGCGATATGCACCTTCATTGTACAGTAGAGTACAAATATAACACTGGTTCAATTCTTTTCGTGCTCGATAGATTCAACGAAAGAACTGAAGAAATGGGGCGCTTCATGAGCTTTACAAAAGAATCGCAATGAATTGCGATTAAAACAATACAAGTGGTTGGAGTTGGAAATGATTTGCAGATTATATAGGTTTAATTCACAGAGCCCGACGAAAGATAAGATACTAGGTTGGAAAGTTTTGGAACACTTGAATAACCAAGAGATAATTCCCATGCATATCACGGAAATATTACAATTTCTTATGTGGGTTTTTTCCACTGGATGGAAATAGATTTTTTCACTGGATATTATTTCGTTTTTAATTTCACTTTGTTGCAACTTAAAGAATAGTACCCAACTTTAGTCAACAGAAAGAACGTTTCAATGCAGCAAGACAGACAAGTTTGATGAATCAATCCAGATTGCGCTTTATAAGACTTTGGCTTTTTCCAAACAATGCGACTTTTTTTGATGAAGGGTTGCCGACTTGAATCGTCTGATCAAGTTAAAAAAGCATGTCAAGAGTTTTTGATTCGGAGTTGAAGGAATGGTACCTCGACTGGATCTGAAACTTGGTGGACCGATGGCAGAAAGTCGCAGAAAGCGATGGCCTTTAATTTGAAAAGTAGTTTTTTGCTTAGGATTCACGCATAAATTTTCAGTTTTTTACAAGTCTCCCAAACTTTCTTTCCAACCTATTTTACCCATTAGAGTTTTAGTCGAAAGAGGCTTTATTCTTGCATAACAAATGCACTGCATTTAGAGAACACTTCGCCCATTATATGCTGGGGCGGACGTGTTTCATCGATGAGTCTTCATCTATGAGTTGATTTCCACTCATACCGTGAAGAAATAACAGCCTGTCAACTTCTAACCACTACATTTCCTCTTACAAATAATGAGTAATCAAGGAAGCGGTATTTCGCCAAATAGAACAAAGTGATGTCTCTAAATATGATGTTGATGTTGATTACTGGCAAGACTGCGCTTGAAAATCCGGAAATTCAAGTCCTGTTTTCATTCATTTCGGGACTTTTATTCTGAACAACTGTAAAAGTCGCTTATCAAATCGAAAAACCATCCTGAGTTTAAAGTAGACAGAGAAAAGTTACTTCCAAAACTCTCTCAGTTAAACCAAGTCTCCAATCTCTCAAGCATTCTAGTTGTTGAAATTTATCAGCAATTTGGCTTACATAAATTTTTCAATATCTCGCCTAATTTTCCTTCATTTTTAAACTCTCATTCCTCTTATCATAATTTGTCATTCTAATTTTTTCTTATTTAGTGAGGGGTGGCGTGAATGTACCTCGGTGGTGTAGTGGCATCACGCGCCCTCGGTGTGATGAAACGCGGGTCTGATTCCCGTCTGAGGTCGTATTTTTGTCCACCACTCAATTCTCTTAGGTCTGTATAAATTTTTTACAGAATCTCAGATTATTCGCGAATGTTGAGTGATACCCTACACCCGACTACTTGAAAAGATCTCGCTCAAAATAATGAGAATCTGATAGCTTGATAACGTGTTTGATCTTGTTACAAGTGACATGGAATGATTTCATCAAATTTCATCGCAAAGTAGGTCCTCTTTTGCCTAATCTATTGCTGGCGATGATTTTTAGAGAAAAGTGCATTGCTCACGATTCAATGAAAGAGAACAATTGTAAATTATTGGTAACATATGTTCGACTTCATTTGACTAAATCACCATTAGCAACTCAAGCATAACATGATGCTTTCTGCGGAATCAGCTTCATACAAGAGTCATGATTTTCGCGGCCATGTGTCATTGAAACCAGTGAGAAATGGGGTAAACCAAAGATAGTGTGTACATACCGCTTTACTAGTTCTTGCATAGGGTGTCGATGCATAACGTAATGGTCGCATTACGACCATACAGCGTAAGAACGTAATGTAGATGACGAGCATTGTCTGAAATATCGTCATCGTACATATCGAAAAATGCGAATGTGCAGTGTCAGCATGGTAGCGTGAATTTTTGTACTTCAGGTATTGATATGAGTAAAAGATTGAAATTCTTCTAAAAGTCTTTAAATGATCAATACTCAGCTAACTAAATGTCCAAGCATCCAGTGAGCTGCGCGTCCAAGTTCGGAAGCACATTTACGAACTCTCTAGTATTTTTGGCTCAATCAAGAAACTTCAGTTCAACTCTTTGGGGACCACGTGCTACGAAATGTAACACGTCGCGCGATATCGCGTCTCACTCAGCTACTGTAATGGCGGCGTCGCGCCTTCCCGAGAATTTGCATTGCTGCACGTCGCAGTGAAAGTAAGGAGATTTAATTAGTAAATTGAGGTTTTCAAGAGAGATTGTCATTGAAAAATCATGGAGTATCAGTGGAAAGGCTTTTTTAAGATATTTTTGGTAAAAAAATGTGCTAAAAAAGGTCGAGAAATTTTTTATGTTTCATCAAGCGAACCACTTTGTTGTGAAAGGAAACGTAGTTCGAGCTGGTATATAACATTTGGTCCTTTTTTTAGACGATGTTTATGTGATTACAAGAATAAGAACGCTCGATAGTGTGAGAAATTACGACTTTGATACTAAGTTTGGTTTGTAAAACAACCTTCATACTACGTTTTAGTAATGGAAAAGATAGGCTCTGCTTTTAGAGAGCGCTGCTTTAACTTTACAGCGGATTTTTTATCTATAAATTATCCATGAAGCAGCGTTGTGTTGCAATGTTCACCACCATTTTTGACGAAAATGTTATTGTTTTGGCATATTTCAACGAAGTCTCTTCAATTTAATCGCATCTTTTACTAATGACAAAATTCCCTTGAGTGACGAAAAATTTCGAACAATTACGAATTTGCGACATATGAGATTATGTGCTCTATCTGCAAGGTCGACTGGACCAAGTGCCGCGCTGAGCGACCAGCGCGGTGCCGCCTGCCATCAACGATGGTCCACAAAAGGTTAAGCGCAAGAGTCTCAAGTTGATATTTCAACGCGGCAGGCTGCGGATCCTCCACGGTGCGTTACCGTGACAATGTAGTTAATTTCTAGAGAATTTGAAATTATTGCGTGAAACTTACTGACGCAGTGGTGAGACTTTGTGCGACACCGTGTAGACTTGACGTGAACAGCTGGTGATTATACATGAGATTGGTGTTAAAGAATAGCACACTGATCGCCTCGATGCAATAGAAGAGAAACACGGTCAACATTAGAAACGAGTCGATCACGCACAGTGAGAACAGAGCTGAATGGTGTGATATCATTAAAAAAAACATACTGATTTGGATGTAGAAGGGACAGCGGCAGCACTGATTACATGGACTTGGCCACCGTGTTAGTGTTCAGCTCGGGTACATATGTTGGAGTAGTTGAGGATGCGCTGGCAACGCGCACGTGATCTCTTCGTTTCGATCTCGCGCACATGGTTGATGGGACCTATCATCTCTCCGAATATAAAGGATGGGTACCTGACTGATTTATCTAAGATGTAGACGAACTGTTTTAGGCACACAAAAGTTATTTTCCAGATCGAGTACTCATACAGTCGTATCTATTGATCTTAATGCTAGCTGATATGTGGAATATCCCTCATGAAATATTGAAAAACAAAAGTTTTCGCACTTTTATGGGCAATTAATCCAAATATCTTGCTGTTGCAGAAAATGGAATCTAGTTCTCGATTAGTTTTTACGACAACTACGCTGCGGACAATAAGTGTTTTACATTGTTTCAAAGTGGTGAATATTAGTTCTCTAAGTCAGAAACGATGAACCGTTTCATCTATCTTCTTTTAAACCGAAAAAATTTTAAAAAGACTTGAGCCAAGACGAGGTTATTATGATACAATTTGTTCTGAAGCTGACGTTCCGGCGATTTTCCCTTCCACAGAAACTGGAAAGATTATGTTGTTTAAAACCATGCCAGTCAAACACATCCATAACTACGTCGGAAAGAAATCATTAAGCATAGAATTCAATCACATTAAGCATAAAAGAGCTTTACTACATAATTACCGCATTTTACGAGTCTACCACTGAGTTGTCCAGTGGAGAGCATGCGCACAGAGTACACTTGGACTGCAAATGCACCTACACATCGAAATAAGTCTTATGTGCTGTGTAATATCATGTGTGATAAGAAGGCGTACCTCTATGCTGCTCGGATTCAAGGAATTTGTCAATAATATTTCAAGAATCTCACGCGATGGGAATCTATTTTTTTCCACAATGACAGAGACGTCTACTTCATAATCTACCCCGTTATGCTCCTGTTCCTTATGCGAGCCTAGTGGGGTGTTTGGCCTAGCTTCAAGCTTGCGAACTAGCTGTTCTTTTATACGGACTCAAAGTGGCCTACTAGTTCCACCGATGTACTTGCTGCAGCACGCTTTACAGAGATTAGGTAGACTGTACACGTAGTCGTGCGATTACCGTCTATACCGTTAGAACATACTATGTACTTTTGCACTGTACATAGATGGTCATATAAGTGGTTGCGAGCTAGTTAATGCTCAAGATTAGTTGAGCATTTCAGTCATTGTTATCGATTCATCCAGACCTGCCCCTTTTGTTTCGAATCATCAGGAGATTGAGCAGCTCAGCATTTATTCTAAGTAGCTAAGAGCTGGCTCGAGAAATAATCATCTCCAATGGCTACGAAAACATAGTCTTCGGGATAGGAGGTTTAGTGAATAACGCGCCCGACACGATAAAAAGCAAATGCAAAGTCCTGTTTATCTGCTGTCCATGTTAAGGAGATAAGTGTAGCTATCAAGTGTTGTGGGCAGAGGCGAGAGCGATCGCTGATACTGATTGAATTTCGCGGAGTACTCTGGAGCGTCAGCTGATTTGCAACTGCTTATATGGCCGTCTGTATACAAGCAAGAGTAAATGATATGTCCTGATGGTAAAGTCGGTGACTGCATGAGTAATGGTACAGTTCACATAATCTTTTGTGAAACATGTGATGATGACAAGTACACTGGAGAAATGGGAAGACCACTCCGTGTCCGTGCCAAAGAACACCTGGTCGGCAAATTTTAGAATAGACCAAACACTTCACCGGGTTCGCATAGGGTACAGAATTATAACAAGGAGGATTTGAAGTGGAGATCACTATTATGGCACAGAAATATAAAAATCCAGCGCGCAAGATCTTGAGATGTTTTCAATATGAACTATGAATGCGAGCATGACCGGCAGCGAGGAACGCTCGTTATCAAGCGTGGTATGGCACAGCATTTATAAGACTGTTATTATATTTCTACGTGAGAGGTGCATTAGCAGTTCATATAAACGTTGCACGGCTTTTCTCCACTTGGGCAACTTAGTCTCAGAAGACTCATTAAAGGTGGTAAATAAGTGAAAAGTTGTTTTGCTCCTGAAGCGATTGAAATCTAGGTTTGATGTTTTTTGTGTTTATTATTATAGTATTTAAGTTAAATGAACAATTATGAAGAATGTTTTAGAACAAATAAAAGACCTATTTCCATACAAATATTAAAAGTTACTGAAGAATCTCAGTCCATTACAAAACTCCTGATCATTGAAACGTGTCATACTTATGCAACAAGATAGTTCATAAAGCTCATTGGTGGGGGAACTTTCATGTTGCTATTATCAGTTTAAATGGTCGTGTAATCACATCACATAAACCTGGATTTCCCGAAAAGGAAATACTTTCCACCGTTTTCTCATAACATTTGAGGAAATTGAGTAATATGAGGTTCTAACTGAAAATGGTAGAGGGTCATGCTTCAATAATCGTCAAATCGATAAGAGTGACAACATACTTAGCCAGCAAACACCTATATTTTGCAGTATGACGTACATACGCTTCAGTAAAAAAAAAGGTGTACGTAAAAACATCACACCGCATAATCTCTTAGAAAAAGGAACAAATATAGTTTTTTTGATAGCTAAAACAGCATGTTTAAATAAGTACTTTCTTCTCTTTAGCCGTTCCGAGGTGTTAATGTTATTATTTATCGAATACTAGCGAAGCATACAACAATACAGTTAGTAATGCAGCTTGAATATGCAGTATTTGATGTGGCTAACGTTTCGGCGGGTTGCCTTCTTCAGAGCCTGGAAAGATCATATTGATCCACAATCCACTAAGCCAAAACCTCCATAACCCTAGCAGAAAACTCATTGAAGACCAGCCGCTTAGGTCAGTGCATCAATGGACTGTGTCAAACTC
Organism: Parelaphostrongylus tenuis; assembly: GCA_019055375.1. Classification (NCBI taxonomy): domain Eukaryota; kingdom Metazoa; phylum Nematoda; class Chromadorea; order Rhabditida; family Metastrongylidae; genus Parelaphostrongylus; species Parelaphostrongylus tenuis. Next base: position 263,509 of record JAHQIW010007353.1, read on the forward strand.
AGACCGAAAAAATCAGCATGAGGTATGGTTCGAGGTCACGCATAATTACGAAGCACTTCTCTTTTCGGTTCAGTTTTGAGCCTTTGCTATGTATTCAAAAGGCTTCTAAGGTTTTACGCGCAGATGCTTTTGATTCCTGAGCGAAAATCGTGAATTTGACGCCGAACAATACTCCCCCATGTTTTTGGTCTCTATGCGTGCCTAGTGGAGTTTTTGGATCAGAGTTGCGTAACCGATTTAGGTGCTCTTTTACACGAAGGAATAGTGGTCTACCCGTTTCACCAATATATTCATCCTCTCATCCCTTGCAAGAGATAAGGTGAATTGTACGAGATCTCATGCAGTCGCCGTCTCTGTCGCTTTGGCAAACTTTGCAGTCAGTTCGCAGAGGCGGTTATACAGTCGGTTGCGGACTAATCGGTGCTGTAGTGCCCTTGGGGTATTTCAACTGTTGCTACCGAATGATCCAAACCTGCTCTGTTTAGGCAGCGTATAATAACTGTGTTTATTTCGTTTGAGATAAATGGCAGAAGGAACAGTCCTTTATACAAACGTATCTAATGAATCCGCAATGCAAGCCATATACGAGCTTCCAACGGAGAACGAAAGGACCACAAAAATGTATGGCCTCTCTGTCCGGTAGGTTAGGGCTATCTTAAAAGAGTGCCTAAACTGTTCAATCTTTAGATGGCCCGGGAACAGTTTTGCCTAAATGAGAGTTCTGGCAATGAGACAACGACTAGCGCCAACCCTTCCTATAACCTTTATGTCTAAAGTGGAGAGCCCAGTGATCGATTTTCGGCCGTCACTTTAGTGTAGGTATATATGACTGTTTTGTCGTCTGCTCAGTCCAAGAGGAGATGGACAAATGCTTTGAGTTGCTGAACAGTCAGTCAGAGTACATAAAGTTCATCCATGAGAAAATCGAAAGCAAATTGACACCCGTTTCTGAATGTTCAGGTCAACCTGTCCAAAAGCTTCTACAATACAAAATGGTACCGAAAACCAAGTAACAAAAACATCTTGGTTCATTACCTATCAGCTCATCCTTCACATATAAAGCGACAAATATGTGCATAGGAAAAGAACACAAGGTAGGTTTTTCAAACTTGGCACGAAAAATAGCCATCTCTAATGGCTACGATATGGTAGGAGATTCTCAGGCTAGATTTAGAGGGAATTCTAGGCTCCCAAGCGGCAAGTCTGGCGAGAATAAAGTTCATTCCCTCCTGCCTTTTATTCCTAACGATGTAAGCACAGCTATCAAGCGCTGCCTATAAGAGCAGGTTCAGATAATTCGGCAGCAGTAGTTGAAAGACCCCCAAAGACACTAAAGCGCCAATTAATCCGCAACCGACTGTATGACCGCCTCTGCGAAACCAATGACTGCAAAGTTTGCCCAAACGGCAAAGACGGCGACAGCATGAGATCTCGTACAATTCCTCTTGCGAGACATGAGGACATGAATACATTGGTGAAACGGGTAGACCACTTTTCCTTCGTGTAAAGGAGCACTTAAGTTGGGTTACGCAACTCCAATCCTAGAAACCACTAGGCACATATAGGGACCAAAATCATGCAAGACTAATGTTCGGCGTCAAATTCACAATCCTCGCACAGGAATCAAAAACATTTGCGCGTAAAACCTTAGAAGCCTTCTGAATACATAGCACAGGCCCAAAACTGAACCGAAAAGAGAAGTGCTTCGTAATTTTGCGTGACCTCGAACCATACCTCATGCTGATTTTTTCGGTCTGAGTTTGACACAGCCCATTGATGCACTGACCCTAAGCGGCTGGTCTTCAATAAATAATTGATAGACCCAAAACATCAAAACGGTGGGTGTTCCAAAATGAAGCTACTACTATGCGATCCAAAATTCGTTTCTGACATTTTCTGCTAGGGTTATGGAGGTTTTCGCTTCGTAATTGTGAATCAATATGGTCGTTCCAGGCTCTGAAGAAGGCGATCCGCCGAAAAGTTAGTCACATCGAATATTGTACATTCAAGCTGCATTACTAACTGTATTGTTGTGACAATTCAAAGGTTCGACTTTCTATTGTTGTATGCTTTGCTGGTATTCAATAACTATTATCAATAACACCTCGGAACGGCTAAACATTAGAAAGTACTCATTCATTCATATTATGCCGAAGTTAATAGATAGTCGGTCTTGGGTTTTATTACGAATTGTTCCATCCAAATAAGATGACTTCCTATACCTCCATCAAGGGTTTTCATTCTCTCATTCAATTTTAGATAGCAGGTCTTCAGTTAATGACATTTTATTCAGTCAGTTCGCTTGTCTCTTGGTGTAGATTATAATAAGGAACATCTATTATCACTTCCGTCATCAAGTTGGCGTTTATTGCAACTCTCATGTGGCGCTCATTTTTCCATATTTAGCATTAATTTTTACTCAGCACATTTCAGCAGAAAATGTGCTTAGGACATTATCAAAACTGCAAAATTCTATTGGGTTCTCTTATTCTTTAATTGAAGAAAAGTTAAAAGTATTAGAAGTTCAATTTCAAATAATCTTTCACCTGCAGTCAGATCTTTGTTTAAACCGGCTCGATAGAGAAAACGAACGGCAAAATGTACGCCGATCAACGCGAGAATCGCTGCCACACACGTGCATGGTCCCTATAACGATAAGATCACCACAAGTATTGCAACAATTTTATAACCAAAAAATAAATTCAACCATTGTAGACCGGCGTCGGAGAGTGTGTGATCGCGATATAGCAGTTATTCCCCGGAAAATTGCTATTATCTTATTTCAAAAACTCATGATTATTAATCTGTTTTGTTGCAGAGTTAACACAGCTACAGATGAGCCAAACGTTGATGCGCACGTGTCTTTCGGTGAGCAGATGTCTGTATCTGTGACTCGCTGGCTCGTATTATTCGGTGCACAGATAGATGCCTGTACTTGATTTGTATCTCGCTGGCTCCGTGTTCGTAAATACGCAGGTGGCCTGTGCTTTGGTTTGAGCTATTCACAGGCTAATATCTGCGGGATAATCATGAAAGAGCCATGCCAACAACAGTATCATCCATGTGCCGACAGTTCGACATCGAAGCCACTTAGATCCCTGCCGCGTCTTCCACTTCTCTTGGTTTATCATAACAATCCGGTCATAATTCAACATAATTCACATTGCCGCGTATTTTGTTCATGTGAATTGTCACTGCTCTTTACATTGTATGGCTCTTCTCATTCATTTAGAGATCTGGGGCTCGGGGATACACTTTGGTTAACATCCATTCTACCATCATGTGCCGTTATCATTGCGTTACGTGTCATAATTGTATGTCTCTTTTTTGTGGTATTGTTGTAATAATGGTTTATCATAGGTTGTTCATTATGGCGATCAATATTGTTGGTTTGTGGTGTAACTTTATTATCACTCACCTGCGCTCATCCTATCTCACCAAGATCTGCGTGGCAACAATACTAAGTACTCATCGTACATGCAACGCTCACTCCAATGTGCAACACACAACTAGCTAATAAGCCAAGTCAAACGATTATGGCACAATCACTAGTGAGCTAGGAACTAATATCCAACCGCATAAGCTAGTGAACTTCTGATATACACGATATTATTGAAGATGGGATACGTGTACCGAAATAGTAAGAGATGCGATGTAGTTCATACCGGGTTTGTGGCCGGTTCTTCCTAAGCACACCATGCCTTCCATCCCTCTAAGGTCGAAAAATCGGTATCGGACTTGTCTGAGAGAGCAGCGACAGCGTGATATATCTGCGCGCACTACAGGTCACAACACAGGTCTGATATGTATGCAAGCACCTCTCCGATTCTTGATGAAGTGAAGCGCAGCATCTTACAGAAATGAGCAGTACCGGGCGCTCTGTTGAGTTTTTTTTACCAAAAACTTATAATGTACTTGAGTTTTGCCTTGATAAACTTTGTCTTAGGACTTTATTTTTTCATTTAGAGCGATCCTTCATCATATTTCAGTGTGTGAATTCCAATACGTCCAGCACTCGATTCGTTCCTCCTCATTCGTCGTCAAAAAGGTCTTCGAACATTTTGTGTGTTGTCTCGGATACAGCATGAGGATTTCGCCTTCTCGATAAATGTAGTGAAATATGCATTGAATTAATTCTTTGTGCAATTTCGAAGACAGCACAGCTAAGACCTTCCCACATAATCGTATGAGAGTAGTGGGGAAGGAGACAGAACCAGAGCTTTGCTTCCCGATAGTCTTCATCACTAACCACAGCTCTCATTCGCCGCTACTTGGTGTATCAAAATGCAGCGCTCCACCAATGTTGGCGAGTGTTTGAGCAAGAGCTATAGAGGAAAACTCCATCTCTGCACTGTGGTGTTATCCCTAGGTGCGAAATCATCGTCAATCCTACACAACAAGACAATTTGCAATCAAGTAGACAACACGTTGGGAACGTGCTGATCCGCCGTTTCAGGAGGTATAACAAGGTGCTTATCATGCACCTATGTCAATAGTAGTACTATAAGTCGTAACCTTCGAACAAGATGCGAATTCCAACTCAAGCTCGTCCTTGTGGGAGCACTGCTTCAAGACAGTTTCGCGGTGTATCAATGTTGAAAATCGACTCACCTCGTTTTATTGTCATCAACATGGCTCCTATCCAAACTACATAATTTCAGCTCATAGTCTGAAGTCTTAGAGAAATTTCAAACAGACTTCAAGATATTTTATAGGATTAAAATGATTTTTATGTAGGTTTTTGCAGGAGTCCTCCTCACGTCCGCATTTCTTTGATCAGCACTTCCTCCACTCAATTTCTACCTCGCCTGCAGCATCCACAAAGATCACTGGATTCTGCATGAGGATAAAGCTTTTGCGTAGGTACATGGTCTGTTCACGATATGTTTTGATCGTTGGTCGAGTCAGTTCTCGCTGAATCTTAGTATATCCGTTCAAAGCAATATCAGATCTTTATCACAAGCAGTCGATAGCTTCTGCAAATTGTAAAGGGCAAGCCGTACATAGACAGTTTCAGTATTACCGCTATCCAATTGAAGTCCACAAAAAACTCCACGAGACAGATGTACTTTGGATGAAATTTTCCAGACACTGAGTGCTTTTCTCATTATTATTTTTGAAGAGCGATAACTATGTCAATCTATAAGAGCTGATGCCTTCAGTATAGAATTTGCAACTCTCTCCACCCACATCAATCCACAAGGCGATTGAGGTGATGCTGTCGTCGGACGAGTACCTGTATGTGCAATTCCTCAGAGTACCGTTTTCCATCGATAATTCCCTGAAAAACGGTCAGTTATTTGCGGTTACTATACAGCCTGTTGGCCTTTAAGATGCCTTCATAGTCAAATTTTTAGTTAATAAATACCCGGCCGACATCAAAGTGATTGATTTGTGGTCTGCTCGCAAAGAACTATTCGAAGCTTAATAGTGTGCTTCTGTATTTTACAACAAACTAGTTACATAAACTACTCCACATTTAAGTGATAAACATGAAAAAAAGCTTTTCTTATAAGAAGTCTTTCCAGAGGAAGCTCGGAAAATCAGGTTGGAAAATTGGCGATTCATCAGACGTTTTTACATTATCATCGAATGCCAAGAATGGAGTCTATATGAGGAAAGATTTGCACACTTTATAATCGAATTGGCTTCAATTTCGACCTAATGTTGATTTGTCGATGAAATAAGTTACTCATCAATCAAACTGAGGTGAAATTATTAACAAAATATCGAGAGTAGCTTATTGATTATTGATATGATCACCAGCTTGTTCACATCACCATTTGAAACTAGCCTGACGAATTTTCGTAAAAATGCCTGATTTCGATAAAACGAAATAGTGTGGATCATAGTGGACAACGGGTGGTAAAAGTGGAATGAAACGCACACGTTGTGGCTTTACAACTGCCATCATATGATATCAAAAAAAAAATTGTGTAAGCTGTGCAGGTCTGCGAAACAAGGTGTCAGTATTTGAAAAGAGAAAATTCTTTGTAATGTCATAAGACTATAAATTGTACAAGCGCAATTTTTGTCTTATTCTATGAAAGAGACGTCGTATGTGCTCAGAGGAGTCACAAACTTTAGCCCAGTGGCGTGGATAGGAATACCATCCAAAAGCACTTCATTTTAACTGGACATGATCCTGATTTGAACTGCAATCTGCACGCGAAAGTTTATCTCTGGTTAAGTCTACCACGCTGTGAAGGGGTTTTCATGCAGAGGCTCAGCAAAGTGCACACGAGTGGCAAAAATTACCATTGTCCTGTTAATGACCTAGTCGTAGGATGGCACTAAATTTAGTTCTATCTACACAGATTGGCTAGTGCTCTAACGACTTGAGAAAGGCTTGGCCATGATTATCTCGACACGTCACGCAAAAAGAGTCAAACCCGATAAGCAACGTACTGATCGAATGGAATTTTACTTTGATTCAAACGATTCTTTATTGAGATAAATTATCCAAACAATGAAGTAAATAATTATTGTTGATGTGAGCCGGTTTCAATACATGAGACAAGTCGTTTCCGATATAAATTTTTTCAAGATACTGAAGTACGGGCTGACGCTCAGTGTCAACGGAGCATTTCACGCAAAAAGATTTGGATTGGGCCAAATCAAATCAAATGTTTGTTAGTATTCTATCATAGATGGTAAATCCCGGAAACGAATGCTAGGGAGTGTCAAAGCGAAAAGAAAGAAGATGAACAAACATAAATGGTGTGGCCTTTAATGACAAAAGTCTTGATAGATTGCTCCATACTCGTGAGGCCCTAATGTAGCGATTACACGTAAAAGAAAAGATTTATCAGTTTGAAAAGGGTAATGAGAAAAGTTGTAAGTAGTACACGGAAAAAGATAATTGAAGCAAATAAGCGATCTGTAATTGAATCTTATACAGCGAGGTAGTTGCTCTAAGTATAACCAGAATATCGTTATCGGTTTTCGCTAGTAAAGCTAATGAGAAAGCAGGAAAAAAGGATATGACTTTTGATTCACGTGTGAGAAATTGAGAGAACGCCAGATGCAAAAAATCAGGAAGTCAGTGGTTAAATAAGCGGCGACACAATTCCATTCAAGGTAATACTCCACAATTCTTATGCTTTTTGCTCCTTTTGCAATGTTATGATGTTTCAAATATACCTAAGAAAATTGCGTGGAAGTGGAAATTTGATCTCAGACGAGGGTTAAACCACCGTTTTACCCATACCGGGACGCGGTGCTACCAGTGCACTACCGAGGCGCTGTTACGCTAGCACTTATTCTTCGAATCCTCTATCATGGCTATCAGCCACAACCTTTAACAGATTTGTTCGGGTAAGCACGTATCGCTTTATAAACCCAGTTGAGCTGGCAGCCATTGTGATATATAATACGCAAGAATTCTTATGTTTTTACTGCTTTTTGGCTTAGGTTAACTGAATTTATGAAGCGATATGCACTTATCCAGAAAAAACTTGTCAAAGGTTGGTGGCTGATAGCTATGATAAAGACATTGAAAAATGAGGGGTAGCGAAACGCTGCCTCTGTGGTGTAGTGGTAGCACGCGTTCCCCGTATGGGTGAGACGCTGGTTCGACTCGCATCTGAAGTCGAACTTTCGCTTACCACTGAATTCTTTTAGGTATAATTCAAAATGATACGTTGAAGACGACGAATTCGATTGAGCAGAATGAAAGAAGCAGAGTAGTTAACGAAAACACACAAAGAATGATGGTAGAGCGACATTACAGTTACATAAACGAAGAAATTTGCTGCTGAAGTCCAAATAGTGTTGAGGGAATATGCTGGCAAGCTTGCTATGCTTAGCTCCTTAGCAGATATAATTAGTTCAATCAGAAGTGCGAATAGAAGAATATACTCAGCACTGCTATGTTGTTTACCGTGTAGGCTTTAAGAAAAAGCTGATAAGAAATAAAAGCCACATTATCAACAAACATAGTTGAAGTGTGAATAGAGTGAAGGGAATGTGTTGGATTTGTTTCGTCCAGCTCATTACCAGTTGTTATTAGTTCTTTCGAAACTGCAAGAGAGAGAATATGCTCAGTAGTCTCACTATGTAAACCTTTCAGGCGATAAGAAGAAGCTGGTAAAAGAAAATAAATATACTACGATGAGAAAAAGTGAACAAAAAATTATTACCAAAAAAGTTGAGCCCTGTAATCCAATTAGGATTCAACATCACTGTGCGGTAGAATCTTCTCCATAATAGAGTAAATTTAATTCCCTGCTTTTATTGATGACAGTCGTCCTTACGGATTTCTTGGAAGAAATCTTATTAGAGTACTTTTGAGTGTTGTTCAACCGATGCAAAAGAATTCGCAGTCTCACACCCACTCTAAATCTAACGCTTTGCAGTGGTCAGATGATCAAGAAAATATCTGCAGATTCAATGGAAAGATGAGTATACGAGTAATTAGATATGCGATTGCTTATCGCGCGCCCTCCGAATGGGTAAAATGCGGGTTCGATTCTCGTCCGATGTCGAAGTTTTGTACATCATTAAACATCATCAAATATCTTTGTAATATCATATTCACCGCGAAAAGCGGCTAATAAAAAAAGAATTTTATCTATTAACTTATTTTTGTATCTGCGTGTACGTGAAAAATCCTTTTTTCATACTAAAGATGGACGATTGAAAGATTGGCTGTAAGTTGTACTGCCGATGGCCACTCTCTCAGTACAACTGTTACACTAAAATTCAATATCATAATTCCTTCGTAATGACTTTATAAAGCATTTCAATATGCAAATGACTGGGAGTTTGATTAATCGCGCTCCAAAACGAATAGTGAGTACTACCTTTACTCACTATTGATCTGAGTGAGAATACTTTAGAACATGTTTATAAATCCTTTAGCTCTTCTCTCTCACTTTAAGCACAAGAATAAACATACAGTATCTTTATTCAACGGAACGACAGGTGATACAGGTGATTGTTGCGTTGTGGACATTATGTGATGCTCGGCGAACACTGGCAAACAACAGAATCTCAGAAGCTATGATCATCCTCAGCTTAAGTAGTTCAATAAAAGTTTATTTCTTCAAAGAGACACTGGAATTTATTGCAGTGCATCGACCTCCCTCGTGATTGAGAAATGCTATTCAACGACCAACACAAAATCAACAAATCCTAAGATAGACGTTGTCTTCAACGAAAAAGTGGTCCAGATGGTGTAAAAAGGCATAGATGCTATAAATTTACTTATCTGCTACAGCCAATTACAAATCAACTTCAAGCAGGAAAGAATTGAAATTCAACACGACATAAAGGTGACGTTATAGCGTAAATCATCATCAGCATGAAAGTACGATAATCCTACAGGTTCATTTCTTCAGGCCGCTGTGAAATTATGAAACAAAATGATTACTAGCAACACTGGAACATTTCACGCAAAGCGCATCCTGCACGCGATTGTATACTTCCCTGAATTTTTCTCTTCTTCTTTCTTTCTTACCTTTCTGGGAGCAACTTTGTTCAACGACTGTCACGAAAAGTCCAGTGTACCCCACTTTTCTTGTGCAACATTGGAAATATAGACCGATTTCAGGGCACACACATTTCGCGCTCCACTGACATGCTCTTTGACACGGTAGAGAAGTGGCTAAAGAAACACTAACCAAGGGTTTTTCTGCAACAAAAAGTTTTTCGCCTTTATTTTACCGGTGACTGTTACTACATAGGAAGGCCACGCAAAGATCTGACTTATTTAAAACCGTACACAAAAAACAAAATTAATCTGATCTTCTCAATGTTTCTGGTAAAATTTAGAAAACTAAATTACAGAGAATCTTTAGAGCAAACTGAAAGCTTCTAGGTTTTAAGTAGGCTATTTATGCCGAAAAGCTAGAGAATAGCAAGGAAAGACAGGTGAATATACTCGTACCGTTGACTGTGCACCACGGACAACCTATCTAAAGAAAGCCAAACAATATCGCCCGATTTCTTAAGTTAATGGAGAAATATCATCTAGGATTTCTTAAAACATGACGAATATATTGATGTTGCTGCTGGGAACGTAAGGTTTTTTCAAAGCAAGCTAGCCATGAATATCCTTACATGGACCTCCAACAGATTACACTCCGCTCCTGGGCCAGCTAGAGTATGAACATCACCGCGGATTGATGAATCGTATGGATAATCTTCAAACTAAAGATGTTGGTAGCGACCAAAACGCAATAAGAGATCATGTCTGGTAAAAAAACATCAAGTGAGCGCATAAGAGCGCACTTAATTGTTTATATTAGGACTGATATCGGTTTTCTTTTCTTTTAATGAAGGAATGGTAGGCACACAAGAATTTCAATTTCGATCCATGGTAGTAATTGCTCGTTTTTTCTCGATAATTCAATACAAAGATGTCGGAAATCAAATCAGCCTAACGAATTCGTGCTACGTGTGATAGTGGATGGGAATCGACAACGACTATATTCCAGTGAATAAGAAGCGCTCACAAGGAAGACCACTACATTCTCATACAAAGCCGAACGCACAAGGCAGCACAGACGCGACAAGGCTCACTTGATAATTTCCACTGAAACAGACTTCAGGTTCGATGAAGAATCAATATCTGAATATCCCTCAACATTGTTAGACTACATTTGCTCGGATTCTGCAAAGACTTATGGAACCGACAAGAAGCTTTATTCAACTGCTTCTCTAGTAGTGATATATAGTTGTAATTACATATCCAGTATTACTGAGTGGTACGCAAAACTTTGAACCTCAGGCGGGAGGTGAACCCGTGCTGCACCATTTCTGGGGTTGCGTGCTGACCATTGCACTATCAAGTCTCTTGTCCTCCTATCACTCTTTCTGTAATACAAGGAATCAATCTAAGGTTTTTTTTTTCACCACTCCACATTACTGGCTTGGGAACTGCTTTGCAGTGTAATGTAGATATTTCATAGAAGCCAACTACAAGCTTCCAGAGGGTGAAAACTCTGGTTATCAAGGTGAGATGAACAGCTAGTCGGAGATCGTAACAATGGAAACTCTCCGTCCACTATCATGTAATTGTTTAGGTTGCAAACAAGTAGTAACTGTTTACTGAGCTTACCACACTTTCAGATATTCCCTATGGAGACATATTCTGAGCATGAGTAAGAAGAAACGACTCACCTAGAAAACTTACAAGGTACTTCGCTTCTGCGTGTATATGCTAATTAAACAATTTCCCCACCGATAAACGTGCTCCTCAGATGATGTGGCTGCCTACGTCATCGCTTTTAAGTACATTATAGCGACGTTGGTGATTAGAGAAAGCCATTTCGCATGAATATGTTGGCGAGCCCGAAAATGCGATAAATGTGAATTACCAAAAATTGCATACGTTGTCCTAGAAGTCAAAAACTGCAGAACACGTGGTGCGCAGCGAATGGTCGATTTCGATGGGTGATAAACAAGGTGTTGATGGTTTCTCTGGAGTAAACAGAGAACAATTAGGCAGATGAAGATTTGAAAAGAAATGCGAATGTTGGTTAATCAGAGTTACGAAATTCACCGAGAAGACAAATGATAGAGGTGATCGTGATCAGTAATGACGATAGCCTTTTCTTATAGCAGTTAACAGCTAGTGTACTTAGCGTTGATATCACGTCCTGTGTTCGACAACGTTTAGAAAAAAAGCGTAAATGTGACATCAATAAAATTCCGGAATAACAAAAACGGTTTTGATTCAAAAAATGGGCGAAATGTGCGAAGACTAGTCAGTTATTGTAAGCTGGAAAGCATCCGCTTATGATTTGCTCACTCTCCAGCTTCGTAAAAGTGTAGAAATACTAGTACTGGACAACAATGGTTCCAGAGTACTACCGTACTTTTTCTAAGTCGTGTTATCACGTTATCGGATATTACGTAAGAGAACTTGATTACAAGTACAGAATCCTTTATAGCATTATACCGCTTATTAGCAATGTTCCCTGCGCTTCAAGATTATGGTAGCTTCACCAGAGGAGTGCATGCGTTTCTCTTATTTTCTTACACAGATGATTATCTGAGAAATTCCTGAGTATGTCAGAAAAAAGTTATCATTTATTAACTCATTAAGGATAAGTCTTTATGGAAATGTTACGAGTAAAGAGGATTTGTACTAGATACAAAACATGCCAGAATTGAAAAGCTCTTTAGAGAGATAAAAATGAAAATTCATACTGTGCCACGAGAACAACAACATCTACGCTATTAAATTCGTTATGCTATCGAGCAATAATCAGACCAACACACAGGGCTTCAATCTAAACTGAATGTAATTATTTGCTGATGAATAGTCTAGTCGATGACAATACCCAACCATGAAAATCGTTTATTAAAATTTTGGAGTATAGTTTGATAAGCCGAAAACCAGCAAAAATTCGATAGATCGATGGAAGAGAGCCGAAGGGTTCATATCATCTGGAAACCCGCTTAACCGCAAAATTTCGTCGCAGTAAAGATATCACTCTTTCCTTTTTTCCAGTATACTATTATTTCGAGCGACTATAACTCAAATCGGCAAGTGATCACCCTTATTTGTAAGCCTTGTTGGATTAATACAATCCAACTATAAACCGCAGGGAGGAAGGCCTCGTTATCACTCGTGTTATGAGTCACTATATAAGACTGTTGTTTTGATGGGTAAGGTGCATTACGAGCCTATGAGATCTCCTTCCGGTGATCTCCATTTGAATCATTCAGTGGAACACATATAAAAATCGGTGAGTATGTTGGGTGTTGATTTTGTGCTTGATGCTATTGAAATCTAGGTCTGAAGATTTTTTCTAAAGGAGTATTGGAGGTGTTTGGCTTACTGGATTGCGGACAATTTGACCTTTCCAGGCTCTGAAGAAGAGGAGCTGCCGAAATGTCAGCTGTGAAACAAAGTTCAATGTAACACCTCGTGTTCTGCTTAAAGAAGAAAATCAGGAATTATGTTGAAGCATGCCGAGGTTAATAGACAGTCGGTCTTGGGAATTCTTAAGCGGTATCACTGCAGTGAACTAGCGTCTGTGTAGCGGTTGCGAAACTAATGATTTGCGAGTATTTACGACAAGACAAACATGTCCATTGCAGAACTCGACACTTTTCGGCATGGAAACTCATCACATTCCTCAAATATGGTAGGAATCACCCATTGTTTGATAAACACGCCCGTATGGTGCATGTAAGCCTAATATGCATGTTAACTCATTTTATTACGTAATTTCTTCACTACACATACCTGATATTTGCCTTTTCTAATATGATTATAAGCAAATATGAATGTCAAGAAAAACATCTGATCACTTTCACTCAGTGGCGGAAATAAACTCGAGCAGCAGTACGGCGGATAACTAATGTTTTGCAACGAGTGCAAAACGTATAAATAGTGACAACTTCGAGTAAGTAAACATTTCCCGCTAAAGACCTCGAAATTTGCCCACGTAGAAACTAATAACAGCATTCCATAAATATAATAGGAACTATAAAAAGCAGACAGTCAATAGTAAAGCAAATCTCTCCTAGTAAAGTTACGACGACAAAGAAGCAGACATGCGCTTAGGTACTTTCAAACAATGCCCGTTTTTGGCTAGTTAATCATTTTTTTTCTTCATGGATATATCGTAATCTGCTTGTGTAGATGGTCTAGTCTACTTCATTTCACCAGATTTGGCAAAGAGAAAAATTTAGTAGTTTCTTCTGGAGGAGAAAATAACCAACGAAATTTACATGAACTACCGACCGAGCTTGAGAATCACATTCACATAAATATGTCTACTGTGCAAAAAATAGATTAAACGATGCAATGGACTTCATTTTTTACAACTAGCAACTGTTGGCTGACAGAAAAGACAGCGAACATGCGATGTATTACTTCACAGTCAATGTGACAGATGATTGTCATGCGTGGTGTTCGTGTTGTGCTCTTCGAGAGGCGTTCAAGGAGACGAACACGAAGTTCGCCAGACCCAGTGAAACAGGACCAAAGGCGACCGACCTCATCAATCCAAAAGTGAAAAAACGAAAACGATGCCATGGTATCACAAATGAATCAGAGCAAACTTTTGTCGTACAGCTTCAGGTAGCTGTGTTTACAACGGTCAAGAACTATTATCTAAAGATAAAAATTACAATGAGTAATGATCTAAAACTACGCCTCATGACCCGTTTTCAGTCACTGCTTTGATGACAAATTTGTTTTCGAAAATGCTCAACATTTCTTGATAGAGAAAGAGTCAGCGCAAGTTTTCCAGTCAGTTAGCTTCAGATGGCTTGGACCACATGTAGTATAAGCCCCAGTACATCTTGTACACGTTTCGTTACCTTGTCAGCCATCCATGGAGATGATGGCACTCGTACGTAGATTCACTTATATCCATGCTACGGCATGCTCGCATCTTCACGAGTGACTGCTTATATCACCCCATTAGATAGGAAGAGGCCTTATCACCTTATGATGAGGTATCTCAGAGACACACAGTAAATTCCGTGACATTCAGTAGCCGAATAGTGACTAATTTGAGGGATAAATCTATCTGTACAAGAATACTGCCATCCAGAAAAGTAAAAAATCTGACCAGTAATCTAATTAGAACTATAACAACTTTACTTGAAAACACTGGAAGATGACACAACTATTGCGGATAATCGACCCAAACCATCACAGTCTGAAGAGGCCAGAGCACCTCAAACTGCTAAAAGACTATAATAAACTGGTGCAAACTTATCAACAAAAAAGACGTTGGATTTAATTTGGTAGAAGAAGCCCTAAACAAACGCTGGACAAAAGTTGAACGGCGGCTAGATTTGGACGAAAGTTGAACGGTGGAGAGATGCTTTAGAACAAGAAAAAATATGGTGTTTCATAGACATGATAAAATAAACACTATCATTATCTCCAAATGATTAAGCTTTCTTTTTCTGCCAACACGTAAAGCCAAAAGCCAACATATTGGGCGCTAGCTGTGATAGTTTACAGAAAATACTGAGATAAAGAAACCGAAAAAAGAAATCATCATTTTTTAGAGCAGAAAAACCCATGTGAAGCTGATCTCAAAGCCAAAAATTTTTGACGTTATATCGTAGCACCTAAATGTGCAGAAGAGATGCAACATCACAGCCGCATAGGGTAGAGATTAAGAATAACCTACGATGTACATGGTTATCCGCTCAATCCCGAATCACTAAACCCTCTAATGTTGGCAAATTGATGGCGGACTCGCTTGTGGGGATAAAAACACTATTTGATGCATTCGTTAGCCACTGCAATTCATTGCATAGACCAGATATGCATCTAATCATTCCTACTATGTTTAATGAAATCGAATGCATGGGCCACAACGCGAAGAGTATTGTGAAAACCTCAATACTCTGATCCCTTGACATCGATCCACTTGATATAGTTAATAGCTTTAATTTTCATTGCCGACAATGTCCTCTCAGCTCAAAGGCAAACCAATGCCTTTCTCAGTACCGTTCCATACAATATAAAGGCTTCTATAGGCAATAGTTTTCTGAACTTGAAGTGTATTTCTACGCACGTCCTCTTTTCATCATCTTCTTTTCAAACGGCGATCAAAAATTATCGTTCTTATCTGGATAACCGACTTTGCTTGTCACTGAAAGATTAAAGTCACTTAATGTTTGCAACTGAGGTGGAATTGTTACTTAGAATCGCGAGAGAACAATGAAGTTATTTTGTTCATTAGTTAACCACTTAATCGCTCTTTGGCATTTTTCAATATTATTAATCTCAATTTTATTATCTCCTAGGAATAATATAATGGTAATCTCTACAGCCATCTTCCTATTATAGTTCCATAATTAAGTAGAAAAGCACGAAGACAAATCTGTATGGGCTTCTTAACCTTGACGAAGAAGTATGATGGAAAATGAACGAGTAGACTAGACGTATATGTAAAGAAACGTAGAAATTTGTTGCCTTATCTCACTATCGCTGTCGAGATAAAGAGCAAGTTTTCAGCGGTTCTTTGCCTAACAGTAATAAATCGTAAAAGACGAAAAAATTTAGGTGACTGTTTAACGAGGGCGATTCTGCCATTACGTTTTGGTCTTTAGTGCACTCAATCGGCGCTTCCTCGTTTTGAAACACTCATTGTTTACTATATTAAAAAAAAACCCGAGAGATTTCTTTTAAGAACATTCGTAAATAAAACTCAGCTGAAGATCTGCCTATTTATGCTTTTACTAGGTTGATGCAAAAGTAATGGCGACTTCCGTCTCGTAAATTTTGAATCATGATAATTAGGTTGAACATCTTCATTAATCAAAATAAGAGCCGTTATATTCAACACATTTTGGCCAACAGAAAACGAGTTTGTTCCTCCTGTAATAAAAATTGGTGTCCCAGGATTTGACGCTCTTGGAAAGGTTTTCCTCATCCTATTGATTATGGAGGCGTTTTCCCTATAAGAAGTTATTGAGGTGCTTCAAGAAATTATAGCCGGTGGGCGCGAGGTCTGGCAAATTAGGAGTGAGGGAAAACTTTTTAGTCCAGTTTGTTAAACTTTTGGAACGTTCGTTGTGCGACGCATAGCTGTTGACTGACTGTAATTATATCTTCATTAATTTCGCACCAAACTTTTTTGCATTCTCAGTTTGTTCCAAATGGTGAACGACAGTAGATTGGTCGACAGTGATTTTTTTTACAGCATCTCGCATAGTTCTATGAGTTTCAGTCGAGATGATTGCTTTTCTCATGAGGATGGTAAAAAAGAAATTGCTGTTATGCATTGTTGAAATGCGTCTACTTTACGAAATTTCTTGACCTCCTCTACACTATACGTTTGTTAGCAGTTTCTGGACCAAACACGCTGTTGATGTAGCGAATCTCTCTGCTGCTTCAGGACCCATTTTGAAACCATGCTTTGAAACCGTCATAACTTTTGCACCAATGAACTTCGCTTCTATGGTCAAAAATAAGCCCAAAATAGTTCGCGGTTATGAAGGGACAAATGAAAAACAAGCTGCGTTCGCTGGACAGAAACTTTTCATAGGAGAGTTAACAAACAATCGAAAGCAGAGACTTCAGGCTACAGCCCCACTTCGCCGATTTTCGAAAAGTCTTTTCTGACGTTGTCACAGAGGGAGATTTCTTGCGTTGCAGACGCGCATATTACTCGCAGGACACAGCTCTTTCTTTGAACTACTAGTAATAATTCGATAGTGCAATGGTAGCTGGTTCTAAAGTTGTGGCGACAGAGTAGGTAAAACAGGTTGAATTCGAATGTACGAACAAGGGGTCTCTGGCCAATTCACGTAGGCGAGCGTGAGGCGGCCACGTGAACTGCCGATTTGATACTTTTTATGTGTTCATATGCCCGAAAATCGATTATTATCCCGTGATCGAACGCGGCCACCTCACGTGCCGTCACGTGAATTGGTCATAGGCCACTTTGTTCACGCATCGAATTCAGCTTATTTTATCTACTGCGCTCCAAAAAAAAGGTCTTTTCAGAGTGAAAGCACAGCGTTGGAATCAGCTATTTACGCTACCGATCAATTACTAATAGTCCGAAGAAAAAGCTCTGTCCGGCGAGAAATATGCGCATCTGAGACATAGCTTGCGTGTATTTTACAGCGTTATAAAAGGGTGAGCTAAAAAACCGGCGACGTGGGGATGTAGCCTGAAGTCTTAGCTTTCGAATAATCACTAACACTCTTATTGAAAAATCCTGTCGAGCAAATGAGGTCGGTTTCTCATTTGTCGCCCATTACCGTGTGGAACCTCTTAAGCAAACACTAAGTAAAACGCCATTGGTAACAAAAAGTAAAGCGAAAATGCGCAATAAATTGATATATATCGTGGACACACTTATTCACGAATTTAATCCAATATTAAACGGAAAATTTCAACAATGCATAAACCGTCATTACTTTTGCACCAACCTTATAATACACTCTCGATCATCGCTGCATGTAGAAGAATATCCCAAGTAGTGCCTTACTTTCGGGGAAAAAATGCACATGACATTAGGATTTTGGTCAGTCTAACCTTTTTGAGGACAACTTTGATAGGCAGGTATCATCGTGTCGTCACTTATGCGGCAGTCAGACAAACGGCTCTGCATGTCTAAGCGTGCGTACCTGGCTATCTGCTTGCTTTCCCACGAGACGCGACGCCGCCATGATAGTGGCTGAATGAGACATGACGTCGCGCGGTGAACATCGAAATGACTCTCATAGTCCTTAAAGGGGTAACAAAGCTAGCCCTTGACAAACCACTAAATTGGCGTCTCAGTTTTGATTTCGCTCATAAAGTGGATTTAGGAGTTGTGTCTGCGCACAAAAACTATAAAAAGCTAACCGAAAAAAATTATTATATTGTCTGCCATCAAGCAGTATAGGAACAAAGAAAGCAAAGCGTTGCCTTCATAAAGAAGGCGGAATCACGCCAACTACTGCGAGAAGTGCTCAATACAAGTAGTACTATAGAAATGGAAACATAAATTCACGGCTCAACAGCGTCCTGTAATTCCTATGAAATATTTGAAATTGCATTCGATTCAGGCACTTCCTTTGCAGTATATAAATGTCTTCTTTTGGCATTAGAATTCTGCAGTGTGGCTTGTTCAATCTGGTCTACAATTTCGACTAAAGAGGCCTTTCATATATCACGTGGACAAAGACGGTTACCCCTTATGACGGGTAACATAGACACACGATCTGTACATCAATACACTTTCATAAAGTTATTGTATAAACAAAAATGTGTTCATTCACTCTACCTTACCTAGCAGAGTATCAGTCACGATCGATACCGAATGCCCTATTGTCTGTTCTTCTTCGGTTCTAGTCCTATTTTGCAACATAAAGTGTAATAAGAACTAAGTTTATCAAGTCAAAACGATCATTGTCCATGAATACGAGCAGTGATAAAAATTTAATAGTTGAAAAAGAACAGTAATTTGGTGTTTAGTAAAGATTGCGACTTTTAGTGAGAGATAAAAGCGATTTTAGTCATTTCACACTTGACCACTCTATTAGTCAAAGCCCAGATTCGAGTGTCATGACTGTGAGCATTTGTCTTAAGACGGCCCGATCATACTCGACTGCTCATCAAGATGATATGGATTACTCTAGATACTTCCGTTGGCTTTGTGTAGCGTGTGATTACTGAGAAATTGTATTACCACGACGCTTTGGAAGTGTCAACAGAAGCTATCGGATTAAAGAAATCCCATTCTCCATGGAACTGACAAGCGTGAACTTTTCTCATACGATAAGCATTAAGCATAAATCGTAAACGAAAATCCCGAAATTATCGCAATTTCCACATAACTAGGAGAAGCCACCGAAGAATTCTACATTAAACTGAAATTATGAGAAAAGAATGACAGTATTACTCGAATATAAACGCTGTAGGTAAAACTGACAATTTGAATCGATCACGGAAGAGTTCACTGCACATGGATCCCCTCACGATGGAAAAGAACAAAATTATTTAATTCTCCTTGATGATTTTAGTACAGAGTTATAGGAAGGCTGGGGCAAAGTACTCGATCGCTCTTATCATCTACATAGAAGAGCCAAAAAGAATACTTGGCTCCTCATTAGATTAAATATCACTGTTTCACTATAAAATCACTACCGAGTCAATGTAATTTACACTCTAATCGACGAATGTCAGCCGACAAAGAAGTCGACAACTTCCTCGCTCAGAGAATTAATGCTCGTTAAAAATAATGAAAACTGATTGCACTCCGGAAAACTCTCACAGATATAGGTGTTGAAGCGATTACTTGTTAATATCAGAGTTTTCTTTCGTAGTTGGCGATGATCAGAATAATCAGTATAGTAAGTAAATGGCACAAAAATCAACACATATTCACATAAAATTTTTAAACATGTCAAATGAGAATTTCTACCATATATACTGAAGTTCCCATCGCATCTCAAAGAACGTAACATTTCGTCAGAGAAAAGGAAACTAAATAATCTGCAAGAAGTCACATTCATCATTAGAAGCATTTCTTGCGACAAATTATAATTGTGTATAGTAGGGTTAATTCTAGATACTAATAAATACGAATTACATGAAATTTGACGTATAATGACAGCTCCATATCAGCAAATTACAGTATGCCGCACAGCAGGACACCACAAAAGTTGGACAGGAGAGCTCGACACGAGGCGTGTGACACTTTAACACATAGTTCATCCAACCGACGAAAATCGCCTTATTCGGTTGTCAAGGCTCACATCATTACCCTATAGTATCAGCTTATCCAAAGCGGGGACGATTAGATATTTCGTTTAGATGTGGTTTCTAATTAACTGCTAACCTTTACTCCGATTTCTTTTTACACATTCTGACACACACACGAACTCGCTTTTTTCTACGTAGCAGAATCTTGAAACTACGCCCAGTATATCGCTGATTGCCGTATGCACCGATTTCAGTACATTCGGAAGTTTTGTTGTGAATTTGGTTCACGAGTACCTTCTCAAAAAAATTTTGCACAAAATTCATGTTGGAAAAACCTGATGATTGGATACAAAATTAATAGCAAGCAAATCATCTGCGACAAATCAGACTGTCGCAAATAATATGCGTCGATATCGATGCGTACGACAGCTTTTGTGGTCAAGGATGACGACGAAATCATGTTTACTGCAAGTTTCAGCTCGCTTAGCATGTAAGTTAATAATGTGATTAATACAAATGCAAAAGAATGACTAAAAATTTCCAACGACTTCTGTAAGAGATTCGGTGGCTTATGATGAGAGTTGTGTAGAGACCAAAAAGAAAAAGTGAGATTATCGTGTTCGCATGAATGACTTGACGTCAATAACCCGCTCATTTCGAACAATGACATTGTCAGTGAGCTTCGATCTTAATATTCTAGCAAAGAAATGTTTTTGAAGACATCGCAAAGAAAAGAAATAATAAGAAAATTCAGAATGTAGGAACGCTCTCCATTAATTTGCACCCTATGATTGTTCCAGCGAAGTGAAGGAGGACCTTCACAGTATTACCGCCGTGAGAAACTATGTCAGACCCGACCGATTTTTAAATTTAATACCGAACAGATAATGTTTACTATTTCTTGGGCATATATAACGACTTTATATTGTCATAAGAACGTTATTGTCTATGTGACGCGCTAATGATACCACGTATGTCATCAGAATGTATGATAGTTCATTTCGTTTCTTAACCAATGGACATTGCTACCGTTCCAAACAACAAATTAAACACGAGCACAAACGATTGTAGAAAGATTAGACAAGCAAGTAAATGATACGGATAGGTAATAAAAATCACGTCTAAAAATGGCCCATGAGATTCTCTGTGTCAGAGAATAGATGATTAAGTCTGACCAACTGAGAGCGTGCTAACTATTGATAGCCGACTTGAAAGTACACCCTACTAATTGCTTCATAGTTTTTACACTTCAGCTTTACTTGGATTATCCAGGAAAATTTTCACAGTTAATCCGAACTTCTATTATAGATCTCTAACTATATCAAATATACGTCAAAACAAAAGTTATTTAAATCTTAACATTTTTGCCGACGAGTGCGATTCTGAAGATTCCAAGACGATCATTTTCAAACTTCTCATTCTCTAAACTCCTCTCAAAAACACCTTCACGGACGAATTGATTGTCACAGACTAGCTCAGCATATGATGAGATGCTCTGAAAAGAGCAGTCGTTTGAAGAAGCGTTCGTAAAGTACGTTAGATTAACAAATAGTTCATATCTCAACTACTTCAAATTTGCAGTCTTAATAGCTCGACAAGTGGTAGGGTGCTATCGTGGAGCAAAATCCATCACATCGATTAAATCAGTGTCTTTCACATGCCACAGATCTTCGTTCCGTGAATATTATACATCTGTGTATCCTGCGACTTGATATTTCCACCAAGAGTGAAGAAATTATGTTAATCTTTCGATCTGTCAACTATAATTTTTTTTGGCACACTGGAGACGAAGCGCTATCTCCTATGAGAGTCTTATTTTTTCCCGGTGGTTTACTTTGGTACATAAAAATGTCTTCCTCGGATTACTGTAATCAGTCGAAGACCTACGATATGGAAATGCTATACTATGTGTTGTTTGGAGAATATCTTCTTTAAAATATCGTACTTGAGTTTCCAAATAGTATACCTCATTTGTCTTGTTCAGTATACTCTTCTCAGTAACGAGATTTAATACATATAATCAAGTGAAAGATAATTGAGAGGACATTTTTTCCTGGGCCAGTTGGAGCTCTCATTCGATAAGCTATCGATATTTGCAAAAAGTTGAAGAGAAAACTCTGCACAAGAGTAAACCACTGCAAAATGTGAGGTGTAGAAATCTCACTGTGTTGTCTTTTATTTTTGTGCACAAAAATGCCTCTCTGGGCTGTCTGTAGTTAGTCATTATCTTATTGAATGTAGGTGAAAACAACAAGTGGTTCAGCAAAGCTGTCATCTCAGTTATTTGCCACCTGATTAATTGCTGAAACCTTGTTGCAAAGAAAAACGAAATAAACTTTGTAGAAACACAACATAATTTAACAATTCTGCAAGAGTCAATTTACCGATTAATTGCAAGCATTATCGGAGAAGAATTGTGCATCAAAATTAAACCTCAGAAAGTGCGTATTTTGTTACAGACGATATATCGACAATGTGTTGATTTGTACCTGCTGCATGAATGTTTGACGATTACTATGAGGCAGATCTGTGAAAAAGTCGTCACTTGTTAAAAAAAACTATTTTTAAGCCTTGCACAAACACGCATACCTGAGCACATATAGTTATCTTGATTGACCTTCTAGACCATTTATTTTAGGTTTATGAGCTCTTCTGAGCATTTTCCCACTTTTTTTATCCGAAGAACAGAACAGCGATCTCAGAAGAACAGTTCGTCGCGTCAAACTGATTAGTAATTACTAAATCAATACTGATGCTAATATGATAATCAGCTATGTCGTGAGTGTTTTGCCGTGAGAGGGTTAATAATATACTAAAATCAGATAAAACCAGTTTTTATTATGTCAAAAAAGTGCAGAAGAAACGTTAATGCGATGATCTCTTTGGCATTAATTTTATAAGTTAATGCGATTCCTCATTTAGTTGTAATTTTCCGGAAAGTGTCAACAAAAGCCTAGTCCAACAGTGATCATTACCCGTCGATTTGATTCAGTCATTGTCTTGAAATGGCTTAATGGATTGCTATTGATCATCTTCGATTAACCTGTTCTCTTAGCTTTTCATCTCGAACATCTATCTTTTAGAAGCAGCGATGTAACTTGTAGCTGTTAATTCACTTTTGCTCGAATGGAAATCGTGAGCAATTTTACAATCCTAGGAACGTAGATAAAGATCATTTACTCCTAATCGAAGAGTATTGATCTAAATAAATTTATAGCGACGAAAACAACCAAGAAAACATTGTTGAAAAATAGGTAGATTAATGTAGAATTGGGATTACTTGTTGAAGAAACCGATATACAATAGGAGACGACGTAGTTATGCAAGAGGTTTATGCATACAAAATTTCGTTTGCGATACGACAGTGGACTGGAGAAGTTGAGGGCCAATCCATCATGAAAGGCTAATGGAGGGGGCATCCTGGAATCCCAATCGCACGCAGACACAGACACACATACACACACATCCACGAACAAGCCTAATAATTGAGACCAGATGATTGATGGTTCATCGTCGAAATCGTCGCCGACGTGTTCAGGGAAAGATATAGTAACAAAGCTAACTAACCTGGTAATGAGCACATGAGTAGTTAATCGATAACTATGGCAATAATCACAACAATGATGAGGGATGAGAGAATAAGACGTTCATGGCAATCTCTAATGGATAACCGGTGCACAAGATCCCATTCTGTCTTGCTGATGGAACTAAAATCAAATTTCATCTACACAATGATTACGGTGGCCTCTCAATGTGTCAAGCCAGTGCTTTTAAACTCCCAGGCAACTCTACTAGCACTCCGGTCACGGCGAAGGAATGGAAAACCTGGTGAATCCAGGACGATGTGCCGAACCAAAGACGTTGTGTGTGTTGCAAAGCACTTATAACCACAGCGGTAAAAACGCACAATGTTAGCACTTAATAATGATATGCATAGTAATAAAAATTTCAATAACGGTATGATAATGACAATAATTATGTGCCATAAATATGCATCTAAGATTAATAAGAATTGAGCGAAACGTTCCACTTAAGGCGAGAAATGTAGCACGCGCCCTGTACCTCTCCTCGCAGATGGGTGGGATGAGAGTGCAACTTCCGCGTGATGTCGGACGTCCTGCATACCAATCAGAATGCTTAGATATATATTTATAAGATCATACCTTTGCTAAAAAGCAGTAAAATAAAGAATCTTTTTCAGATAAGTAATTATAAAGATGATCATGACAATAATAATAGTAATATTAATGATATTCGCATGGAGAAAAGCGGCCGAGTCGGTTGTGATGCTCGTCGCGGCGCACTGGGGACGATCCCCAACCCCACGACTCTCCGGCACTCAACAACGAGTGCTCCATAGAATGCCACAGTCAGGCTGTCCTCGAGTTCAAAAGGAGACCACTCAGTCAGTATTTTATGCCGTTCAGGAATAAGGGGAAAAGAAAAACAACTGAATTCTAGTTCTGGGATCTGCACAGTAAAGAAACACACTGTGAAGACAGGTCAAAATTCAAAAAGTATCGATGATACTTATAGGAATGATAATGAAATGATGATATTGATAGCCCTACAGTTAACTACTAAACGTAGCTAACATTGCAATATCGTTAGACAGTATTTCGGCACAAGGGAAACACAGAATGTTCTTAAATTGACAACTACCATTGCAAATAGATGCAGATCGTAAGACTACTATCATTTGTGGCTAAACGTATCTATTTTGTGGTTTTGCATAAGCTACGTGAGTTTAGTGGATTTTCCAGTAGAGTGAGCTCATTAGATGGCTGTCATAACGCTTCTTTTTTCCGGTTCTTTGTAATCGAATCTTTTACTCTTTCTTCTACGAGAATTACAATGAGAAAAACATTGCGATTTCATGACTGCAACCTTTAGCGGCAATAAACTAAATTGCTTCTTTGTTATGTTTGAGCAAACACGAGGTTGTTACTACATAATTATTCAAAACAGCTTAGTTTTTGACGAAATTCATTCTCTCCAAACTCGAAGGATCACTTTCATTGTACCCTAGTCAGCCGAATACCTTTACAATCCCAACAACGAAACCACGTGATCTAGATTCCAATCTATGGAAAACAGAACAGCCTTTCCGCCAGTCAGATCATTTTATGTGTCTGCGCTGAATATTTCACTTAAATTAGGTCTCCATCAATGTTTCTAAACTTGATCCAAAAATTCCAAAAATTATTTTTCTAAATAATCGAAAGTGTTAAATAACATTGATTAACATTAATAACATAATATCTAACAAAATCTTCCGGATTTGCTTGCCTGAACATTGGAAATGAATGGCTAGATCACCGGTTGACAAAGCCGGATCTTCTTCAATCGTTACAATTGTTGCTTCTCGATCAATTTCACGCGGTCTTCCGGATCTTGGTTGGTCAGTGAAATCAGTATCTTCATTGCGAAACTTTGTAAACCATTCATACGCCGTAGTTCTACCCACAACTTGGCGGCTTTTTGCACGACTGATCTTGTCAAATGCACTTTGCAAATTGTGCCCAAAATGAGACTCGTAAAGCAGTAAGTTGTGAATGACTTCCCGTGACGCCTGCATTGTTGGACGAGTATATGCGAAAATATACCAAACGATGAGCAAGAAAATTCTGCACAAAACAGGTGGAAGAAAAATTTGGTCTTGTGCGAAAATTTTTACTTTCTGGATGAAGTTCGGAAACATAATTGGAGACCTAATAGCTCAACCGTACAGAGTTCACACTGATAGGTGATGCACCTCTCTCACATCAAAATATCGGCAAGAAATGATGTGAGAGATCACACGTGGTAGCCAAGCAATACTCCTTGCGCTTCGCCTTTAAATCATTGGAATTCATCCACAATGCTTTAGGAGTTTTGCTTTGGTACTTTATATCCTATAATCCTGAGTAATGTGCAAATCTCTGAACCTCAGGTGCGAGTTCAGTGCTCGTTTTCAGTCACTGAGCAGAGATGTGTTACCATTACACTACCACGGATGTTGTCATGTTATCATTCTTTCTGCGATATAGACATCAAAGCTGGCACCCCTGCAGCTAACGTATTAGGTCTGATAAGTACATGTCAGTAAGCCTAATGAAATCGGCGATGCTTGAAGATAGATTAGTACTTTGGTTGCCTTACTTTTAGGCTTCTAATCCTGTTAATTGTACAAGCTTTAAGAACTCAGACAACTTAACCTAGAATTGATTTCATTAACAGAAAAACGACTGCTATACTCTGAATATCTAGAATATAACATCTTCTCATCAAGAAAAGCGATGCAATGCTTAGCGGTCATAAGTGGCGTTACTGGAAAGTAAGAGAATGGCTCAAATTATCTGCCTTACGGATTGTTGATGATGCACGAGACGGATGTTAAGTGTCTGAAATTCAGATGAATCGCAAGTCAACTGAACAGGAAAGGCATGAATTATTCTCGGTTAAGCTGTGAATTTAAGGCTCAACGGATTTGTACACAAGTCATAATGTGTACACCTCCAACTTCTAGCTGAACGATGAGGCGTGTATTTAATACTAAAGATGATGTTTTCGTGGCATTGGTCCTCATTTGCATGAATAGCGAAGGCTCAGTCATAAGAGAAAAAGGTGCCAAAGACATGATGAAGACAGTGGTTAGTCTCACCGAAAAGGGTCATCTTCTACAAAGCCGCTCAGGCAGTTAACGTGAATTTGGTCTATACCGTATTTTAAGGGATCAACCGATCGGGAGATCACTACAGCCTTGTCATTTGTACAGTACCTCTCGTCTAAGCCAATCCTTCTCGGGGAGAACCCCCTTACGCAGAAGATTTGTCGACGAACAATGTGAAAATTCACTTCACCCATGGATAACATATGGCTGTATGCCCAGTGAAATGACCATCGGACATTGCACTGACTAACAGTCGAATGCTCAAGGCTGGTATTTATAATATAATATTATGTAATATATTATAATATATTATATATTATAATGTATAATATATTCGATCATTTTCTAAAATCTAGCTCAAAATTGATACATCCTGACAGCATATTTTAAGCCTTTTACGATGTTTGTTACTGACACAGACCTGTCAGGATGTATTAATTTTAAGCGAGACCTTGGAAAACAGCCGACTATTAAAGTACTATAATAAAGCTACATTCAATTCACCAACAGCTGGTTCATGGAGCGCACATCAAAGGTCATGAGAAGCCAAAGATTTCATACTTTGAATAGAATTTGTATCGCAATATGTTACGTCAAACACTAGCTATTTAGAAAGTAGTTAGGTTCATGAGTGTGTGGAAGAAAATATGGAAATTTACAATCTTGAGCCGGAAAAATTTTTAGGC
The DNA here is from genome assembly GCA_019055375.1 of Parelaphostrongylus tenuis. NCBI lineage: Eukaryota > Metazoa > Nematoda > Chromadorea > Rhabditida > Metastrongylidae > Parelaphostrongylus > Parelaphostrongylus tenuis. The sequence continues at coordinate 290,975 of JAHQIW010007353.1, forward strand.
AAAGGTGCTATAGTGAAACTCTGCACTCTGCAGAAAAAAGCTTTGTATGTGTTCAGACAGCACAAAGAAAATGCGACAGAAAGATTTTTTTTCCAAATTTGTATCGCCATTGATTGGTCATTCCTGCCATTTTCAAACTCTATTCAAATCGATAGTTTAACGAGGGATTCAACAAGGCAATATATCCTGTGACAGTGAACAAAATTAATGAAAACGTTGCTGTTAATCAGTGTACATAATAGAAACGTGCAAAACATGATCAAATAGACCTTCAATATTGAAATTGTGTCAATAAGCATTGGTACAACCTGTGCTTGAAAGAAGTCTTCTAGACTTTCTATGGCGTCGCACCGTTAAAAGGCCTCTCTTCTTATGTAAGCCCTATGACGCTGCCTATCAGTAAGCCCAACGCAATTTCTTATCTTATGTAATAAATGTGCCAACATTGCACTAATCTTATTTGTAGAAGTTTGACGGAAGAAACATTTCTCAGTGAGACGGATGTTATCAGGAAATTTCTCTTCACAAGGAATTTTGCAACTTAGAGGGTATGAGACGATTCGTACGACCTACCCGACCATTACACGGTTTGCTAGCGCAAGGACGCCGCCTTGATGGCTTGTGCACTTGAAAATTACAAGTGTTCAGCAGCTTCAAAGATCAATTGCTACAGAATCGCACATGAACTGCCTGTCTTGAATTGTTCTCTTATATGATCCAGCCTTACATTCGATGGGAGAATCCTACCACTTTCGCATTGTATTTGCTTCTTCGCATGCATAATCTACAAAGGTTTCCTTTGGATCTCCAACGTGTGCGCTTGACTGCTGTTTGGGGTTTGATGTCTCTCTATGAATCCCGCTGAATGATGGTCGAGTCGATCCTCACTGGAGTCATGATTTGGCACAACATTTTTGCGCGGGCTTCAAGGAGACAGTTAAAATCAAACAGGGCCGGCATTAGTTTCTTCATTCTTAGGGCATAAGGGATTGATGGGCCACTATTCCTGTGTTACTCGTTATAGAATGTTCGTTTTTTCCTCTAGAAAAGTGCGTTGAGCATGGAAATACATAAAGACTATTTATAGATAGGCAGAGTCAAAATTTGGAATTTCCATGAAAACTACAAAACGCGGCGTTGATCGAGTGATTCATCAATTTCTTTCTTGTACAGCGGAACGACGTTGTTAAGAAATGATTTATTTAGTACAATACAGACGGTTGCGATAGCTTACTTTTCGGCGGTTGCGCCTCTTCAGAGTCTGGAAGAGTCAAAGTGTTCCACAATCAACACTGCAAAACGCTTTCATAATCATAGGAGATAGCTCATTACGTAGACATCGGACCGCATAGTGAACAGCTTATACCAAAGTCCACCGTTTTGTCCACAAATATCGGTCTAAGATATAGCTTGTATCACGCTTGATGATAGAGCACTCATCATTTTGATTCATGTTTGGACTGTTGTGGATTGTGGATCAGAGACAAGCAAATATTGCTCATGTTAGACTCGATGCAATTGGTCTCCATATTTACTAACAGGCCGGAAAACAACATAACGTTGTCTAATAGTAGCTGATTCTTAAGCAATTTAATATTTACGCATTGAGTTTCATTTACCTTTGTTATGAGCTTTGCTGAGTAGATTGAAGGCCATTTTAACTCTTTCAGGCTCTAGAGAAGGCGCAACCGTTATACGAAAGCCATTGCAACTGTCTATATTGTACTATCGTTTATTAACAATCTCGCAAGTTGAATAAGAAAATTACGAAACTACAAAATTGAATGCTTCCCGTAAATCAGCAATTTGAAGAAGAAACATTTTCATAAATTACTTGAACGAAAACTTCGACGACAGAACTTTATTGTATCAATGACGTAGTTGATGAATTTCGTTGGTCCTACTGGGATGGCGATATTTTAGCAGAGTACAATCGACGAATGCGTAGTGGATAACAAGACAAACGAACCATGAGAAGAATTACTGAAGGAAGCGTGGGCGTATGGTTGAGGTGGTACAAGCGCAAACTTTACACTAGGTACCTCACATTCACCTTTACGATGGCAGTGATTTCTTGTTTCCCGCAGGTGGTTTCTTTGTATGGAAAACGAACTGTAAGCGACATTTCTCACATGCGTCAACTTTTTGCTAGTTCCAAAAACTAAAAGATCAAATAGCTTATATATCAAGAAGAAGACTATTAACCGAACTCTGCAAATGGCTTGAATCTCAATGCGAATAAACCACCATCATGATCTCATTGAAATCTAAATCGTGGCGTAAACTTTGATGTGAATATCGAACGTCTGCAAAAAATGCTTGTGGTATTTGCTTCGTAAAGTTCTTAAAAAAACCAGTCGATAGTAAATGGGTGGCGGATGAGTTGTAGATATTGGAAGAAGAGAATCGACATAATGAATAACTAGCTTGATCTGAGACGAAACAAGCCTTTTCTAGATATGTAAAAGCGGAACAATGATAATGAAATTGTCAGATTTTGTTTTCGATGTTCACAAGTATAATGTGATTCGCTTCACAATCGAACGATCAGTGATGGACCCATGATGGCAACACAACAGCGAATCCCTGTAAAGCCGCCCGCACGTATTGTATTAGGGATTGTTGTGGCGATATACCGAACACAATTCTATAAATGAAACGTCGACACACATGCACGCACGTACATGCTGATGTCAACGCACACTTGTACTCAGATACACATGTAAACACTTGAAATAGTAGCCGATAAGTCGTTTGTAGACAAGTTGTCACATTTCATGGGCAATAGGCATAAGGAGGAATCACTTCAACATCTGGTGAACACCAGCCAGTCAACCATTTACTGTAGCCGTGCATGATTGTAACTCAAGTTATTACCCTTTTTAATCTAGAGATCACAGCTTTCGATAGAAAGAAGTCACAACAGTAAAATGAGCAAATGTCTTGAAAATTTTTTCACATCATTAGTGCATGCTGGAGCAAGGTAACATTATCAAGCATAATTTGTCTCTTTCCAAGACAATCAAATAGGGAAACGTTCAAATTGACAGTGGCTAGTTGACGTCACAAATTGTTTATGAAGGCGAATAATTTAGCTTCGTTCCATACATTATTGGCATTACTGAGCGGTAAACTCGAACTCGCGTCGATTCTCTTTCGGTACGCCGTGTATACAAAAATACACAATTTTCCGGAAGCCTTTCATACTGGAAAAGAAGGTTTTACATAGAAAAGATAATCCTCAAGTAGCTCGTGTCTAGAGATAATATGTCTGATTTCTAAGAAGCCTTTCTTACTGCGCTGAAGTATGAAGTAGTGAAAATGAAACTTGTTTCACATTCGGTTTGCTTTGTTTGGTTAACTAAGATCTACGGACGGATTTTCACTTGAGTTATGACAGTCATTTGGTGATTCAAATTTCGAGAATATTTGAACTAAAATTGATTTTCAAAAAGGTTTTTATAAAAGCTAAAGCTAAAGGATTAACAAAAAGAAGATTACGTTTTGTATTCGCAGTTCTCTTCATAAATAAGAGCTTTATTTGGAAAGGAATGGCCACGTAAAGCAAATCATGGCGTACTTTTCCGTTTGGTAGCCCAGATTTCCAAGCCTAACCCTTACGCTGGATAAGAACTTTTCATAGAGAATGTTCGGCATTATTTGAAAGCTCAAACTTTGAATAGCGTGGCGTGTGAGCAATCCTCAAAAAAGTTTTTTTTACACTTCAGAGTAAGAAACCGTTTGCATTTCTACGCACATATTTCTCCACACTATAGAGCTCTTTTATAATCTGTTAGTAACCTTAATAGCGTGAGATTTAACGGTTTTAATGCCATGCTTATTTACTGGATATAGTGTTTCTCTGAAATGCAATAGGAGAAAAGAAGATTGATTCTTATATGCGAACGTGTGTTTTTTAGCTAATCTGCGGGGTAGGAGGCGAGGACGCAGGGGGATGTCGCGCATCGATCGACGGCGCTTCGACGGCTCACATGTGAAATGTGGCTTTTTTTTGTTCAGTTAGGAATTGTTTTTCTACCTTGAAAGAAACTCCAGATGAGACGTACGACTCTGATACTACAAGAGTCCCTCTACACGTTCATGCGCTTTATGTTCTTTCAGCGAAGCAAGTTTGATTGCGCACCCGTTGTGAAGCATATTTATATTTGAATTTTGAAGCGTTATAAAATGGTCTTTTTGAAAAGCCGGCAAAGTAGAGCACTACCCAAAGATTTGAGCTTTTGAATAATCACTAACACTCTTTTAAAAAGTTCTTCTTCAGCATAAGGGATAGGCTTAGGAATCTCTGATACCAAGCGGAAACGTACCAACCATGGAGTATTAGAATAACACAAGTCCTGAAGTTTTTTTATCAAAATGAAGAAATCTACAATAAAATTACGGAATCGCCCCTTTTTGTTAAGTTCTCTGTGTGATCGATCAACTGCCGTCTCAACTTGACCACTAACGCTCTAAATAGCCCACTATTTTCAAAGAGTAAAGTGATTTCTTCTTGACATATCACTTTCTAGCTTCGTTAAAACTGCGTCTTGATAAAAGAAATACCTAGTTCACTACTAGAAAATGTAAATTAAGCTCAAAACTATTAAAGGACTGTAGTCGCCACTAATTGGCTCAGAACGAGTAATCAACTGTAGTTACCATGCAACTTGACTGGAATTACCATACAACAATTTGTGATTCAAAAAGTAAGGTTAGATGATTCGTCGCTGCCAAATTGGAAATCAAATTCTTCCATAGGCCATGCGCCGATGGCCTGAGGGCGTGATAGGTTGGCACGAGATTATTGCATATTCTATGGCCTTAATCATAGCTCATGTCTAAGTAAATATGCACAAAGTATGGAATAATGAGGAAGAGCAATGAAAATAAACGATTTCTAGCTCCAAGGATCATTGCGTACTCACCCTGAAATTGCCCGGAAGTGACTAAATGGTAAAGCATTTAGCGATAGGCCGTCATTTGGAAGTGAGCCATAAATTCGAGTTGAATTGTAGCAACTTAGAGATCGAGGAATGGAATATTTTAGCTGAACATGGATCAAGACTATATAGAAGTATCCGAGGTTTTCATACTTCAAGATCAGGCTGCTATTTGGAGTTCGTTGTTTCAGGCAATCCAGTGAACAAGAAGGGATTAAGTATATGGCTAGTAGACATGAAACAAAATATTGTTGAATATATATATATATATGTGTATATATATATGTATATATATATATATATATATATATATATATATACATATGCGAAAGGTATTGTCTTTAGTGTTGATGAAAAAGCGGACACAAGAGAACAGAAGTGAATGGAGAGCTTACGCTGAAATTATTTCACAGCTAGCGGGAATGCATAGTGTTTAATCGAGACGAAGCAAGCTGGTGATAGGCCGAAGACAGCAAACATTGTTGACAGTGGCGCTTGGTTTCGTTTGAAATGAAATCTAGATGTTGACAAAAAATGACTGTGAGAAAGAATCACTGCAATGCCGACATGAAAGTAATGTTGCTGGTATGGGTGTCCAACTATAGAAATTAAGTTAGCACAGTCCAATTGAATATCATGAGTTAGTAAGGTTTTCTAACTAATTCAATAAAAGACGTGTGACGTCAACAACTTGACATGGTTCGTCCACACCGAAAATAGCTATCATTTCGCTCGCTCTTCAGTCACGCATACTCACTTTCGCAAAAAACTTTTCAAAAATCTTCGAAAACGTACATACATAACAAATAGACAAAGACAGATGTTAGGAAAAGAAAGAAAAAATACTATCTCGACATCAAAATTTAGATTATCGCGGACGGAATTAACACAATGAGCTGCGTCTAAATCAATATGGTTGCAATCTAAATTGGAACGAGCATGGATTGTTTTTTTTATGACTGAACTCCATAGAATAAACTCTGTTACGGAACTGTTAACTACTAATTCACTGTTTGTTCTTTCTTCATGGATGGACAAGATGTGAAACATAACTATAAGCGCACTAAGATACGAGAAACATTCGGGTTTTGACGTGAAGTCAACTCGATGTCAAAATTATATTGATAAGCTTTCTAAGGAGGCAAGGCAGCTCTATTGAGGAATAGGCTTTTCTACGATGAGACATGTTGATTCTGCAATACAACAAGAATCGCTTTTCCAAAGACCGGCTATTTATTAACCACGACATTGAATGGAATTTTCGTGATTTTCTTTGCTTCAGCACACACGAGGTCCCTGTAAAAGAACACCTGACCGATAAAGATAATTCTAGACTAAATACCCCCACTAGGTAAGCACAGGACACAAATACATGAGGGGATGGCTTTTATGTAAAAGTAAATATCCCTACGCAAGAACGCAAGACCTCGGCGCGCCAAGTCCTTGAGGCGTTTTGGATCCATTCCAAAAGTCCCGCCATGAATCGTAGACAGGTGCCTCCTAATCACTATGATTTCGCGCCATATCTTGGACCGATCTTTACGGTTGTGAGTCGGGCACCTCGTCCATGTAAGACATAGTGCGGCTGGTCTACATATTTAGTGGACACCATAACAACAAAACGGTGAGTCAAATCTAGCTGATTATTTGACAATTTGAAATTATCTAAATATTTTTTGTTTTCTTTTTTTCCTTACTATCTCTCTTTTCTTTCTTTTCTGCTTAGGTTACGGAAGTGTTTGACTAAGTTGATGTAGGTCAGTCAGGCTCAACTCAGGTCAGGCTCTGAGGAAGGCAAGACTGCCGAAACGTTTGCCACGGATACGATCTCTATTGTACTACTTTGTACAAAATAAACTTGTATTAGAAACCTCGTTTGTGCTGAAGCAAAGAAAATTAAAGAATTGCTTTATAACGCGAATAATATGGTGTTACAAACCGATTTTCGTATGAGTGATCTCAGCTCGGAATAGTTAAGAAATCATTGGGGAGACAGAAGCTTGAATAACTAATTCCAACTCAGAAAGATACTGATTCATCGTGAGTGGACATGACAGTGATTTGAACGGTGATTTACAGCAGGAAGTTACGGCACTAGCAGATTCTACTGAGCTAATTAGAATCTCATACTTCTACTCGGAGACATTGCTAACATCAAACAACTGCCTTGGTAAAGAACAAATTGCAAGGTGATGACAACAAATCTCCCCGCAATCTTCAGCAGCGGACGAATACCAAAATTCAAAGCTCTGAAGCGATCCAACATGGGTATCTCAAACGCAAGGATGGTCTCATGCCTGAGGAGTTAATTACGAACAAAAGTGGAGATTTTGCTTAAATTTGGAACATGCTTGAATCCTTGTAAATTCGACTTAGGCATGACAATCGTACAAAGAACTTGAGATTCGGCTGTGAAATTGCGTCGAAGTATGTCGAAATTGGAAAAATGCGCTCCAAGGGCTCCAAAAAGTTGGAATTTCATCAAAGCAGAGAGCACAAACATGTGACTTCCAGGTTGAGGTTTTTGCAATATGATAGTGGTTATAACACTTAATTAAGAAGCTAAATCAGCAGAGATCATTGTTTCAAAGTTGAAAATTGACTTTGTTTACGCAACGATTAAATCTTGTGTTGCATATTTTTTCACACACCAGGTACATTAATGGAGAAAATATGAATTTTATGACCGTCTGACACAAACGTTTCGCTCTCAGAGCGCGAAACACCTATCCTCATAAAAAATAGCTGGTATTTCATACGTATTCGATGCAGCCGTTTTACAAAAAAAAATTTGAAGGAAAGATTCAACCAACTCAAAAATCAAGTGACTTAAAAATAGGAGGTCGTCTGATCAAATTGTTCCCTAACACAAAATGTCTCGATACTTCCGCTGGAAGATTAATCCCACACGATTCCTCGGAGTTCTTCTTGCAGGAAAAACTTCGGAAATCCTCTATTTTGAACAAGAGGAGAAGGTAAAGGTTGAAGTTCAAGTCAATAACCATGTCGTTTTGGAAAATGGTAGAGGTGCTTATAATGAATCCATGTGCGGCGACATTATAGTAAGTGTCCGATAATCAGTTCACAGTAATGTTAAGCTATATTATAATTAACTAGAATCCTTTTTATTTTTAGCGGTAATATGATGTTGTAAATATTAGGTCGTTCCTAAAGTTTTAGCACTAGAGCAATAAACACCAAATTTACCAGTCATGAGTAAATAAAGCTGCGTGAATTTGGTATCATTGAACTGCGCATTTTCTTGCGAATATCTCAATATACAACTTGCTCATACTTGCCTTTAGATGGAGCTGTCGTTGGAACAAAATCGCTTGCTACTCATGCACTATTGAGCGTAGGGGCAAAGTGCTAGTGAAGGGGAGCGCAAAATTAATGGAGCTTGCATCAATGATACGGTTGCAAGAAGGACGGCTAGGAAGTGGTTCCTAAGTTCAAAGTTGGAGAGAACACTTTGAAGAATTAGTGGCAGTTGGGCCGTCCACAGGAAGCTCTATTAATCTTGCATACCACTTCACCAGTATTTTCTCCTAAGCGCCATTCGTGCATGAGTAGCACGCGATTTGTTCCAGCGACAGCTCCATTTTGAAGTAAGCATAGGCAAGTTGTTGACAAAATGTTCATAAGATAATGTGTAATCGAACAGTTATAAAACCATGCAATTTTAAGTACGTCTAGTTCATAAATTTGGTGTTTACTACGCGAGTGCGAAAACTTATGGAACCGTTATAGATATTCCAATAATGTTGGGTGATATACGTAATTTTGAACGTTGAACAGGAGGAACTCGTATCGAAAGAAGAGTGATGGCAGAACAAGAACGTCAGTAATGAATGGTTAGCACGCCTCCCCGGAAGGGTAAAATGCTAGCTCGAATCCCGTCCAACGCGAATTGTCGTGGTAGCCTATAATACAATTTGCGAGATGAGAAGTCGAATTGGAATTGAAGCGTGCAAAGCTGAACGATTTGAGGAACAGTTTGGTACAGATTAAATGTATGCCTTTATAGATGTTCAATATGTATAAAGTGCCAGTGGGATAAACGACCAGAAAAAAAAGAGGATTTACTCAACTATATGACATGTAAAAGTGATAGGCATTTGGTGCTATGAGGTGTAAAAATTTTGTGCGAGTGTAACACTCATACATTTCTGTGAAAGCAAAGTCTCCAAACACACTGCTGATATTTGATATAACGGCTCTCCTGATAATTTTAAAAATGATAGTGATATTGATGGGGAAAAAAAAAGGTCGTCTTATTGCATTAACCCATCGCCCTATCAGTGACAGGATCGACACGGCTCCAGGAATCATTGTCGCCCTCCGAAAAGTTGGTCGACGAAAGCAGATTGCTTTCTGATCCAGAAAGATCAACAACTGTCCGAGGAAACGTTTGAGAGCGCGCAAGCTTGACTGTCTCGGATTTCCTCGAAAATTACACTCCACTAGCATTTATTATATCAGTAAAGGAAGATATTTGTAGTCGATCTCATATCCGGGCTAGACCACATCTGTGTATAGTCGTAGGGAACAACGAGATGAGCGGAAGAAGTGCTCCCATCTGGTTTATCATGTAAGAGACGGGTATTTTGAATATCCACATAAATAATAAGTACAAATAATAATGGTTGCAACAACAGTCACATTAGTAAACAAAATTTTTTGATGTTTTTTTCAAACCAATACCACGAAGAGGAAAAAGCGTTTTGCTCATATCTTATCGACCTGTTGGTATTCGCTCAATGACCAAAAGATATTAGCGATTGATATTAACGAGGTTAGAGAATAGACAGCTTTCAAAATAATACCACTAATTATAATAATATCAAACGGATGAAGAGAGTGCAATGGTAACAACGGTCTTTGATAGGCGCCTAGCTTTGCTTTGACCACGCCACAGGCTAACCCAAAAATTCACCCTGTCGAGATCAGAAATTTGGTGCCAGACCTATCTGGGAAGCTTCTACTAATTTCAAACATTATGATTTCTTAGAACGATGATCTGGGATCCCAGTAAGATTCGATCCGACCGGTATTTGATCACATTAATGAGAAAGGCTATATATCCTCAAACAGCAGCGGAACCCACACTCAACATGAGAAGACAATCGTGGAAAACGAATGCGAAAAAAACTACTCGGATACAAGAAATGTTGAATTACATACGGCATGATCTATATGACTTCGATTTTCCATTTCGAAAAAGATTTCAAAAACGCAATTTTTAAAAGCTTTGTTTTACTAAATTATCCTCATTCGGGTAGGGCAGAAAATAGCGCGTTCTCAAATGGCGGACAAGCGATCAAGAGTTGCACAAGAAAGATTTAGAGATTCAAAACTGACACTGAGAGGTGGTTGGACCCCACTTTTGGAATACTAGTCTCTGCGCACAGTATTGCCAGGACTCTTTCTTAAGTACGTTTGAAAAGGGTTGTGAAGTGCTCATGCTTTTGTGTGCAGTGAGTTTCACCTTTATTCCGCGTAAGTACTGCAATCAGGAGAGCGAGAACTACGTGAGTGCACTTTGATTTTGCTTTATGCAGATAAAAGAACCTCTTGAAAGGCTTTTATACGAGTTCACATAGTACAATAGATTGAGCAGAATAAAAGGTTGTTTATGCCAATAACATTGACGTGAACGACTTTTGATAAGTCGGTTTAGAAGGTTTAATTTTCACCTGAGAGTATCATGGAAGAGACTTTGCAATCGAATTGAGCAGATCATCGTAAGAAAACTCTTCCAGAAGATGTCGCTGTTGCCTGGCATTTTTTCACAGATATGACTCGCAAAATTCGCACAAAATCTTTTACGGCGTTGATATAAAGTCAAAACCAAGCAAAAGAATGAAAGTGGGAACTTGCATTTCATATTTTGGTTGTAGAGTTTCTGTAAAAATGCTGCTATCGACGCAGTCGATGAAAACTACGAATCACCTTGAAGATAGTAGTGTTGGAAAGCCATACAAGACTTATCACTTATGTTCTGTCCCAGGAACCAACTTGCAGACATGCCAACAGGGACTTTTTTGCAGTGCGAGGTTGTCAAATCTTATAGGCAAAAATCGTTAACAATTGTTAACTCCAATGAGTGAAAGTTTTTGCTGCATCTGACTTTCATGGCCTTAAATTAGTCCCTCAATTCTGTTTAGGTGAATGCGGTAATTGCTGAGGTAATGTATGCTGTGACAATTCACGCATTCCATCGCATGGCACAGAGATATTTTTCAAGCTGAACAACAACTTATCAATGACGTTGTGTCTCACCATTTCGTAAAGACGACAACATCAATATGGAGGGCAAACGTCCCCTCATGAGTACGTCATGGGGAAACTGGAAAGGAAGAAGATTGGTATTAGATTAGATGGCCATCAACTACACCAACATTGTTCTCCTGATAATGTCGTCTCCATGAGGATAAGCATTTGCCCAGATTAAATCTAAGCGAATTTAACAACGGGTGAAAAAACATTCTTGGTAGCTGATTACTAGCTAACTAACTATTCTAGCTCAACTTGACGAATAGCTCCGAATACTTTAGCCCAATATGAAGGCAAAAATAGAGGCCCACGTCCACGATTGCGATTGTTCCTACTTTTACCCAAGCTTCGGCAACCTAAACATATGGCGAGTAGAAAATCCCTCAACGATATCGTAGGCACTAAGTGCAAAGGGTGACTTCATCGGAAGTGGTAATGATGGGAATATCACATTTCTCATCTCACACAATCAAAACGATAGAAATCAAAGTTCTTTGCAGTACGGTGCCATCATAGAGCATAAATGGGTCTTTCCATTCAAGAATTTTGAGTGTAATGCAAAAGAAATCGACCCCAGGCGCGAGTTGATTTCAAGTCTCATTTATAGGGGCGTTTGCTAGTTTACACTAAATCATGAAACTGCTAAGAAACACTAAAGCAAAGCGTTTGTACAGATTATAGATATCGAATAGCATAACTGAGTTAATGCCGATATGTGGCTACAAGACCATACTCGTTTAAAGTTAGCATAGCCGGCATTAGACCGTACAATCGTTGACGGTTCCTTGCCCAATAATGAATTTGAGAATGTGTTCAGTTTCAAAGTTTGAGGTCAGATTGTACACCTTTTTCATGATGACGAATTTTCAAAATTTTCACAAATGGCTTGAATAGACTGTGATTTGCACTAGGGCAAAAAGACTAAAATGAAAAATTTGAAGTATAAGGAGTTTGTTACACATTAGTCAACCTTTTCAAGCGTGATACTCTTAGTGACCAAGGAATGCACTCCATAAAATACATACCAGAGTGTAAAATTTCAGCCTCGCCCCTTGACTGTAGAGCTGATCAGTTAGTTTTGAGAGCTCAAACGAAAAAAATCAACATCATGTTTCGTAATCCATCGCCCTTGTTTGCGGCGAACAGATACGTGTAATCATCCGTATTATGGCGTAGCACATAAATTTTTGTGAGGGCTTTTGAGATAAACGATTATAAAGGCCAAGAATGAGTGATTTTCAAAATTTTCCCTCAAAAAATGTCGAAAATTATCGAGGAAAAATATTCCGCTATTTTCTCATACAATACATTTGATTGTTTAGATACTAAGATTTACTGTTCTGAAAAATAGTGGTAATTCCAGCACATTTCACACTTGTGCCAATGCCGACTCCCATTGAACATTAACAAGGGTAATTACTGCCTTGATGTATGGATGAGCTTATTGAAGCTTATAATATCCTTCTATCACAGCTAAATGTTCAGTGCTGTAACCCCTGTCGCTGCCAGGATTCATCGGGGTGATGAGTTGAAACTGGTCTACAGCGTGTGCGTCTTCTCATGATATGAGTCTTTGTAGTTGTTGTATTGAGTTGAATCGACTAGACTGGAGCACCCACAGGAATTGACAAAGCCTGTTAATACAAGACACCTACCATTCATCACATTCTCTTTCGATAGTTGCAAATGGTAACGGTATTTTTTGAGTGCGATAAAATTTGCGAGTATCTGTTAATGAATTCGATACTGTTACTCGGTAGCCACATATGATTGCTACAAACACAACCACCTATCTTCCATATGGTTGTTAAAGAAAACGTCTGCATGGTTTTGTGAAAACAAGCAACGGCTCTTTGTCTAACTCTTTTAATTACACAACAGACCCATCTGTTTGACCTGGTATGAATATTGCGTGATGTTGAATGCGGAATACATGTCGGCAGTCAAGCTGAGCAGTCCGGCTTGATGTTGTAAGTGGCGATTGTATTTTTTATTACATAGTTCAAACGCTTCGAAGTTTTATTTTGCGTACCTTATTCCATAATTAGCTGGAGAGCGGGTAAAGCGCAGAAACATTTGAGTCAAAAAAGCGAGAAATCTCAAGTAAATTAATGGATCAGTGAGTTTCCTAAAATACGCGAAGGTATCCCATGTGGTTCTACTTCATGTTGGCTTCCATGTTCATGAGACGCTTTTAAAAATACGTATACTCTGCTCTTTACAACCAGCAGCATTTCTGAATGCGCGGAACCGAGCCAGTTTTACTTATTCATTTTCGCTCCATGAGTTTTTACAGACTGCATTTACTTCCGGAATTAGGCGTAGTCCTTTTAATCGCCTCGCTAGCGTTTCGCCAGCTCACCTTCATTAGTTTCTTCACGAATAAACGATGACGTCAAGAAGACGATGGTTACAAAGAGACTCGCGTTGTTTCTTGTTCACCTATTCACTTTGGAGAGTTCAGCTATGCACTACTTCGTTTTAAAGCTGTATATTTCGTTATGTTCGCAATTACAACTATGATTTTAAAAGAAGCAGTCTCAAAAGTATTTCGAGAAGCGGTTTTCGATCTAAAAAGGCAGTTGCGCTCTTTGCGATGTTTTCATATTCTACTGAAAAGTGGTAGTTTTAGCATGTAGTAATTTTTGAGGAAAGAGTTCCTTAACAATCGCAAAAGTTCAAACATTTTTGTTTCACACAGTATTGGCTATTGTAAATTCATGATAATATCTCAGAAATAATTTCTTAACATACTCCCACGGCAGAAGCTGGACCGAGTCTATGATTCATTGAAGTAAAAGTACCCGACAATGATTGGTCGAAAGTGTGCGCTGTTTCAGCAGACAACACCGAACCTCACACCGCAAGAAGACTAAAGAAAAGCTTGATGAATGGAGGAAGCCGAGGTCTTGCCGCACCCGGCCTACAGTACAGATGCTGCGCCGTCCTGCTATGGTCCGATTCGCGCTTGATAGAACATTTTGTGCATGGAGGCCGATTTAAAACATTTGACCAAGTTGGAAAGAAATGTCAGGAGTTTTTGTTTCAAATCCCTAGGACTTGTACTTCGAGCAGATGCGGAAGCTTGCAGCATTTTAATAAGTAACTATTGTTGTTCTCAAGTGAATTTATGTATAAACGTTAGATTTTCGGCGGGTGTGAAAGCACTTTTTTCTCAACCCTATAGTAACTTCCCTCACAATTTTTTTCAATATGATCGTAGCTGGGAGGGGTTCTTAGGTGTCGAAGTGCAAAGCACCGCAGAAAGGTCTCTAAGAAAAACCTTCTAGCCGAACCTCTCAGACTGCAAAAGTATCCGACGTCTCCATTTTCAAAGTTCTCATAAGAGTGAACCATACCACATGTTATCGCCGTCTTGATACTAGACTACTCCCAAAATGGTAGGCTCACTCAGATTCAAAGGGATCGGCGACTGCTTGATGTGGTGTAAAACCTTGGAAAAGGCTACGGCTAAACTGAAATTCGAGACCCCAGCAGCCAAAAATAGCTAAACCAGCAAGATAATTCCTGCTTTAATATCTCGCACACTAAGTACTTTCGACCATAATGTCGGGCGGTGGCAACTGACAACCGGTGAGCGGCGAACAGATTTCAACGGAACGCCATTGGGAAAGGACAAGAAAGAATACATTTACGACACACTATGGAGGCTGCTTCTTTTTTGTACCCATAACACTTCAACAATCTCTTCAGACGCCGGGTAATACGCGCTCTTCGAGACTACTGGTTGAAAAGTCTAATGTTATTGCCAAGAAAATCTGGAGTGGGGAGAGCGAATCGATAAGGGAGACTGTCTTGAGGAAATTCTCTTTACGTCACGGTCTTCCATGGGAACTTTTTAAAAAGCGAGAAAATTACTGATGGACATGAGATTCTCCCAATGGCCCATACGAAGGTCGACCACATACTCACGATCAAAAAATGGTGCCTGTTTGACACTTGAGTGGTGCCTGGACTCTGTACGGAATCTGCTCACCGTCTCTTACGTGTGAATATTCGATTCAGCTATAAGCTGAAAAAGAAGTGCTGTCATCGTCCAGGAAAATTAAAACAAATTGTGTACGATAAGTGTTCTCAATACAATCCTTTTTTCGTAAGAATGGTGGATAAAGGAAGACCGGCTAAAGAGTGCGAGCTTTATGTTCGTTGGACTCACAACTTGTACCGAATTAGCACCAGTTCCCAAACATAAAGTTCACCGCATCTCCAATACCACTAAGGAGCTGCTTTAAAAAAGAAGAGAAGTGAGCCTCAACCCTTAACACACCTAATTACACTGAAAATAAATGCCAGCTGTAGAAGATCTTTGCAGGAGGATCTACATTGGTATGGGCAGAAAAAAGTTTTTAAAAGCGGCTTGAAAAAAGATCTAGTCTTTGGAATTTCTGCAACTATTATGATCCGCTTCTTCTACACCAGATTTTCTCATTCCGCAAATTTCGCATCAGACTCTGAAATACCCAGTGGTGAGAACCACTCAGGATTTTAGCCTTTGCAGTTCGAGTTGTGATTGAGAGCATGAAAAGAGACACAGCTCCAGGATTTGGTAAAATCACTACCGGTTTACTCAGAGCTGGTGGCCACAATCTGCATTTACTTTTCGCAAGATAAGTGACATCAAATCTTTAGGAGGAAGAAATTCCACGCCAGTGGTGGAGATTGCGCGGAATCATCGTACCAAAAAAGTGTGCCAATAGAGATAATCGTAACTACCGCCCGATATGGTTGTTCAGTGTATTCTAGATCCATTCTTTTGGGCATTTCGAAAATGCTGGATGAGGCACAGCAAGTTGAATAAACAGGGTTCTGGAAGGGATTCTACTTCATGGGCCACATCCAAACCGTGTCATGAGTTATTGAAGTCTGCCAGAGATACGATACTCCCTATTACAACTTCTGTTGACTACGAAAAAGTGTCGGGACAGATACAATTCTGCCAGAGTTCGTTGATTGACGTATAATATTGTTTTTCTCATAAACTGACTGCTGTTGAAACTGCAGCACAGAAATACGACTTTTCCATCGACTCCTCACCACACCCATGGAAAGAAGAGATTTGTCAAGACTACACAATATCGCCAAAGCTGTTCATTGTTGCACTACAATGGATATAGATGTAGCTCGATAGGGACGAGAAGAGTATACGTATTGTAAAAAAAACTATTAAACCTTCATTATGGATGGATGACATCGCTATCCTTTCGAGGAGTAGCATCAAAGCAGATGCGATCGTTGATGAACTCAACAATGCAGGAAGAATGATTGGATTACGCATCGTAGAACAAAGACCCAGCTGATGAAGAATCTACGGTGCGAATGTGAACAATTTGAATAGTATAATTCTTTGGTTACAGAGAACACTTAGAACGTGTACCCTGAACGTTCATGAACGTGGAAAACCACATGAAGGAGAAATTAGACAGAAGAAGGAGAGCAGCATGGGCCGCATTTGGGCCTATTAGAAAAGCCACCGACCAAATAGCGCACCCCAGGTTTCGTGCTCAAGTTTTTGATTTGGAAGTCCTCCCAGCGCTCTGTTATGCAGCAGAGACGGAGGCTGATACTGCAACCACGTTACGCGCCATCCACATGGCACTTCAGTAAGCTTTTCTAAAATTCAGTTGCACTCACAACAGCGGTCTGTGCAGCTCAAATCTTTGAAAACTATTCCATCTTCAAGATCCAGAAATATATGCTTCGATAGCGATAGTCAGATGGGCGGTCATATAAGATCAGATAATAGATGAGCGAAAAGAACAGTGGAGTGGAATTCCAGAAAACGCAATCGTCCCTTTGGAAGACCCACCTAGACGATTGTAGACGTGTCTGTGCATCTGCACGCGCAAATGGTAACGACTTTAGGATCACAGAATGGGCCTCGCGCATGTCACAATGCTCGAGCATGACTCACCACCACGGACGACAATTTTGCGAGAGAGAAACGAATGGTAAATATGGTGGGGCTCGCACAAGCAGTGAAGACAGGGCCGTTCAAGTGTCCAAATATGCAAGCCAGTAGTAATATCGCTGGCCTTCCAGAAGTCTCAATTTCTACAATGGACATGAGACTCTCTCAATGGAGTTTACCGTAGCAAACGACCACGTCTCAATCCGTGAAACTGGCTCGGGAAGTAGCTAATCCTATGAATACAAATTTTCAACCCCTCAGATTAGGTTTAGAGGAGACAAAACGCCTCCCTACGAAAATTCGAAAGCAGAACCCCGTTCTCCCGTTTCTTTTTCAAATATATAAGCACAGCTGTAAAAAGTTGTTTGATAGAGCAGGTTCAGAACAATTGGTAGCATTCATTGAAATACCATTGAATACTCTAAGACGCCAATCAGTTCACAAAAGCTTATATGACCGTCTTTGTGCAACAAAAGATTGCAAAACATATCCTAACAGCAGAGACGGTGATTATATAAGCGTATGTACAGTTTACCAAATCTCTTGCAAAGCGCGCAGCGATGAATATATTGGCAAAATGGGTAGGCAGCTCTGTGCCATGGAAGAACACCTAGCTGACAAGCGCCATATTAGACGAAAATCCTGCTAGGAGCACATAGAGTACAGAGGTGTGACGGATTAGATTATAACACAGAAGTCACTATCTTTGCGCAAGAACATAAAACATCAGCGCGAAAAATTCTAGAAGCGTTTTGGATTAACACGACCAATCAAACTATAAACCGCATGGAAGAATGCCTCGTTGATAATCGTAATATGAGTCAGTATATAAGACTGTTTTTGATGGGTGGGGTGCATTACGAGCCTATGTGTCTCTCTTTCCGGTTATCTGCACTAGAATTACTCAGTGTAAACACATATAAAAAGCGGTATGTTGGGAGTTGATTTTGTGCTTGATGAGATTGAAATCTAGATCTCGTGAATTTTTGTAGAGAACTTATGGAGGTGTTTGACTGACTGGACTGTGGACAACTAGAACTTTCCAAGCTCTGAAGAGGGCGAACTGCCGAAACGTCAGCTGTTATAATAAAGATCAATATAACACTTCGAGTCTGGCTTAAGAAGAAAATTTTAAATCATTGAAGCATGCTGAGGTTAATAGATAGTTGGTCTTAGGAATTGTTAGACTACATTTTAGTTAATCAAACCCTCCAACTCACGCGCGAATATACAAAACAGTGCAGAATACCGATAAAAAGAAATATCAAAGCGAGAAGAGAAGCAGTTTTGGCCGAACCTGCGGCGGTTAGGAAGAGTATTCGTATTACCCACCAAAACTGCCAGGTACAAAGTCGATATGATCGCACTCCGATACCCAGACGGAATAGCTCTGACTTCTAGAATAGTAACGGAGACGATCATCCACGATTACTACTTAGATCTCTTCGATAGTCACATATTCCCATTTTCGTCCAAAATAGATAAATATGGATATTTAGCCCATTGGTTTCCCTTCCAAAGTTCAACAACTATTTCGCCGACAAAGAAGCGAGATCGTGTTATTGTTCGAAAAGGAAGATATCCGTGACATTGCCGATATGGCCTGATGTCCTTATTGACAGTCGTCTATAAAGTCTTCATTTGAGTCACTCTGGGTAAGATGAGAGAACACCAGATGGAAGAAAGTCAACTGAGCGAGAAGGGTTTTGAAATGAATTCAGTGCGATTAGATACGTCAACAGGATCTCATAACCACTGGTTTCGTGAGATTACAAGAGACCACCCTGTCTGACTTTCATTCATTCAAAAAAGTGTCCAACTTATATGCCAAATTTCTAGTATTTTACTGCATTTTCCGCAGTGTTTTGATCACTCATATATTCACATACACTGAAAAATGCAGTATGATACTAGAAATTTCGAATCATAGTATCACGATTGCTGTCAGCTCAGTTGGGTTTGTAAAGCGAAATCGCATACCTGACCAAACCTGTTAAAAAGGTTGGCGGCTGATAGCTAACATAGAGTTGTTGAAGAATGAAGAATGGCGCAAATGTGCCTCAGTGGTGTAGTGGTAGAGCACGCGTTCCCGAATAGGAGGAAACGCGGGTTCGATTCCCGCCTGAGGCCCTGATTTTGCTCACCACTCAATTCTCTTAGTTTTCTACTCAGTTGAGACAGAGGCAATCATATAAGCTGAACAACCAGTAAATCATCACCCATTGCGTAAGGTTTTTTTGTAAGATTTATAGAGATTTCACTACAAAAACATCACTAATTCACAGCGATGTTACCATTGAGATAAAGGAGGATTCAGGCAAGGCAACACCACCTCGTCAAAATTATTTACTGACACCCTCCAGAACGTCGTTTGGGCATTGCAATGAGACAACATGGAAGTGAAAATTGACGAGAAATAGACAGCGAGGCTGTCTTTGCTTTGCTTACGATATCGTTCTCCTAACATCTAACATCATCCAGAAGGAACGTTAGCCGACGTCAACTAGGTTTGTGAAAAATTGGTCTTCGACGGATAAATCATAGAAACAATATTCATAAACATACTGGTTTTATATGCCCATTCATCCTAGGCTGAATGGTTATCTCCAGATTACAGCCATATGGCTAACATGATGAAAGAATTAGTTTCAGAATCAAACAGGAGAAAGAGAGCGGTTTGGGATTCTTTCGAGAGCATCAAGGACGTAGTTAAGGAAAGAAAGAACACCACACTTCGCGCCCACGTCTTCGACTCTACCATACTTCCGCTTTAATTTTTTGATCGACTTGTCGTTGCGTAAGCAGGAAGAAACATCGCTCAGCGTTATTGAGCGCGCAGTCGAAAGGTCGATGCTATAAATATTTGGTTCCTATATGTCAAACAGAGACGAATGAATATTCGACCCCATTCGCTAGCCAAGAAACTTTTCAAAAGAGTGCTAATAATCATTCGAAAGCTTGAATCTCTAGCAAATGCTGTGCGTGGCAGTTTTTTCAAAAGACCCTTTGAAACGCTGTAAAATTAAAAATAAAATTATGTTTTACGTCAGTCGCGCAACTTAACGTATTTCGCTGGAAACACGAAAAGCACACGAACGTGTGGAAGAGATCTTTTCGTATCAAAGTTGGACGCTCAATCTGGATTTTCTTTCATAGCGGAGAAAACAATTCCTGATTGCAATAAATCCCAGGACCGACTATCTATTAACCTCGGCATAGTTTGAATAAATCAGTATCTTCTTCTGTTTAGCCGCTCCGAGGTGTTATTGATATTATTTATTGGATATCAGCGAAGCATATGACAATACAGTCAATAATGCAGCACGAATATTACAACAGTCGTGGTGGCTTACGTTTCGGCAAGGTTTGCCATCTTCAGAGCCGCTTAGATGTTTTGGGCCTTTCAATTGATCAATGAAGACCTGCCACTGTAGTCTGTGCTAATGTGAGAATTTCCTTGCTGAATTCCTGATTGAGTAACAAAAACTGTACATTCATGTGACCCGCCGAAGCGCCAATCCATCGATGGCCGCGTTGAAATTGCGGTATCCGCATCAGGCCCGCTCCTCGTATATTAGTCAAAAAACACAAAACCGACCCCACGTACCGCGCTAGCCACAATTTCAAGCTATGGAATGTTTACTGAATGCTCTTATGAGAAGTTCATCTCCAGCGAATAGGGTCGAATAGTCATTTATACGCCGTCTAATATAAAAGTACCGAGTGTCCTATATCTCATAAATGAGAGAATAAATCCAAAGTTCCTAATTAAGTCATCCACCACAAACACCGTTCTACTCTGTTGGTCCAAACACTTGATGCGTTTTTTTAGCAATGAATGGACGAAAGCTGTTTCTAAATGCATTCTTTGAGATGTCAAACGCACACCAGGCAGACCACTGATCCGATGGTAGAAGTTCTTCAAGAAAACGAGCTCCTGAAGCGAGATTTAACTGGACTACTTTCATAAGCGGCATGGAAAAAGGAATGAATTACTGGCACCTGCTCAAATCACTCGACGATCACAGGAACAACGGGTGATGCAGATGGTCTCGAATATATTATAATAAAATGCATAACCGAAATCTTCAGTGTTTCACTGTCTCTTCGCAGTGTTATGATGTTTTAAACACCTAAGAGAACTGAGTGGGCGAGCAAAAACACGACCTCAGGCGGGAGTCAAACCGCGTTTCGTCCATACCGGGGACGCGTACTACCACTACACCACCGAGGTGGCTTCGCGTCACCACTCATTCTTCACTATATCTATGATAGCTGTCAACCACCAACCTTTCACAAGTTTGGTTGGGTATATTTTCGCTCACTACTCAATTCTAGTGAATATATAATATTCGCTCGCAATATTGCCGCCATATACGACTTATAGTTCACCTTCTAGGATAATGTAAAGCTTCCTGACGAGTTTTAGAACATTGACACAATAATTGTTGATGAATCATATCTGTTTCTGAGCATGCAATCAATGCCCTCATTAGTCGCGCTCTCTTTAAGCTACTTCCAACGTCTGCTTTGTTTCTTATGAAAGTTCAATTACATGGCATAGGCGTGCTCTGAACGAAGATTCTATGTGACGGTGTTCATTCCTACTTCGATCTCTTAGTCCTCATATTCCATTCACATTACTGCCACTCATATTTCCTCAATGAGGCATTTATCTCATCGACAATGAGTTTATAGAGGGTCTTACCGTTGTCGAAACAGTTTGTTCAAATTATTATAGAATGCGTCTAATTAGCGCTTGCTCGTTCCGCTGGTTAGTGATAATAGTCGATGACATTTATCTTTTTTTGTGCTTGTATTGAGAATTACTATGGCTAGCGAAATGAGATAATTTGCGTGTAAATCGAGAGATGGGCAGCGATTACGTCACCGGCAAGGTCTAGTTCAACGATATTTCACTTTCATAACCTGTAAATACGAATGGTAAAATCTCTATTGAATTGGTGTATTAATCACTTTGCGGCACAGATTTACTCTTTGGTGAACTTCTGGCAAAGTATCAGCCCAACATACATTTTCGTAGACCTTAAAAGGTGAGGAAAACCTTGCTGTAAATCGTGTGAAGGTACTCGGAAACGTTTCCAAGTGAGGATGATTCGGCGAATTCATGTGAGAGTGTATGAAATTCAAAAACGGAACAGAATTGGAAATTAGAAGCAAAAAATACCATAAATTTAAATCAAGAGAACTTTCAAAGAAACGACATGTATTCTTTCGTGCCTTTTCTTTTTCCTTTCAACCCAAAAGTCGACTTTTAGCAGAAAAAATTTTGTAAGCATCGAAGACACGAAGAAACTTCAGTTTATTCTACTATTACTAATATTACTATTCACATATCTTGTTCTCACATTTCACTACCCGGATTCTAGCACTTCTTGTATTTGCATCGTTTCCTCGCATTCATCCTCCACAGAGGTCTTCGAAAAGATTGCTTTTTGAAAAACGTCAAGACTATTCTTCTTGTATTCTTGAGGGTAGCCGAGCTGAGGCGTTCTCATGCGTCCAGCTGAATAATTGTAAGAAAGTTTTGGTTAAGAGGATCGAACCAACGCTCATCACCTCACTTTCTGATACCGCATCACTAGCACTGCGCAACTCCACTCACTTCTACCTTAGCAAACAGCCCAGTTTTTCAATGATCAAACGGAAGAATGTGGACGAAAATTATTCAAAGAGTTGAATTCGTAAATTGCAAAGAGCAAGCTGCAAGGTGTTAGGACATTCAGAAAGCAAAAAAAAAAAAACGCTACAAATCAGATGATTAGAAAGCGACGACTATTCTGGTGAAAAACAACGAGGAAATGAAGTCCCTTTGATCCTCGTAAGTTTCGTTCCGCATCTCTTGTTTAGCAGATAAGAGGAAGACATTTTCCAAAAAAATCTATACGTAGCCCATAAATAAACGTTTTCACCCTGAGGAACGTCAATCAAAACATGATCATTGCCTTCATTTAAGGTTGCTCAGTGGGTTAAAGTCTTCAAAAAAAAAGGCTATTCCATGTGCGTATAGAAAATTCAGAAGCAATTTTCCGTTAACTAGCAGAAAAAATCGAGTGTTATGCTTTGCCGTTCGTGGACAGATGAAATTTTGAGAATGAACTCTGCGTCGATAGTCCTTTTCTCTCAAAGGTCGCAGTGTTTCCTAAATTGAGGGGCATCTCGTTAGACCATTTAGGCATAAATTTCAATTGGATCACGGCATGATTGAATTTGTGATATTGTGACCTTTATCTAATTGGATTGAAGTCATTCTCGGGAAGTTAATGTGCTTAACAATGTCGTATCTCATTTTCATGATTTTATTATAAAAACGGCGAAGCGGAATAAATAGAAAAATTGCATCAAGAGCTAAGATGTGGCTTAATGAAGTTGGTATTGACGGTAAGAGAAGCAGTATACGATTGATATATAAACGGACGATGAATCGAGGTTTGACTAATCAATATACTTCTCCTTTGATAGAAAGCAGGCTGATAAAAGCTATATTCGGTCAATGTTTCAGCGCTTTCATCTTCGCCACATTTGAAATGATTTGAGTCGATTTTCTATAGCCGTCCATTCTTGCATTATGGATCATAGCAGTAGGAATCATCGGACGAGATCCAGTGAAGTGGTGTACCACTCGAATGAAGTGTTCTTGATGACTGAGGGCAATGAACTTCAATCACTGGAGTTCTAAAAAAGGCGAGCGCAGCAGAATTTTTCTATTTAACCCTTATTTTCTTATCAGTGAATAGCTACATTGACTGCTAAGCCATGCGGATGTGAAATGAAGTTGCAATGGACAATTACTCCTTTGTCAGATAGTTTGAAAATGATGAAGGAAACAATACAGTTTAGATTAGATAGTAATGACCCTGGGACCTGAATAAATCGATGTATAGAAGATCTCAGATGCGTGTTGCACCTTGGGTTAGATCTATCTGTCAAATGATTCACCAACGACTAAGTCATACAAGGAGCTTGTAATAAAGGAGTGGATGACTAGCGAAATAGGGCAAGGTATTCTCATAGCTAGGGACGATGGAGAAAAACGATTTCAGGTACCACCGAATGATTCAATAAGAAGTACTTTATATAGAAAAATCTCTCCCTATATAGTGTTTTGGATGAAATTCAAAACAAATAAGAGGTGTCCATGATAGAAGTTGTATTTACACATAAGTGGTTTTCGAGCGCAAAATTTCTCACATACGAAATCTAATTCATGATTTATATGAATAATTCAAACGCGAAGGGGCAAAGACAGCAGAAGCTTCTTATTTCTCACAAAAAAGTTTGCAATGCGTCACAATGTCTGGGAAACTGATTGAATAGATGAGAAAAATACATTAGCGACAATTCAAGCCATAAAACATAGAGTGCTATTTTAAATCAGATGTCGAGCAAAATCACTTGAATAGAAAAAGGAGGGAGAGAATATTGTTTATGATGAACTACACAAACGATGTGCATGGCCACTGCAACCATCAATCATCATTTGAGATCGCATCAAAGCATACGTGTTGCGCATCAATTACATTGGATCGGTCGTTGGTTCGATCCCTCCACGGGGCATTCCACCTTTCATCTTACTGGTTTGGGCAAAGTGGCACGAGACCTGTCTGCGAAGACAAACAAGACTAACTTTATGCGACGGTGGGCCACAACAAATCAATGTAAGGTCAGATGTGCGTTTTGATACGAAATGGAATAGATAGCGCATCCCTTGAGGATAGCAGCATCAAAAGCACTTTTTTTCATTTTGAAATTGAATCGCTAACGTCAGTTGTTCGCTGGAAATCTTTTAGAGATGACCAAAGAAACCCACTGCCAATTTCCCCGATGATTCACGATAAATTTTTTTCAACGTAGTGTGCTGCACGGGACTATGAACTTCGCCTTGAGCAATCTCGACAGAAGTTTAAACCTTTTCGATAGCTGTTCGTGTGCTTTTTTCAATTGACAAGTTGTTCAAAATTTAGTGTTCATGTTTCTTTCTCGAATTTGACGCTGAGAGGAGGTGATAGTAGTATGCGCAAAATCCTACATCGACTTAGAATTGCGTCAATAAAACCTCCAATTCTCTAGACTCAAGAAATTGCCTCGTCTGTTAGAAGAACTGCTTCTTTAAAAAATCTGGCGGCTGTTTGTGATAAAGGCCCATAAACGCAGCTACCATATAATTCCATGGAGAATGTATTTGACCAGTATTGAACAAAAATTCGGCTTGGAAATGAATCGAGCAGAAGTGCAGGGTGCGAACAATATATGTGAAGAAGGGCTGTGTAAAAAGAAATAGTCCTTACTAAAATAAGGTGGTCGTACTACTTACACTAAATGTTTTTTTATACCAAAGAATTTCACGCATCGCTAGCTAATGTTCTTGCATTCATGTCAACACATCCACGAGCGCATGAATCAATGGCGTGAGAACACGCTCTAGCTCGCTTATCTCGGAAGTCCACGAAATACCGACTTGACCAGAAGTCAACGAAAACATGGTGAAAGTAGTATCTTCAATTAGCAGCCGATCTATGCACAAAAGCTCGAAAACCCATTGAAGGTCTATTACGAGAAAACGAAGGGATGCTAGGAGTGTTGGATCAGCGACGTACAAGTGGACGGGTCTTGACATCAAGTAGATAACTAATAGGTGACTCGATAGTAATCTACGGAGAATATCACAGTATAAATCGAAAATCCATAATGATCACCACAATATCTGTCAGCGTGAATGGGTTTAAAGTCACGCCGACTACACGGGTCAGGCCGTTGACGGTTGGCGGCTGACAGATAGATGCGCTGTAGCGTAGGAACAGTGGTGTGCGAAATGGGAGTCAGTAGTGCAACGAGTTAGAGCACGCGTTTCTGGATAGAGTGAGATATGGGTTCGAGTCCCGTCTGACACGAAAGCTTCGCGCATCACTCTACATCAAAGGGCATTTTCGAAAATTCACACCACCGCTAGAAGCGGTTAAATACAAAGAATCCCATTAAATCAAAAAACTGGCCGTATTTTAGATTTTTTCAGTCAAAAATAATGGCTGTTTTGAGACTTAAACAAACATATTGAGGTAAACTTCTCTAGTGCATATCTTTGCCAACCAGATACACCATTTGATAACTGCACTAAGGTAAAGTTCAATTTTCTGAGGTACATAAAACGTAGTTTTCATGTTTTTTCGGGGTAAAGATCGCGTAACTCGAA
The DNA here is from genome assembly GCA_019055375.1 of Parelaphostrongylus tenuis. Lineage (NCBI taxonomy): Eukaryota > Metazoa > Nematoda > Chromadorea > Rhabditida > Metastrongylidae > Parelaphostrongylus > Parelaphostrongylus tenuis. The sequence continues at coordinate 317,334 of JAHQIW010007353.1, forward strand.
TGTGAAAGCACCTGACCTTACACGCTTTGTGACCGATTCTCCACTGCATCGTTATTGTTCGTTGCTGCTGTACCTCCGTTTGATATTCAAAAAATTTTATTCGTCTTCAGTTTTAGAGTAAATCAGTTTCAAGTGTATTTAGCGTTGAAAGAATGACTAACAAAAATAATAAAACCTTCTGTGATAGAGTAAACTCTTGTGCTTAGGTCCGTGAATTTTTTACATCCTCAACTATTGCAGTGAAAGACATGCACAAGAGAGCTCGAACAAAATAAGTTTGTTCAAGATTCGGAATGGCCATTATTGTGACCGAATTTTTCCAAAACAAGTTCAATTTTTTTATTCATACTATGATATTCTCCATGATTCGAAAGAATACTGTAACTTCTCAAAAACCAACACACTACTTAAAGTGTTACCAAAAAAGCGTGTTAGGATTAAAAGGAAAGAAGGCAAGTAGTGAGAAAATAAAAAAAAGAGAATAACTAGAGAAACGATGAAGATCGATATTTACGGAGATATATTTAAAGACTTCGCAATAGAATTGAAAGGCGCCCCCTACACTAGAACACAGCAGCTCGAGCAACATTATCGAAGAAAATCCTCAAACCGTTTTAGTAAGAAAGTTTTTCACGACCCTAACTGGACTGCAACGTCAGTGAGAGTTTGATACGCTGATGTTCGACGAGCTAAACGTTTGAGAAAGGTGTCACAAAAAACATGAAAGCAAGTCGGTGCTCGTTTTACAAAGGCGTTGATCGCATTACAAAGTCAACTTCATATATTGGTGTTTGACGAGCTAAACGTTCAAGAAAGGTGTCACAAAGATCATAGTAATCCAGCGCTTGTTTTGAAGAGCAGAAATTATTCATTCTTCTAAACAAGCTGGTTAGACGACAGAATCTTGATTTCATTAGAGGAGAGAAGACCTTACTCTCAACAAATTAGAGCACGTATGAAAAACAAGAAAAATAGTATCGTGTGCAATCGGTACGGTTCTTTTCCGTTATCCAATCCCAGTTCCAGCTCTCGGGAAAACGTGATTCTGTTGTTTTCCAAGTCTGAGTAGCCATTCGATTGTTTAAGTTTCGGAAAACTTGAAAATGCACTTGGTTTGAAAATTACCTTCTTGGTGTGCTGTAATAACGAAAATAAAATTGTATTCTCATCCTAATATTTCTCGCTAGACAAACTATTTCCTACAAAGATCTAATCAATATTAGATAGCGTAAGTCTCATCAAATTCAAAGGTGCTTTTGATTTTCGAAAAGGACATCTTAATGCGCTGTAAACATCAAAAGAAGATTGAGTTTTGCAAATTTGATATCAGAATAACGCAGTGGCTTGGTGGAGATGTAAGAAAATCCTATCCACATACCGGCAAAGCGCGACAGTTTGATGTCAATGTCGCGTTGCACGAAACTTAACATTCCTCAGGCTGCTACAGCGCTCTAAAAGTCCATTTCAAAAGTCAAATATGTCATTTGGATTGTGAAGACTCAAGCTATCGAATGGCCATTAAAAATGTAATGGAAAAGCTTCCTTCAAAGAGAAACATTTGAATGAGAATTATGATTTTATTTTTGCTGTTACATCGTGAAAATGAAGCCATTTTGGAAGTAAAGTACATCATTCAAATTTTTGAGATCTGAGCTTCTACGTATTGTTAAGACTTAAGAAACCAAACGGCGCGCTTTTCTCAAGTGATCGGAAAAAGGTGTAGATAACGATGATCCAAGTTTGCGATGCTCAATTTTCTTTTGGCTAAACCTAATAAAAAGTCGTTTTCAAAAACTAAATAAATCGTTGGAATTATGCTGTTCAATGATCATTAAAAGTCTGAAGAGAAAACCTTGATTAGTGAGAAATGTTTGAATAAGGAACATTACTTCATTATTGTTATTACGACGCAACAGGAAGTCATTTTGAAAATAAAGTATATTTTCAGAATTCTTGACATATGAGTAATCGCATGACTACATAAGTTTTCAAAACAATAAAAAAAATGCGTTTTTCTTGAGGGCTGGAACTTTTTGAAATTATCATAATTTATCCAAGGATATTAAATGTCGAAACTTTCGACCTCAACCAATGTGAAATACACATCTCACTCACACCGGAGCACGTCATACTACACCACCGGGGCCCATGTCGAGGAAAGAATGGTAAATGAGCGCTGGCTTCGGTTGTGCAGTGGTTGCATGCAATCCTCGTATGAGCGAAAAGCGTATCAGACTCCTGCCTGAAGTCAAGAGTTTTGCACATCACTTAGCATTCGTGGATATATAATTTACAAAATCAATAAAACAAAATATCTCGGTTCTTTTCACATACCCATGGACAAATAATAATCGACCCCATCCGCTACACAAGAAAATTTATAAGACTGTTAGTAATCACTCCATAGCGCAAAATTAAACGATTGCAAAGCTGTGCTTATTTTTTTAGAAAAAAAACCGTTTCTCTACAGTGCAGTAGGGATGGTATTGAGTTTCATACTCGGGCATGTATTTTTGGCTAATCTACGGGCTGGGGGGGAGGGAGCAAAATGGCAATCGAACGACGACGTTTCGGCGGGTCACATGAAAAGTCCGATTTTTGTTATTCAAATAGAAATTGTTTTCCCGCTTTGAAGAAAACTCCAGATCAAACGTATGATTCTAATACTACAAGATTTCCTGTTCACGTTCACATGCTTTTCGTGCTTCCAGCGAAGTGATAGTAAAACTGCTCGGCCGTTGTAAAACATAATTTTATTCTGAATTTCACAGCATCATAAAAGAATGTTTCAAAAAATAGCTGCGTAACCTAAGATTTGGGCTTTCGAATGATTACTAACACTCTCATGAATAGCTCTTGTGCAGCGAATGGGATCGGTTTTCCGTCTTGTGCTATCAAACGGAAAAGAGCAAGGAAGTAATTTTCAGTCGCGTACGAACGCCTTTCTGTAAGTGGCTACATTCAAAATAGAATATAGTATTGAAAACCAAACAATAAAGGCATACTAGTGCATACCTTAAACTACCTTTTTTCTTAAAACTTCACACACGACAAAACACCTACCCGAAACATAGACCGAACAGTTTACAAGTGTTTGCATTGGGGGAGAAGTGAGAAAGGAGTCTTTACACTCGAAACGAACAAAAGCCATTTCAAATGACTACAGAAGAGAGACCACTGAAGCAAAACTCCAGCAGTAGATATGCCCCACAACTAGAACAGTAATACGCTAAACTCAATTTGAAAATGCAATCGAAACTTCCTCCCATATCAAACGAAGTAAGTGATGCCATTTGAAGGTGTCTAAAAAAGCAGTGGTGCGGAAAACTTTGTAAGGAGTTCAGAAATTGTACTCGAAACATTATTTCGCCAATTGGCTCAAAACTATTGGTTTGAGTGTTAATAAAAAACAAAGAACTGCGTGATATAGCCTAACGGCAGAGGCAGAAACAGTATAGCTCAGGTACATTATAATTAATTTTTCGTAAATGTGGTAATAAATACATTGATGAAACAGATAGACCACTTTGAGTGCGTATAGAGAAACATTTAGATGAAAGGACAAAGTACTCCCCTAGGTACACACAGAATATAACGAGGTAACGATGAGGACTTCGATGTGGTAGTGAGAGTGGTGAGCTACGAGTCAAAAAACGTCGACGCAAAAAACCTTTTAGACTTTTGCATAATTTCCGTCAATGCAAAAATGTATGAAAACGGAGAGTGTCTGAATAACACAAGTGACTTGGCACCTTATCTCCGATTTATTTTTCAACTGTGAATAAAGTTCACTGATTACAGTGTGCGGCCATAAACCGGTGACCATTCCCATATGAGGAGTAAGAAGGTAGGTATTCTTTTAATGGATAAGAATCTGAATTTTTACGCTTTAGCTATGCGCTGAATTTAGAAAATGTTGACTGCATATCTGGATAATCTTTCAAATGCTTTATTGCCTCATCGTGGCAGGGAGCTACTCTTGTGTCAAATTGCGATGTGCAGCGTGGGATTCAACCCCCCAGCAAGGCCACCCAAGCTAAGTAAAAGTCCGACATTTCCACACGGAAAACCCCGTTAAGGGTAAACCGTACCAGGAATGACCGTGTCTAGGTAGATAGTAGTCGCAAGGTTATAATCTCCCTCTGATCCATGAGGATCGGCTACTGTGTAGTGTGATGACGGTCTGAGGAAGCTTCGGGTAGGCTTATCTCGGGACTTCACGAAACCAAACAGCTAAATCAGCACAGTTTCCCTATGTTGGGGTTCGCACTATCAGTAAAAACGGGCCCTCCAAGTATTTAAGTATCCAAGTACAAAATATGACATGTTTTTGAGCCGATAGGTCTAGTGCTATATAGGCGCCTATTTCGTCCTATTGGGACTCATCAGTAGCACCCTCCCTCGGTTCCGTCGATCCCTTGAGGTTAAATAATCCTCTAAAGGAATCGACGCCGAGTAAAAACTAAGCACCTCAAGTCGGATGATGGTATTACCTGACTTTGTGGTGACCGGCAGTCGAGCTTGCGGCTTTTAAAATGCTCTATATAGCACTAGACCTATCGGCTCAAAACATGTCATATCCTTATCAGATTAAATCGTTTTGAGCGGGTCTGTAAAAAAGCAGTCGATAGCAGAAGTATCCAAGTACACATATTTAGCTATGGCATAGTATAATACCTCTCTACTCTGAGGAAGGCGAAGTTGCTGAAACGACGGCCATCGAATTTGGAGAAGATGTACCAAATTCGTGTAAGTTACAAAAGGGCAATTCGTGAGGATAGCTTATATGAATTGATGTGATTGGTCTTTGCAAGTTCTTCCATCGCCACTGGCTTGGTAGAGCAGATTGACTTCCTCAAGCAATCCCAAGGAAATAAGGCGCAAGCATCAAATCAAGACTTCGAGCTGGCCACTCTTGCAGGCCACGACGACTCATCCATCTCCCTTAGAAAGCGGAAATGTACCCATTAAGAACAATGCTAGGAAAATGCAGAAAAAGTGCCACTTTTGACTGGAAAAAATCAAGTCCTAAATTCTCTCTATGTACTGTTAATTCGTCAGGTTTCAACGTGCAGCAAGGTAAGGTGTCTTCCGAGATTCATGGCATCCAAGGATCAAAAGATCTCCAGAGTCGTTCCTTACCATATCGTTACCTTACAATTTTTGGGATTTTTACGAATTTGTTTTCCTTCTCAGGAATGGCAGTCGAAAGGGTTTACAGTCTCATGATGTGAGAGAAATCACGCTAGCTAGGCAGGCCTTTGCAAGATAAGACGCCCAGCCATTCTTGCAGGGATTTCAATTTCCAAACAAAAAATAACTCGGAAGAAAACAACAGCAGACATTCAATATCCATACATCACAAATATTTTGAGAAGAAAACTATGCCATGTAAATAACTCAATGGTAACAATTTTCTTGGAGAGCCCTAGTACATTGAATACTTCGAGAATTTTAGTCAATATCATTTATTTCTAAGCTAATCGCTATTTGAAAACCATTGCAATCGGCTGCGGCTTAAATTACGCCAATTACGAAGAATGCATTTGCTGATATTTGTTTTATGTGTGCAATTAGCATTCTCTCGTGGAAAAGGACAAGTAACACAGCAATAGCTAAACGAGATTCTCCACTAGTAGGCTGTTGATGTTGCCTTGCCGTAGACTCTCCAGGAGGAAACTTCCTCAAAACAACTACGACATGTCTCATCTTGTGACATTAGTTCCTCCACAAGCAAACAGCCAAGTTCTCTATCATTTCAGTGCTTTCAAGATGTCACCAAGATAGTACATTGTACAGTTTACGACTTTATTATGATTCCATCAACCTACAAATTCTATTTCAAAACTGTTGTCGCTTTTTTGCGTTTCTCACGTTGCTAACATGCCGCAGGCAATTTAATTAACGCGGAACCAGTTAGATTGCCATGTTCTGTTCTCAACAACATCTCTCTTACGACCTTATGTGTTCAAAACGGATCTGTGCCGAGCTCAAAAATAATTGAAGACATTCTTCCAGTCTAATGTTTATGAACCTCGCTATAAACGATCAATATAGTCTGCGAGAACTTTCGAAGCTTTCTGAAGTTTGACACGTCAGAAGCCTACCTACGTTTCAATGGTATCGCCCACTTTATCAGAGCCACACGCCTCATACTCAATCCTACTTTATAGCTGGAAGCAGGAGACGTGTTTTTGATGATGGCGCCTGATTGTAAATATCACCATTTTTTGGTCGTCACCACCACCAATATGGTGCTAACACAATTAAGTGCTATCATCAAAAGCACCTCTTCTCATTTATGTTGTAAAGTAGGGTTGAGTACGAGGCGTGTGGTCTTGGAGATGGGCGTTACCGCCGAAATGTGCATAAGCCACCGACGTATTAACCTCGAAGAGGCTTTGAAGATTCTTACATATAATAATTAAAGGCTTTTTTTGCAGTAAAGAAGGGATTCGTAAAACATGAAAAAAAATTGTGTCGATCATAACACAGTCTCCTAAAACGCCCAAATCACCATTCATGATTTCTTTCAAAGTCGACTTAAGCGAATTATTACAGAGATATCATATAGTTTCAAAGTATTCATCGTACGCAGCATCTTTGGAAAAAAAAACTTCAAATTATTAGCCATGCGCACAATTCTCAGAAAAATTCAATACATCATGTCCTACTAATGTATTGGGATATTATATGGCAAGATGTAGAACTTCATGATAAGAACAATGGACCAGCTTAGTATTATGCGCAAAATAATATTATTTTATCTTAAACTTGTTCCCAATTGCAAAAAGTCTGCGATTTCAGAGCAGTTAATCAGCGAATTGATGTTCGATTGGAAATTCATTTTTTGTTATGAAAGAGGTTCACCTTTTCTTCAAGAGTGGAACAGGATAAAATGAAAGAGGTCAACATGAAGACCAAATGAATCAATTTTATTGCACGTTGCTGCAATAAGGAAATGAGACCATGCACAACGATTGAGTCATGAATGTGACACTGGCATACCTTAGTAAGCATTCCAGAGTTTTGCAACGTAGCAAGATCTTCAGCACTGCTTGTTTTCCTGGATCATTAAGGAACAAATCTTCGGTAAGCCATCGAGGCGGATGAAGTCCTGTGTCCATCTGAACGATATTATCTGTGCTCAAGGAACATTAGTAATCCAATACATTATAAGTCACGTGATAAACTGCATAGAAACTTTCGAGATACACGAGCACGATTCCGTTTTTCTAATAGGTTCATGCAAGGCAAAAAGGATCTTATATCCTTTGACTAAACTGCTAGCAAAGTTAAGAACCGTGTCGTAGTAGAACTCAACGAGCTAATGGTGTCACCTTATGAATGAAACTGGAATAAAGACAATTAAAGAAAAGGAGGCTACTTGTTGTTCGTTGGAACACTCAGACTACGATGCGTCTCTACGTCTTGACGGGACGTACAAAATATATTAGCACTGGCCCGAGTTTCTCAGTAACTAATTATTTCGGGTGATGTAAGGGGTGTATACTTTATTCGCTTTAATCCTCACGTAATCTAAAGCGACAGACTGATCCTGGGAACAGTCGAACATTGGCGAAAGGTTGAAAAAGTTCATCACATTTCGTGGGATCTGGAACGTAGCAGGACACTGTTCTTTTCTATATCTCGTAAATACATAAAAAAATAATGAACCGTAGGAATCTGAGTTGCCATATCTGAGAAAATGCTAAGATTTGAATCATGCAAAACCTCGTTAACGACCAGCTAACTTCTTCGATCGCCGATAAAAGCATCATTCACAACCTGTTATGTGCTCCAGATGAGCCCTATGGTGTTCAGGTCTTTAGGAGTCAGGAGTAATATCATAGTGTTCACTAGAGACTGAGAGAGGCAGTATGGCGTGGTTGTTGGAAGCTCTCATATCCTGTAGTGGATAATCCTGTTGCCCTCTTCAGTGCAATGCACCCATAGTGACCACCGTTAATACACATTAATCCTCACATTTTTCTAATACATGCAAATCCTGAAGACTATCCTTGTTGACCTGACGCGTGGTTGTTATCCAGTTGTACAATGGAGAAGAATCTCGCGCTTGGTCAACATCCGTGTGATTTAGATGAATTAATATCAATACCGTGGATTATAGAAAGCTAGTCTTTTAGGTTTTCGCATTCATTATCTTTTATAAGTATTGATCTTAAGATCTTTTATAAGTATCCATCGAGGGGCGTGTGCTGTAGTGGTTAGAGATTTCATATCCTGTTGTGGATAATTCTCATATCCTGTTGTGTGCAATGCACTCATGGTAACCACCGTCAACATACATCTACACTCATATCTTCTTAATTGATTCCATTTACAAGAATTTATACTGAATATTATCAATAAGCACTTATCACGGTAAGTTGGCGCATCCGGCCCACTAATTAAAGGTGCCCTTCAACACACATGTGGTCGTTGATTCGATCGAGGGTCCCATGCTCAGTAAACCGTCAAGCCCTTTAGAGTCCATAACTTTGTATAATAAACTTGTCTGTGAGGATATCAACACTCAGTTGACGCATAATCAAGCACAAGTCATCCATAGGACAGAAATACATCTAACCACCTCTAATGATGCATAATGAATTATAGTTATTATAGTAGTAAGATGTATGACGTATCTCGCAAAGGTTGAACAACGCCAAAAGATACATTTTTTATGTTTCTGCAGGTTTTCGATTTTTTACGGAAAAATCAGAACGCTCCCTTGTACCTCTCCATTTCTTTTATTATATCTTTTTCATTAAAGCAAAGTGAAAGATATAGTTAAAATTCGTGGAAGACTACGACAGGGGAGACAAGATTAAAAAGGTCGATTAGGAACAGAGAGAAAGGAAGAAAAGATGAATGCTGGACACTGGTATAGTGAACATGTGATGAATTGTCAGACAAGGGCAATCATTGCGGCATACAACTATGACAATAACGTTGCAGCATTGTTATTATTATTAATGCTATCATTTTGTCATTATTATCAGACACTTTCTCTGCGATTAACTGTAGAAATGAAGGGCAAATCTCCGATCTGGACTAAACCTAATACCCAAAATGCAGACCGATCATAAACTCCTTTCGTGATGCGGGTCTTCCAAGGATAAAACGCTATGCTTTTCGTAAGCTGGTCATGGAAAGTTAAACCAGTGCTCGAATTCACCTCTTTCTTTACTTTTTTTTCAAATTAATGAAGCTAGAATAACAGATTTTCACATACATGAATAATCTACTTTTGATTTTAACTACAACATTGCTATCGCTACGTGATGGCTTCTCTGCATGAAAATCACAAAGGAAACGGGAAAATATCGAATATTTTCCTTTATTGGAACCCAAATTTTTGCTCTTTGAGGAGAAGGCCTTTTCCAATTTTTTCGAACTTTTTGTAATCATTCAATGGTTTAAATGTCGGAAATTATGAAAATTATAGTTGTTCTTGAAATGTACCTTAATAGACACTGAGCGAAAAATAAATCGAGTTCTACATTCGGGGTGTTCAGAGCGTACCGCTTGCACGGCTAGGGTTTATCGATGGCTCTACATCATATTTAAGTACTCGCTCGGTAGCACAAATCTCGATCATTCTGGGATAAATTCGATTGTCAAAACGACTTCATAGAGCCCTGTAAGAGAGATAGGAAGATTATGTTTCACACTCGCAGTCATCGCCATTCGGGTCGGCTTAGTTGATCGCGCAGTGCAATTCACATGTGGTGCACGAATTTAATCATTTGACAACTCCCAAGACCGACTGTCTATTAACCTCGGCATGCTTCAGTATGATTCTTGATTTTCTTCTTTGAGCAGAACACGAGGTGTTACATTAAACTTTATTCGATAGCTGACGTTTCGGCAGTTCGCCTTCTTCAGAGCCTGGAAAGGTCAAAATGTTTGCAATACAATCAGTCAAACACCTCCATTACTTCTTTATTTTTAGTATTTGACCTGATGGAATCGCAAATCAATTTTGACCCACCAATAATTCTCCTCCAAAGGTTGCCTTCCAAATACTGATCACAATAATATTCCTTCGCCGCACACTTCTTCAGCATAGCGTACAGATTGTCTTGCTTGCTTCGTAGACAGGCGCGGAGCACTTTCATTTCGATATCCAGTATTCGATGGCTGTCCTCTGGTACACCACATATCGCGTGAAGTCGTTCTCGTTTTATGAAGTTCGGAAGTTTTCGTTTTATGAAGTTCGTTTTATGAAGTTTCGTTTCCAGGCTCTGAAGAAGGCGAACTGCCGAAACGTCAGCTATCGAATAAAGTTTAATGTAACACCTCGTGTTCTGCTCAAAGAAGAAAATCAATCAATCATTTGATTCAAAATATTCTTTCCTTCCTGAGATAGGCTCTGAATAAAACGCATGATTCTGGTACTCCAAGGTTTTCTTAAACATTCATGTACTTTTTTTGCATAGACTTAGGTTGCTTAAGAACAGGACCAGTAGCGGGTTTATTTGGCAGCATAAAACGAAAATGAAAATCTAGCAGAACGATCTATACCGCCTTCGTGACCCAGAGGTGTGTACGTAGCGAAACACGGTTGGGTCGGTCATATACTGAGAAGAACGGACGACATATGGACGAGAAGAACTGTAGAGTGGATTCCGAGACAATGTACGCGTCCTCAAGGACGACCACCTACACGTTGGGCGGACGTGTTCGTTAAAAAAAATCAAGGAGCTGTACTCTTAGCTCCGATTTTTTCAGATCACGGTATGACACTTACAGAAGCCGCCATGCTCAAATTAGACCACCGTCATGGACGACTGTCGCCCAGCAGAGAGACGAATGGAATATGTGGTAAGGTCCGCGCAGTTAGTGAAGACGGACCGTTTAAGTATCAAGGAAGTAAGTTGAATGATAGAACAAAGTTCATTCCATACATTCAAAGTAAAAGAAAACTAAAATTCCTAACGTAACGGGGAGAAAAGTATCAAATAAGTAACGGAAACACGCTCGATGACGTGCACCGCAAGTGGAACACAATTTTATTCTCACTGCTACAGTTCATTAGAAAAAGTCTTTTCAGAATGAACGTATATTTTTTAAATAACCGAAGATGAAGCTTTTGAACTCATATCAAAAGTCTACTGCGAAATCGCAGTTCAGCAGAAAGAAGACCTATGTAAAATGGGCCTCAATAACGGGCAAGAACCAAATCTTCTGGGACATGTACAAAGTTGAGACAAGTATTTTTAGATCGGATCTTCAGAAGGTCCTACAAGGCCAGTCGTATAGCTAAGGGTTAGACCTTGAGAAATGAAGATGACTTTTGTTACTTTGTAACTGAATTCCCTCCTAATATTGCGCGTTTACATACACGGGGAGACCAACCATAATTTATGTAGTTACGACTCATAATTACAGAAGTGACATTTTGTCACAGCACATTTGAGAACGAGATGAAAGTACTAGAAAAAATAAGGAAAATAAACATAGAGAGGAAGAGAACGAAGGTGTTTTCAGTCCGATCAGTTGAAGAACATCTTTCTTTTCAGACGCAGTGTCCAAATCAGCAAAGGGCATATTTACCAAGATTTCACTCAACATCGCTAACTAGGCTAATGAGTCATACGGTAACGATTTTTTATTAGATCATCATAGAAGGATGGATTTTCTCGATTATTTACATACGAGTTGTCCAAAACGACTGCCTTGTTAGTTAAACAACTTCGCCACATATTTTCAGAGAACAACAGCTCAAAATTAACTCAACTCGTAATTAGCTGAACGAAAAATAACGACTGCTCAACTCTAGACGTTTTGGAATAGATTAATCAACAATAAGAAAAGCAATAATGGTGATAATATTAATAGCAATAGTAATAATCTCCTCAAAGTGTTGTGAAAAAGAAAATAAGAAGCACTTCAAAAGTCGGAAATATCCCCTGTAATGCTATTACACATGACAAATATGAGAATAACAAACAACATGGAAAAACCACCACAAAGGAAGCGGAACAGAACACTGAGATTTGGGGCATGAGCAGTAATAATGATCTTCTATCAACCGAAAAAATTTCATTTTCTTTCTAAGTGATAGCAATAGTTCCGCGTTATCTAGCAATCTTCTCCGATCTGATATTATCGTTTCAAATCTAGGATTCCATCTCTTTTACAGCGCTTTATCAAAAGTATTGCTTTTAATGATGCAACCGCTCCTTTTATGGAAAAGGTAAGAAAAAAATAAAAAATCAAATAGTCAGTTTTGACACTGAAGCGGTGTGTTAAATTCTAACGAATCATAATAAAGAGATAATTGTTAAATGAGGATAAAAGACTAAAAATTGACAAAAAACAAGGATGATAATATTTCATTTCCTCGTAGACGAACAACTTGTAATACCAAAAGGATATTTGTGAGACGTTTTTCACTTTCGGTGAGAAATAGGAATAAGTGAAAAAAAGGCCGAAAAGAATTACCACAAAGGGCGACAAAGAATTCTCTCGGGGTAGTTGTGTCAATAAAAGTGCGAACGCAGTTAGCCTGAAATCACTTTTGCTATGTTTCAAGCATGTGCGGCGAAAATAAATCACACATTAAAGCCGGCTCATGAAGAGCTTTACTTAAGTAGAAGCCGTATGAGAGCAAAATAATTCGACGCGGACTTCATTTGACAGAACAGAGGAAAACTATTTGATTTTCGTACCTATTAAGAGCCCTCAATTCGGCGCTAGTGCCTTTAAAACTTGAGTGAATTTTATTTAGATGTTAGCTATTGACATGAGAAATTTCATTGCACTTATTTACATCATTGTCGACGTAGAGGACCAACTCGCGTACTATCAGTGCTTTGATGGGTACCAGTCACGTCTTCGTTCGTCTTAATCGCTCGTTATAAATGCCACGCAGAATACCAAAAGCCTCGCCTGAGCAACTGGTCGTTCAAGTTCGGAAATAAGGTGGTTTATTCCTTGTGCCTTCATTAACATGGTATCTTCTGGTGACTTAGTGGGCATAGTCGCAATATTGTTTAGATTTATTTATTAAATACAGTGATGAAGAGCTTTTAGTGTCCCAGTGGCAAATGTAAGCTTTTGATCGAGTCGCCGTAGAGGATACAATTCGCGGACTATCAAGCACATGTAGGATAAGTCGATTAAGCGCAGCAAAACACTCTACCAGCCACTTGGGAATCTCAAAGACCTAATTCACTATTCTTAATTCCGATCACAGCTGTTCAGTTTCTCAAAAGAAATTTTTTGGATGCGTGTCTTAATAATGTAGGTTTCTCAAAATTACTAATTTACATAAATTTGTTTACTGTCAAAACCTTCCCAAAAACAATCCTGAGACTAAATATGCGCGTAAAATTCGCAGATAAACAATTGATCTCGGTAGACAATGAGTGGTGACTTGCAAAGAACAGCATGCAGAGCGAAGCAGCCACTTCCGTTTGATATCATAATTATTTTTGGTCGTGATCATAGATCTGCCCATTTTTTATTTGCTAATTATCTTCTATCAGACTGGTCGGATATCAATGGTGAATACGTGATTTCAGATTCTTTTCCATCACGGCACGGGATGAAGAAAAGACCCTTTTTCTGGACAAGAACTTTTCACAAGTATGTTAGTAATCACTCGAATGTTTAAATCTGGCTAGAGCCATAAGTGGCCGTTTTTCAAAAAGACCCTTTATGACGCTGTAGCATACAAAATAAAATTACGTTTCACACCCACCGCATGCCATCATTTTTACCACGCCTATAAATCGCTGAAAGCACGAAAAGCATATGAACGTGCAGAGAAAATGTCGTAGTATCTGAGTCGATCGTTTTATTTCGAGTTTTTTCCAGAGTGGAAGAAAAATTCTTAATTGAATAACAAGCTATGCCTCACATGTTAACCGATTCAGGCTATCGATCGATCGCTCTACCCGCCAGCCTGTAGATTAGCCGATAAACAAGCTCGCCGATTATGTGAAACTCGGTCTCATTTACCCCGCTACACTCCAATGAAATGGTCTTCCCAGAAAATAAGCACAGCGTTGTATTTATTAAAACTTGCGCTATGGAATGATTACTAGTAGTCTGTGGATTATGAATGCTACTATAGAATGATCATTAATAGTTAAGAAAGAGCTCTGCCTGGTAAGGTGTAAAACACAAACATTTTCTTTCTCCTACAGCGCTTCCAAAAAGCAAGCACAATTGTGAGTTCTTTGAGACTTGGCTACCGAAAGAGTTCTAGCAGTCAAAAGAGGGAGCTTTGTTGAGCGAAAAATAAGCAGAGATAAGAAAAAAGCGCGTGGTCGTGTGGAACATAAGTTTATTCTGGATGCTACAGTGCTATAAAGAGACTTTTCCAAAAAATTGGCTACTTATGACTCTAAGCAGAGATCTGAGCCTTCGAATAATTACTAACACTCTTATAAGAAGCCCTTCCCCAGCGAAAGGGATCGGTTTTTCATCTCGTGTCGTCTAACAGGAAAGGACCTAATTTTATTTTTGCATATGTTTTACTATTGTTTGCATTATGGATGCTGCGCGTATAAATTGTGTTCTCAAACTCTATGTGGTGGAAATAGAGATAACAAAGCAGAAACTTTAGAAAATTTTCTTTTACGAATTCGAACTCGGACCTATTGCGGAGCAAAGGCCTCGAAATTTCAATGAAATAGAGAACTAATGCAGTGTCAACGAACGCACATTGGTTCGAAAAATCTCGTTGTGCTCAAAGCGAGTGCGAAGATGAGGAAGATAGCGGAAGTTTTTCTGTTAATGACAACGATCAAAGAAAGTGACTCTCAGGAACTGTCCCTGTTAAGATGTTGCGAGAATGTTATTATTTGTACTGTTGTCGTTCGACGGCTGAGATTTTGGCTACTTCACCTTCTTCACTAGGTAATCCATTAAATGATTGTAATGATCTTTATGAAATTTCTTTTACTCTACCGTTATTAGAGCTGTGTTATAATGCAATAGATACATACTTGAGGATGTCGAACGGCATGCACAACATTTGATCCCAGGCGGGAGAGTAGCCCGCGTTTCACTTATGCTAAGGGAGCATGATACCACTACATCACCGACGCCACCCTCTGCTATCACTCTTATTTCGATATAACTTATCGCTGTAACAAATTCAACAGGTTTGCTCTTGTGAGCATATACCTGCAGTAAGTCACTAAATGTGACAGCTGCTAGGTAAATGTAATCTGTACGAATTTGTTTACCGGAGAAAGAGTGGTAGCAGAGCAGTGGCTTTATAGGCAGTAATTCGCCCCGAAGTTGAGTGAAGCGCAGGTTCAACTCCTACAATGGATTGACTGCTTTGCAAATCTATCAGCATTCTCGGATAAGTATTTATGTAAAGTCGTTTTGATACTATCTATCTTACCGTAGCGTTAAGGACTCCTTGGAAGGAAGATTTTCAATATGACTGCCAATAAAACTCAATGTGAAGTCGAAAGAACAGGATAATTACGCCTAAAACACAACGTCATCTTCTTCTGGTTAGTATAGCATACTGTGAAAGCCTATAAAGTTTATTCACAAAGCAAGATAAATATCAAAATCAGCAAATTCAAGTTATTGAACGACTACAATGCACAGATGAAATAAGAAAAAATGCTCCACTAACAGTTAAAAGTGAGTTCTTTTCTGTAAGGATGTGTTCTCCTCGTGAATACAAGATTTTCTAACACATAATTGCTCCATCAAATAAATTGCCTCTATGAAAGTTTCTCCTGTGATATTCTACCTTTTTAATGACGATAGGATGCCTCTAATATATAATGTGTCTGCTTATAAGTACCAATACCCCGTTAAGTAGTTGGGGATATGATTTAACTTCTTCGAGCGCCGAAAGCAATCTTCTCTCTTTGTCACAGCGCTCTGCAAAGATCTTTCCAAAAAACGATTCTTTTCTAGAATCGTCAAATCTCAAGCTGCCGCATGAATACTGGACGTTCAACAAAAAGTTTTTTCAGACTCCAGCTAAGCCAACATAGAAAGTCATATGTGAAACATGGTTTCTTTTCCGCACCTACGCAGCAAAAAAATGGTTTTTTTTTTTTGAAAACGAAGCACATCTTTCAAATTGCTAAGATTTGGCTTCCGAATGCTTACTAAAAGTCCAAGGAAAAAGCTTTATCCAGCAAGAAAGATCTTTGAACAATCGTGTTATAGCCAAATATACGTCATTTCGAACCGGGTGAAGTCTGATTTCACTACAAGACTACAGCTTTGTGGAAGTAACGTGCTCCATCTGTAAAGTCCGTCGCTTGTCGCGCAATTGACTAGCGCGACACCGATTTCTAACCAGTGTCGACGTAAGAGGAATAAGTATGCACTAAGATGTGATGACATATTTTAAACCTTTCATGAAATCTGTTATGGCATTTATAAAGTGCTAGACACATGTTTCGACCTTTCATCTTCATCAGTAGCGCGGTACCTTTTGGTTCAATTAGTTCCTTGTAACGGATTAAGCCCCTTACATATTGAAAATCGACGCCGAAGATGTTACACTGTGCGCACAAAATATCACTCCACTCTGCAGAGATAACAGATCACTACGTGTCCAGTGACAAGATCAACCGACGTTGTAGTTATTAACACTCGACTGCCCTGAATCGTAAATTGAATAATACTTATAGATAGTGAATTCAAGACTGAACCATCAATTTGAACTGTCATTTATTATTGAATTATCAAATTAAATTAGACTTGGCACTCTATTAATCCGTCTTCACAGCTTTTTTCATTGTGTCGACCCCAGTATTTCTAGCATTCAATCCTTTCTTCGTTTCATTCTTGAACGGCATACAATACAGGTTGAGCACATCTTCTTTGAAATTTAGAGAATAGCTCGGCTGTGGCGTTCCATGAGGAGTTCGATGTTGACTGCCGGGGAGTGTTGGAGAAAGGAGCTGGTTCAATTTGCGAGCGTCGCGACGAGTATCACAACCACTCGGCCACTGCGCCTCAACTGAACTATAAATCAGAAAAAATCATTTAGTTATAATTATTGAAGGTACTGTTTGATTTAATAGCCATGAGAAATCGACTGTTGTTTACCACAAGTTCGAGTGATCTTGTTACTAGAAATGTAGTGATTTATAACCTCTGCAGTGTGAAATGATTTTTTTCCACTTTGCGCGCGCGGTGTAACATCTTTGGCGTTGACTCCTTTATATGTAAAGAGTATATGCTTTGCAAAGAATTGACTGAACCGAAAGGTAGCGTGCTACTGATGAGGTTGAAAAGCCGAAACGCGTTTCTAGCACTTTATAAGTGCTACAACAGGCCACACGAAAGGCTCAAAGTATGTTTTCAGATCATATTCTCTGAGCGAGGTCTGAAAAAACAGTCGAATAAAAGATTGATAAGTATAGTGTTTTGAGCCTAATTATAACGAACTGGTGCGCTTCAAAAATTGGGTAGCGTAATGGTGCTGATCTTGTTCATAAAGGTGAAGTCTTACCTACCAAAGTAATGGTTCGCACCACACCAAGCCTCTCATTTTTGCGGAACCAGAAGTTGGTACTAGAGGTGTCTGAGATAACTCCTCCAACTCATGTGGGAACGTTCAATACAGTATCGTGAGCATGAAAAATTTACTTGACAGCATTCAGTAGTATTGTTGAAAAAGCCAATAAAATTGTCAAGGAGCAGTAAGTAGCGCACAAAAAATTTCAAAGACGATGCGAGGAAAAGAACAAATTACAAGAATTGTTAGAATGAGCACACGGTATCTCGGCCTACGCATTACTTGTTATTATAACGTGTATCAGCAGATCATGCGGTCATGTTATTAAAAAAAATGAATATAAAGATGAGATCAGTGCGGAGGGCTGTGGCCAATTGGTTAGAGACGCTACTAGGGAGCGAGGTGCTTGTTCGATCTTCTCACCACTCTCGCAATCAGTCAACGAACATCTTACGCATGCAGTGTCTTATCTCAGATTCTTCCAACTTGTAAGGAGATTTTCCCAACTAACCCTCTATATCATTTATGAAGAAGACAAAATCCTCAAGCAGCAGTCGAAGCAGCATGAGAAATGCTTGGAGACGTTGGTGAAGGATGCATGCAAGGAAACGAATGGACTGATTCAGTTCAAAGTGATGACGTGAGGTCGTGCAAAATAAATTTTAGAAAAAAACTAGCGCGATTGACCCTTTGTTTGCAATCACAAGAGGTAAAATATCTTTGAGCTGATCCATGTATCAGTAATCGGAACATAACAGATTAAACCTTTTAGTGAAAGAACGAGTGAGATAAATCAACCATTTTTAATTCCCGACTGCGGCAGTAGATGCGGAAGTCATGGTTAATTTTTTCATCATAACAATCAACATTGATTTTGCATTTTTATTTGCTATCGTAGTGATTCCCTATCATTACAATGTTTATGTGTCATTTAACACTGATCCATAACATTTTTTCCTAAAATCTATTTGATAAAGACCATAGTACGATTTAAATGATGCCCTAGGATCATAAAGATTGCTTGCTTTTACATCATAAGTTCCAGATACTACAGAAAGAAATAGATATTATTGAAACATAGCAACAAGGTGCGGATAGCTTCACGATGCAATGATGATCTGTAAGTCTTTATATGAGTTATATGAATGACGATGAAGCTTCTGGACGCCTGTCAGCAATTGACCACGACCACCTGGAGTCATTAGTCGAAGATGTCACCCAAGAAACTTCTAGGCGATTGTAGAAATACTGAATTTACATTTTAACAATCCCTCGATAATCATAAGCATTGTGAAGGTGAAAAATAACAATAAATGCTATGAAATGAATGATGAGCAGCGATATTGCCGTCAAAAAAGCCTTCGAAGGAAAACGATCAAATTTCAATTACATTGTGAAATGATTAAAGAGTGAACCCCATGGGGCAAACGATGGTGTCAAATTCTATGCTTAAACCGAAATAAAAGATGGTTATGATCTCTTCTAATCGTCCAACAAACCACTAGGCACGCACAGAGCACAAGAACATAAGAGAGATTCAAAATTTATAGCCGCTATTCTCGCAAAGAAATGTAAACATCCGCACAAGAAACTATCAAAATCTTCTGGGTAAAGCTCAAGAATTCACAAATGCACTTCAACGAAGATGTCCTGTGATCACGTGTGCCCTGTCCCGCGCCTCAGTCTGGTTTTTTCTGAACAAGTCAAATATATTCTCGCCCCAAGCAAGACCGTGTGCGATTCACCTGTATCACCTGTATCACCTGTCGTCCCGTTGATCGTCGAGTGACTCGAGCGGGTACCAGCAACTCTTCCATTCTTCCCTATCGCGTGCAAGAGTAGCCCAGTGGGTCCTCCTCGCTCTAGGGATTCGCTGAGCACCATATCTTTCTTCTATCGCTTTCGTGAAGAAATCGGACCAACGGCTCAGTGGTCTTCCTTTAGAGCGCTTGACGTCCCGAGGAATACAGTCGGTAACGGCTCTCGTCCATCGGTTGTCGTTGAAGCGCATCACGTGTCCGGCCCACCTTATTTTCGATATCCTGGCGTGTAGAACGGCGTCTATGATTTTCGATCGTCGGCGTAGGTCGGAACTTCGGATCCTTTCTCTCATTTGCGAGATACGGGATACTCCTAGCATCGACCTTTCGACTGCGCGTTCAATAACTCCAAGTGATCTTTCATCCTGCTTACGTAGCGACCAGGTTTCTGCTGCATACGTTAGAGCAGAAATAATTGTCGAGTCGAAAAGGTGGGCACGGAGTCGGATGTTCTTTGTCCTCTTCACTACATCTTCGATGCTCTTAAACGTTCCCCAAGCCGCTCGTTTCCTCCTGCTCAACTCTGGGGCTAGGTCGTTCATCATGTTGATTTCACGACCTAGATAGACGTAATTGGAGCATTCGGAGATTGTCGTTCCGTTAAGCGTGAATGTGGTATTAGAAACCCATTCGTTCCTCATGAGCATTGTTTTCGTTAGATTCAGTTGAAGACCAATCTTTCCACAGGCGTTATCGAAATCAGTCAACATTCGTTCTGCTTGGCTGATGTTTGGTGTCATGAGAACGATATCGTCAGCAAAGCGAAGATGGTTTAATTGTCGACCGTCAATTTTCACTCCCATATCGTCTCATTCTAACGTTCGATGACGTTTTTAGAGTGGCAGTGAATAGTTTTGGCAAAATTGTATCGCCTTGTCGAACCCCTCTTCTCACGCCAATAATGTAATCAATAAATCTTGCCGTTTACAGTCCCGTGTACGGACATCAAAAAGCTAATGAATCATCTAATAAACCATCAAAAGAAACTATTTAGGAAAACGATGTTTACGGATTTATTGCCACGAAATAGTCTTACAGCGCTTGTATCTAGTACTAACTTTTCTGACACGTTCAACAGCATACTTCCGACCATGGCAACAGAATAATAATTTCAGTCTTCTTGTTTCTCCATATGAGCGTAGTTACACAGTTTTAATTCAGCTGCGCAAGCAACTATCCAGTATTCAGCTTTCAGTGGATCAAATATTTAAGGAAAGTACTCATGCTTTTATATGGCTATTAACAAGGTAGCTCTCTTCAGTAATTCTTCAACCAGAAGAAGAATCGTAGACTAATTACCTGTGTAGATATGCCTTCATTCATATACGACATCGGACACGTGCTTCAACAACAAACAGTGCCTCAATTCTCCGTCCATGAGCACAATGGGTGCCAGAATATAATAACCCTTTACGGATGACGTGCTACAAAACGTGGCACGCCGGTGTCGTTGCGTCTCATTTAGCTACTGTAATTGTGGCGTAGCATGTCCCACTTCTGCATTGGGGCGCGACGCAATGGAAATAAGAAATTTGTTGAGAAATCAAGGTTACGAAGGAACAATGTCATCAATCAATGATAGAGTATCATTGAAAAGGCTTCCATAAGGATAGATTTAGTCAAAGGAACGGCAATATGACAAAAATTTCCACAATGTTTAATTAAAAACCACATGTGGCAAAAGAAAAGATGGTTTCAACTGATATATAAGATTCGTCTTTTCAAATCCAAGTATTTGTATTTATTCGATAGCTTAAAAAATGGAAATTTCAATACTGAACTTAGTTTGTGGGAAGACCTTCACTTACGTTTAACTAACGGAAAGAAGATTACGTTTTGCGTTTGAAGTTCTTTTTTTCCAAATTCACAGATGTAGTAAAGGATAAAGATAAATCTTGGCGTTGATCAAATCCTAAGGGATGCGCATGCATTCGTCCTCAATTTTTAACTTCGTTTTAAGTGATTGAATGCATATCCTTACAATGACTCGCGGTGGCCTCCCGCTGAATAGAGTCAGTGCTGCTCATCCTTCCAGACAAGTCTGAGACCAGTCTGGTACCACTTTACTAACCCCGAAGGGATGGATGCCTTGGTGAGCCATGAGCGCGAGATCGAACCATAGACCTCGTGTGTGACGCAGGGCACCTCCAACCACTGCGCCACATGCGCTTAATCCATAGCGGTATATGGTGTTCTTATTAGTGTTTATCCACAGCGGTTATATATTGTAAAATTTTGATTATAGGAAAACTTCTTCGCTAAAAGAAGTTACTAAATTGGTACAAAAGTAATGGCGGTTCCATGCATTGCTGAAGTTTGCCGTTCGACTTTGGCACTAAATTCTTAAATTAGTCCATTTGGACATTATTCAAATGCGTAATTTTTGCTTTGTATTTTGTCACTGTTACTGTTTTTGGCATTTTTAATACCCAACGTGTAGCTTGCCAGGCTCTAAACGTGGGGGCTGGGTACTCACGAGTAGCTTGCCAGTCTCTCTCGGAGGAGCGGGAGGAGCTTATTTGTTGGAGGCGACTCCTAACCGCCTCCCATGTACTTCCCAGCCGCTTGATTGCAGGCTTTTGGCCGACTTGACTCGTAGAAATAGAGTTTTGTCAAGTCGGCACTGCAGAAGCAGGGAGCTCGTCCCCTGAATCCACCTGCGTCTCTGGGAAGCACACGGTCGCTTTTGGTTCGCGTTTTATTCCCCTATCCACCACCTGGGGACGCGCCACGTGCCCTCGCGACTAACCGGGCGGGATCCCTCAAAGAGGGAGGTCCGTGGACCACATCCACACGATCACAAGACTCATTGAAGTTTCGCGAGAGTACAAACAACCACTCTGTCTCACTTTTATCGATCTGAAGAAAGCCTTTGACTCAGTGGAAACAGAAGCGGTTATAGAGGCTCTGGATAACCAGGGCGTCCCTACTCGGTACATAATGATCCTTCGTGAGCTTTATAAAGATTTCACGACCAGAATATCTCCATTCTACAATAATATCACCATTGACGTAAGAAGAGGGGTTCGACAAGGCGATACAATATCGCCAAAACTATTCACTGCCACCCTACAAAACGTCATGCGAACATTAGAATGGGACGAAATGGGAGTGAAAATTGACGGTCGACAATTAAACCATCTTCGCTTTGCTGACGATATCGTTCTCATAACACCAAACATCAGCCAAGCGGAACGAATGTTGACTGATTTCGACAACGCCTGTGGAAAGATCGGTCTTCAACTGAATCTAACGAAAACAATGTTCATGAGGAACGGATGGGTTTCTAATGCCCCATTCACGCTCAACGGAACGACAATTTCCGAATGCTCCAGTTACATCTATCTAGGTCGTGAAATCAACATGATGAACGACCTAGCCCCAGAGTTGAGCAGGAGGAAACGAGCGGCTTGGGGAACGTTTAAGAGCATCGAAGATGTAGTGAAGAGGACAAAGAACATCCGACTCCGTGCCCACCTTTTCGACTCGACAATTATCCCTGCCCTAACGTATGCAGCAGAAACCTGGTCGCTACGTAAGCAGGATGAAAGATCACTTGCCGTTATCGAACGCGCAGTCGAAAGGTCGATGCTAGGAGTATCTCGTATTTCGCAAATGAGACAAAGGATCCGAACTTCCGACCTACGTCAACGATCGAAAATCAGAGACGCCGTTCTACACGCCAGGATATCGAAAATAAGGTGGGCCGGACACGTGATGCGCTTCAACGACAACCGATGGACGAGAGCCGTTACCGACTGGATTCCTCGGGACGTCAAGCGCTCTAAAGGAAGACCACTGACCCGTTGGTCCGATTTCTTCACGAAAGCGATGGAAGAAAGATATGATGCTCAGCGAATTCCTAGAGCAAGGAGGACCCACTGGGCTACTCTTGCACGCGATAGGGAAAAATGGAAGAGTTGCTGGTACCCGCTCGAGTCACTCGACGATCAACGGGACGACAGGTGATACAGGTGATTTTGTCACTAAAGGCGTCTTTATTTGCTGTTACTGAATATTTATTTTAGACTATGCAAAGGATCTTGGTTGGTGCAAGAGTTATGGCGATTTCAGACCGTGACTTCAAAATGGGTTATAAAACAATAAAGACAGCTCATAACATCAACTGCAGATTTGGGCCAAGAACTGCTAAGCAACGCACCGTCAAGCAATGGATCAAGAAGTTTCGTAAAGGAGACGCATCTCAATAATACTTGAAGATCAACAACCTTTTACTGACCTCATCAGAGCTATGGCGACAAATGAATAAACGACCCCTTCTGCTGAATAGAATTATTTCATAAGAGTGTTTTTTTTTCAAAATTTTTTCATTTTTTCATTCGAATCATTCGAAAACCTAAATCTCTAACAAGTGTGCTACAAACCTGAGTTTTTAAACGGCTTTTTATAGCACTATAGTAAAAAGAAAACGCGCTTACATCGTTCATATGCTTTTCGTGCTTTCAGCGAAGTAGTAGTGAAAGCGCGCTGCCGGTGTAGAACATAATTTTATTTTAAGATTGTAATTATAAAAGGAACTTTTCAACGAAGAAGCCCTTATGAAAGGAACTTTCAAAAAGGAAGCAGTTATAAAAGGAACTTTTCAAAAAAGAAGCATGTAGTGTAGTATCCAAAGAATTAAGCTTGAATGATCACTAACATTCTTATGAGATTTACTCGTCCACCGAAAGGGGTCGTTTCTTCATTTGTCGTCGTCTACTAGCAGAGAACCAGCAATTACTTTTTTACACCATCCTCATCAGAGTTATGAGAAAAGCAATCATCGAAGCTGATACTCTTAAGACTACGCGAGACGCCGGAAAAAAAAACTTAATGTGGACTATTTTACTCTCGGTGACCATTTGGAACAAACTGCGAAGGGGGAAAAAGGTTGGTGCAGACGTAATGGCGGCTTTTTATGGCCAGTTGACAGCCACATGTCGCACAAACGCTTAAAAGGTTTAGCAAATTGAAGTACGAAATTTCACCTTATCTTCCATATTCCCCGGACCTCGCGCCCATCGACTACCATCTCCTCAAGCATCTCGATAATTTCTTGCACGAAAACGCCTTCACAATTAGCAAAATGCAGATGAAGTATTCTAAGGGTTTGTCAGATTCTGAAACACCGGTTTATATGCTAAAGGAAGAAGCATGCTCATTTCCCGGCAAAATTGTGTTGAATGAAGTGCTTCTTATTTTGATAATAAAGTGTTTTTAGCCTAGTTATCATGAAATAAATTCACGAACCCGAAACCGCCAATACATTTGCACCAACTCAATGGGATATTACTGCAGAGACTTCCGTAAGGGTATTTCTAACAAGGAGAGAGCCCATGTGTCCTAAAAATCTCCACTTTTCATTACGAAATAAGTGGAATGGAGAGGCAAATTGTGAAATGTGTTTTCGTGTATTTTCACAGAATGAAGCTCTTCCTTTGAATATTAGTAGTCGTGTGAGTGTTTGAGAAATGCTGATTTCAATACTGAGCTTGAATTGTAAATAGACATTCGCTATAAAAAATTCGCTCTCTATCAACAAAAAGAAGACTATGTTCGGCGTCCGTAAGACGTTGTTTGAACTTCGCAGCAGATTTTTTGGCATTATATAGTAAATATTTGATTTTAAGCAACTATTACCGTTATGAAAGATAGCTTGTTATTGAAAGGACTTCTATACACATATTTTCAGTAGAAAGGACCACCATATGAGCTAAAAGTGCCCTCTTTTTTGATACGAAAGCCACATCATTGAGACAAAACTCGTTTCCAGCATTTTTTTCACGTTCTTTCTCAACGGTTTGTGAAACTGTTATTTAGAAACACATTTTGTGCAATATACGATTTTTAGAAGATGTTTTGAAAAATTCACGGAAATTTTTTTAAAATACAATCAGAATAAGCTTTAACAGTTTCGCGTTGTCCAACTTGACTATTTATTTAGCATAGTTCGCTTACAATTACTACTCCATGGCTTTTCCAATAGACTGTTAGTCATTAGATTGTTAGGGCAATTAGACCGTTCGTTGACTGAACTTCAGAGCTGATTTTGTCCTCATTCGTATGATGAAGTTCAAATGACTTAGACACTTCAGCGTCATAAAAATGGTACATATTACGAAAGCGGCTTCCCTAGAGGTACTTTATTAAGAATAAAGCTTATGCGGCCTAACAGTCAGCACTTTCCATCAGAAAAACAACATTCTAGGAAAATCAATTGATCCCGCTCCTATGGCTTAAAATTGCCTGCTATTTTGTGGTAGTGATTATTTCTTTTCATATTTTCATTTTTCTGATCGTCGCAGATATTTGTCTATTCTTCAATCAACATATAAACATCGCACAGTTTGTGGAAATAGAGCGGTTTTTTGCATTTGACTTCTCATCACCTTGAACATCCCCCGTTGTCGTCAACGAGAGTAGGATTCCGTGTGGCGTAATCCTTTTTCGACCACTCACCAATTATCCCCAAGAGTTTCTGTTGTTAAGAATGAGCACATACAAAATCTGAAGTTTCGGAGGTTTCCCTTGTTGCACTTCCAATGATAGAGGATGTCAATTAACCAAATGGTGAGCAGCAAGAAATACGTCTTCTGGAAAGCACACAATCTATTTTGTATTTATTTGTGATGTTCAAGACTTTCATCGAAAACATTCTTTAGTCTCACTTCTTCTTACAACTTCTACCACCAGCCGTAGTCTGCAAAAAAATGGTTAACGATTCGTGCGTGTAGCTGCACACCAATTTGGTAGGTACAATTATGTACGACTGGTTATGAATAGTTCGTAGGAGTTGACTCTTTGCTTGTAAGTGAACATTACGTCGTCCTGAACACCTTGCCGTCGATCATCAAAGCGCAGGGCGTTGAGCGAAAATATTTCCCTTTGTAACTCGTCAACTGTCTTCTAACTCTTGTTCTTTATTGCAAGAGTCTACACTGGCTTAGTCACCGACCTCCTCATCGTCACTGATCTTTAGATAATGATCGAGCAGAATTCTCTAATCTTTATCTGCAGCACAGCAAAACTCATTCAGTGAAAATACCTTTTTGGGCGCACTCTTTCTTACGAATTTCTCATAAGGTTCACAATAGCCTGCAAAGATGTGAAAGGGAACAAAGTCCAGTAAATTATTTTGAGAGCATATTGTACTAGAGAGAAAGAAGTACAACACTAAAAATTAGTGCACATAACCAATGACAAAAGCTGCAGCGATCAATAATCTTCAACTTGAATATAACTGGAAGTTATCACAAATGACACAATAGAATGGAGCTTCTTCTACAATTCTGTAGAAGTCTCAACACTTAAAGTGCACTGATAATGAGAAGCTGTTTCGCTTAACCAATGAAGTGACGCTGCATGCATTGAAAGAAATCATTTTTGACCAACAATTCACTATTTCGTGACTATCCGGCACCTCTCACCCATAAGTAGCCTTACTGAAGTCTCTTCTATTTTATTCCACCTTTTTAATAATCATAAATCCCTTTAATGACGATAAAACTGTAAATTCCATCGCGAAACTACAACATTGCCAAAATAACGCTCTCCATGTGAAGATCGATTGAGCCGACTGCCGCTTGAACCATCTGCGCAACGCAGCCTACTATCAACGGCCGTCCCCAGAAGATTGAGACTCTGTAAGTATAGCCATCTCGCGCACAATTCGAATAATTTGATTTCATTACCGAATAAATGATGATTAACGGAGCTGGCGATTGGTTTCTTTTTGCCCCGTTTCACAAAGAAAAGGAGTAAGAAGAATGATATCGTCATTGGATAAAAATTTCAGAGATTTTTTTCAGTGAATAAATTGACGACGAGTCAATTCAGACGAGGTGCAGTCTCTCAATGATACTTCAGGGCACAAAAAATGATTCATGGAAAGTACTAGGATTTAAAAAAGGCAATGTTTAACACGTTGGGTTCCCCTTCGATTCTGCGTGCGGAGCGCGGCGAGGCGACGAGCGCAGCTTGTTACGATGACAATGTGGTAGTTTTCCAATAAATTTGGATTCTTGTCGTTACTAAAGAGAGTTTAATCGTCAGTAAAAGAAGAAATGTATTAAAAGAGACTTCAACAAAGCTATATCTGGTTGAAACATGTCAAAGCAATCTTAAAACAACAAATTGTTCTTCAAAAGTGGTACTGCGTATTGTAATGCGATGCGATTTCAGCGATAATTCGGAGAAATTT
The DNA here is from genome assembly GCA_019055375.1 of Parelaphostrongylus tenuis. Taxonomy (NCBI): domain Eukaryota; kingdom Metazoa; phylum Nematoda; class Chromadorea; order Rhabditida; family Metastrongylidae; genus Parelaphostrongylus; species Parelaphostrongylus tenuis. The sequence goes on from JAHQIW010007353.1 coordinate 344,821, forward strand.
TCGAAATTAGAAGACGTTAGATGTTGAAACTTCTATAGAGTTGTAGAAGAGACCTTGGTCTACTGTCTTATGATTGAAAACTTTTTATAAATACACTTGAACTTTACATGAATATCTTGATCCCCCCAACTTGGAAAATCCTGCCAATGTTTTGAGACAGAAACCCCAGATGCTTGGAAGAAAATCATATTTCGGACTTTTATGGATAGATTTTATACTTTTTTTATTTACATTTATCCACATTCACTCACGTTTATCATTCATTCCCCATATCAAGAGCCCTATTTATAAATTTATCAATCACCTCTATTTATTGCTACGAATAGGCGTCCGTAATCAATAATCAATATAATATCATCAGATTACAAATTATATTAACAGTATGTACTTTCGAATGAAATATTACGAGATAACTCTTCCAACTTTAGTATAATCTCATGACATATACCTCACAGTCATCATTGTAATGGTGAGTTGCAGGGCATTGGATAGTTTACCAAGAATAATGTCGTACACTGCATGCGATGCCGCTAAACTTTCTCCGATTTTTCATTATCTGCGTGCTTCAGGAGTTACGACTTTTATACAATATAGAAATTACTTTGTTCTATCCTTTCAGCGAAAGAGCATTTGGCGCAGTGATAATAGGTGCTCTGGCAAAGCACACGAGGTCGATGACTCGATGTCACGCTCATGGCTCACGATACCATCCATCCTCCGGGAACGGTAGATTGGTACCGGACTTGTCGCAGACTTGTCTGGGAGGATAAGCAGAACTGACTGGGTTAGGCAGAGGCCACCACGAGTCATTGTAAAGGTCAAGTATGCTTTCAATCACTTCAGACGAAGTTAGATATTGAAGACGATTGCATAGTGCATCCCTCAGTGATTGATCAACGCCGAGAGCATTATCCTTTATCCTTTTATCCTTTGAGTGCTATAAGTATTTTTATTATCTTGTATTGCGCCACGAATATCATTTATTAGGGCAGCATTTGTTACTGGACAACGGCGCTGCTTCAGGTGTTCTATGCATTCCTTTTTAGTTGATTAGTCTCAAGACAAACTATTGTACTTTGTCGGGTTCCATTCTCTCCAAATAACTTCAACAGGATCATCTGTAGCCGGTTGCAGCTGCCCATAACTATATGGGAGACCTGATCTGCTATCTTCTTCCGATAGATATCATTCGTCCTTACCCAAGTGAGCAATCAATCTTCTGCATAGCATGTTCGCCGTGCCGAAGGGGAGATCGGTGATGAAGCCGATGACAACATGGAAGACAACGCGTTTGTCGCACATACTGGGTCATGTAAAGCTCTCTCACCCAAAACCCTGCCTTTGATGATCACAAGCAGGTGTTCAAAGCGACCTAGTGCTCATGCGCAAGGAGCTAGCCAACTTTTATGAACTGTCCCTGACCAAACATTACGAGCTGAAGGCTGATAAATATGTGTGGCGAATAAAAGAGAGCAGGATCGAAAAAAAAAACTATAAACTGTGAAAAGGGGTACAATGTCTAAGTGAAGAGCTTATAGCATGTTTTTGATCAAGTGACTGCCGAAGTTTTTGACCGTTCAAAAAATATTTTGAACAAATAATTCACGATATCAAAGAAATAAGAAATTTCACTGATTTACATGCAGAAAATGTGCTTTTTAAATCTACGTCTGCAAAACCTTCGAAACAATAGAAAAGGATAGCTAAAAGGCTTTGCCTCTCTAGGTATGCACCTTTTTCAAAAAGAGGAATTTTTGGGGTATGAGCATTTTTTGGAGGAAATTCGCTTAAAGAACTATCTCCAGCAATATTCAATCTTTTCGTGCCGATGAAGTATGCTTAGAATACAAAATCCATTTCGTAAAATCGAACAAAGTTCGCGGTGGAGTTGAAAAAACGCACTCCTAGAGCAAAAAATTAGAAGGATAGAATTCTTCGCGGCGAAGAATCATTGAGGGGAGCGCCACGCAGTCTTTGGCAAGTTATATTCTCGTTTGAGGTGATTGAATGCATGTCTGGCCTGTACAATGATTCGCGGTGGCCAGCTGAGAGATTGACCTAGTGCTAATTATGCTCTCAGAGAAGTTTCTCACAAATTTACCAATCCGAAGGGATGTAAGGCTTGGTGAGGCATGAGCGCGAAATAGGACCAATGGCCTGGTGCGCGATGCAAAGCACTCTTAACCACTGCGCCAAATGCGCCTTGAGCACAAATTCATTTTTTACTAGTAAAGCTTACTATGGAGGTCTCCTCATAAAGTAGGTTCACTATTTCACTTCCCAGTTTTCAAGCTGTTGATTGATTACTAATAGTCTAGTGGAGAAGCTCTGCTGAGTGAAAAAGGAAGGAAATTACGAACACATTTCTCACGATGCGCCTACATTCCACTCAGTTCATAAAGAATAGTGGACTTTTTCAAGGGTTCTATGCGGTCATACCACTAAAAATACGTTTTTCTGAGTCCGTCTAGTAATATCTATCTAATTTAATCTATAATATCATTATATAACATCAAATTCTCTCTGTCAAATCAAAAATAATGGAGTAAGATTGCAAAACCTTCCATTTTGTTGGTTGAAAAAATGTGGTATGAAGGCCGAATTACAAATCAAGCATACCAAAAAATTGGCATTTTTCAAGCTATCACACGACTATAGAAACATGAATAAAAACAGTAACAAATGTTTATTAACTACTGGTTTTTGGTTCAATTATGGAAAGATGTAGTTCCTCATGTTGAAAAAGTTCGTTTCTCAACAAATGGCGTTCTTCGGATTGAAAAACGCATAAAAATCTCCACAGGATTCTCTGTAGTGAAATTTTATCATTACATAGTGATAGTGTTCTCTTGGAAACTCAATTTCCCAATATCCCTCCAATTTCCACTTTTTATGTCTGCGCCATATGAAACTCTGGTGCACGGTGACACGAACCATGGGTCAGTATGACCCACATGGTTGCCAACGTGTTGAAAGACGAATACAAAAGCTTAGCTTCACATGGAGCATGTGAAGCGAAGAGCCAATGTCTTCAGAAGAGTAAAGGAAAACATTGGGATTTCATTATTTTATAATTATGTCGATCCATAATTCTAGCACTAGAGCAATAATACCAAACTTACTAACCAAAAGTGAGTAACTTTGCATGATTTTGCTATTGTTCAACTGCACATTTTCTTGCGAACATTTTTGGTATGCAACCTGCCTATATTTGCTCCAAGATCGCACTGTTTTGGAAACAAATTCGCTTGATACTCACGCACGAGTCGCTTGTAGGGGAAAATGCTAATGAAGTGGCGCTCAAGATCAATGGAGTTTAGGGCGATGATACGGTTGGAGAAGAACGGTAAGAGATGGCTCGCAAAGATCAAAGCAGGAAGAACATTCTGGAGGATTAGTTGTGCTCGGGCCATCTATAAGAAGCTCTATTATTCTAGCGCGCCGCTTCACTAGCATTTTTCCCTCTGCGCCACTCATGAAGGAGTAGCAAGCGAATTTGTTTCCTATGATAGCCCCGTCTTGAAGCAACTATAGGCAAGTTGTATACAGTTTGTTGTTTGTGTTGTAAATATGGATGCAATGTTTGCAAAAAAAAGCGCAGTTGAACGATGCAGAAATCAAGCAGTTTTAAATACTTTTGGTGAAACTTTTCCCCTCTTATTTCTTTAAACTCGGCTGAATTTGAAATGCGAGCTAATTATCGTAATAAAGAGGATAGAGGAGTCTACGATGGCATGGCGTATCGTTATGTAAGAAAGTCCATCATTTGGTCTTCGGGCACGACCACCGTCGATTTCGCTGAGGCCAATGATAACAATGAACTCGTCCACGAACCAAATATACCGATGCTGGTTTTGATCAATGTCAGCATATGAAAGTGTTTTTTGTAACGATCAGAAGTAGAACCAGAAAGTTACTAATTCAGGAACTAAACTTTACGCGTTCTAAGTAGAAAGCTTTGCCACTTTTCTAATAAGATCTGACAGCTTTAACTAATAACCAGAAAACCTATGCAGTTTGAGATTTAAGCTAATTATGGAAGAGACTGCCCTATCATTTTGCAGGAGAATTATAACTTTGCTAAAGTGTGGCTTCACTTTGAGTTGGCATAGAATGTAAACTTTAATTAAACTTTCGTTCTGGTAGAATAAAAGACTTGTGAATCGTTGGAAAGGGACTTGCTGTTCTTGTAGCTTTAATTCCAATTGCTTAAGTTCATTAGGGAGCGAAAGAGCACTGGTTAGTGATATGGCGTAACAAAGAAGAAAGGTGATAAAGAAAGCGCTGGTGCAATCTTTTTTCCAAAACGTTGACAACCATTTAGAGGATGCTTTAGCTCGACTACCTCCAGGACTGAAAGAAGAATCATTCCATTAGCATTCAAAGACATTCATAAAAAAGGCCAAATTTTTGAGCGACAGATAAAGTAAGACTTGGGATATTCGAAAACCATTGTTGAGGACGAATGAAATGGTACGTATGAGACACAAGAAATGCTGAGCTCAGTACAACAAATTGAAATATTGCAAATTGAAGAGAAACAAAATAAAAATCAGTTTACTACGATCTGGCCCGTTGAAAAGTAAAACTTCTTTCGTGTTCATATAAATTGGTGTTGAAGACCGATCATTTAGTGCAAAAATTGGCAATGCCAATAAATGGGCGGGACTTTGTTCAGCATCCACTGAAGAAGCCATAGTCTTCTTTCCATGACACTTATTGAAAATCCTAGAAGATTGGCAATGATGATGTATAACCCTTATTGATTTGAGATCTTTTTCAAATACGGAACTGTGTAATGGACGAAAAATCTATATTTCATCGCTTTTCAGAAGTAATATAATGTTATATAAATACAATTTAAGTATGATGTTAGACTTTGAGCTTCGGTCGGGAACTGAACTCGCGTCTCATCTATGCCAGTGGAGTATGCTAACCATCCCGTAGCGAAGCTCCTGCTCTGATACTGACTCTTTATGCAATGTAAGGCCTTGATTTAGTGAGCAACTGACCGCCAACGGTTCGACTTGATGACCACATGTCACCTTGGTTAGCGAAGGCCTCGGAGACGGTGAAAGGCGGATTCTACTCCCTACCAAGCTGTAAAGTTCAGCATTTCGTTCAACATCATTGGCTATGGAAAACATATTAGACGCTCAGACTCACACCTCCAAACAGAAGCAAGTTTGATTAGCTATCGTTACCATTTGAACTGGTGAAAAGGTGCACTCTTTTTTCGGTACACATGATGGAATTTTTGTCAACGGCGAACTTCTCAATGCATAACACTCGCCGGAAGATATCTTTTCATAAGTGGCTGTAGATTATATAAACGATGGAAGCAAAAAAAGAGATAGACCGAACTTCTTTGAATCAGGATGCTATCCTGTTTTCATCAAAGAAATTCGCGCAGTAGTCGCATCTCGACCCAATAATCGGAGGCTAGCCTTTCGCAGGACGCATAATTCGTAAAGTCGCTCTCATTTACTGAAGTCGGGGTGACTTAATGTTTCATACGGAGTCAGAAAAAATGAATCTTTTGGTCAGCTGAGATAATTTTGTCCTGGTGAGAGGAGCTCCTTGACAGGTCGGAAATATATTACGTACTGCTTAAAGCAATTCCCAAGATCGACTACCGATTAGCCCTTCAGGAAAAGCAGTTGAAGCGTTTGCGAGCAGAACGGATCGCAAAGCGGTGTGCGATTTTTGTTATTTGTTCCAAGTTCTTTCTGTTTTGAAGACATTTTTATGTTTCTCGTAGTGCATTGGTAATTCAAGACTTGTTATACACGCTTGAATGGTTTTTGTGCATAAATCATTTTATTTAAACAAAAACTCTCGTTTTACTACGTAATTATACTATTATTAGTATTCGGTCGCAGTAAGTTCTACAAAGGATATTACGGTACAAATCTCCTAGTTACTAATCAACAAAAAACGCGAGGCTCTTGAATAACGCATTAATTCTAGACGGGAAAATTCTAAGGTTTTTGTACTGAAGTTGCTAAAGGGACTTTATTACATTGTTTTATAGGCACAAACACTTTTGCTGTCCTACATTGCCAAATAAACCCGCTATGTTCAAGCGACGCTAATTATTTCGCGTGCAAAATGTAATCTTCTTTTCGCTCTGACAACACTCTATTGAAATCTTTTTGAAAACTAAACAATGTCCCAAGACCGACTGTCTATTAACCTCGGCATGCTTCAGTATGATTCTTGATTTTCTTCTTTGAGCAGAACACGAGGTGTTACATTAAACTTTATTCGATAGCTGACGTTTCGGCAGTTCGCCTTCTTCAGAGCCTGGAAAGGTCAAAATGTTTGCAATACAATCAGTCAAACACCTCCATTACTTCTTTAGAGAAAATCACCAGACCTAGATTTCAATCGCATCAAGCAAAAATCAACATTCAACATACTCACCGCTTTTTATATGTGTTCCACTGGATGATCCAAGTGGAGATCACCGGAAAGAGAGACACATAGGCACGTAATGCACCCTACCCATCAAAACAACAGTCTTATATACTGGCTCATATCACGAGTGTTTACAAGGCATTCCTCCCTGCGGTTCATGGTTGGATTGGTCGTATTAATCCAAAATGCTTCCAAGATCTTTCGCGCTGATGTTTTTTGCTCCTGCGCAAGGATGGTGACTTCGATTTCAAAGTCAACTCCGTCGTGCTTCTGAGCTCTATGCGTCCCTAGCGGGGTGTTTCGTCTATTAAGACGCTTGTCAGCTAGGTGTTCTTCTATGCGTGCATAGAGCGGCCTACCCGTTTCGCCTATATATTTATCACTACACGCTTTGCAAGAGATTAGGTAGACTGTACCTACGCTCATGCAATCACCGCCTCTGCCGTTAGGACATATTTTACAATCTTTCGTTATGCAGAGACGGTCATATAAGCGGTTTCGAACTAATTGGCGTTTTAGAGTATTCGGTGGTATTTCTATAATGGCCACCGATTGCTCTAAACCGCTCTTTTCAAACATCGTTTAATAGCTGTACTAATCTCATTTGAATAGAACGGGATGATAAACGGGACTTTCCTTTCATTCAAGTTTTCGTTCGGAGGCGCATTATTTCCTCTAAACCTAAGCCGAGGGGTTACAAATTCGTATCCATTATAAATGGCTATTTCCCGAGCCAGTTTCACGGATTCTACTCTCTGCTCCTCCCTGGTACATACATTGGCTGCTGTTCGAAACATGTTTTTTAATAGCGCCTTTTTCGTATGTGAGGGATGAGATGAGAGATAGTGAACCAGGATATTCTTATTACTTGGCTCTCGGTACCACTTTGTTATGTAGCCGCTCTCAGTTAAGTTTATTTGCACGTTCAAAAATGGGAGCCAATCGTCTTTTGGTAACTTACGGGTAAATTTTATATACTCTGACTGTTCATTCAACAATCTAAAACAATTATCTAGCTCCTTTTGAGTGGAACAGATAACCAAACAATCATCTATATACCTACAGTAGAGTAATGGCCGGAGTTCATTACTGGTGCTTCCACTTTAGACATAAAGGCAATGGCCAGGCTAGGTGCCAGTCGCTGTCCCATTGCCAGCCCTCTGCTTTGAGCATAATAATTCCCGGACCATCTGAAGATTGAGCAGTTCAGGCACTCTTTTAGTAGGATCATGAACTGCTCAATCGTCAAGCCATACATGTTTACAGCTCCATGGTGTTGTATAAGAAGCTCATGTGTGGCTTGCAATGCGGAGTCATTCGACACGTTGGTATATAAAGCAGTGACGTCGAATGACTCCATTACGTACGCGCTGTTCGGGTTCGCGTTACGTAGACGATCCAGGAACATCTGAGTGTTCGTCAGATGGGCTGGAATTTGTCCTAGCAACTGGGATGTTATTAAAGTCAAGAACCATGCTATCCTATCCGTCGGTCCGCCTACACAACTGATGATAGGTCTAACTTTGAATATGGATGGATCGTTAGACATCAGATCATCAGTGGATACTAACTTATGTGTTTTTATAAGCAAGTATAAGACAGGACATGTTGGTGACTGGTTTTTTAATTGAGAAATGATAGGTGGTCTTAAGCCTGCCGCTTTTGCCGTACGGACCCACTCACTGTTTAATTTGCGGTTTTGCCTTTTGAATTCCTTTACAGAAGATGATCGGTAAAGCGAGGCATCTTCGAGATGCTTGTTTGTTATTGCGATATCTAACTGTCGAGGAATCACAACAAATTCTCCACCCTTATCGCTAACTGATAGCCTTATCCTACCTTCGCTTATCACTCTCGAACCTCTTTCATGCCACGTTTTTGTAGTTCGGTGAGGTTCGATTGATATCTTTTTCTGCTGAAGTGAGTGAGGGTTCTAAAAGTTTCGTCCGCAAATTTCCGGAATTTTCTATCTACCTCCTCGTTGGAGTCTTGTTGTCTATAGAACGGCTGAGGAAATGGTGGTATTAGTGCCTCTACTTGCTGTTCAATCCTATTAGTCTCTTCAACTCTGGCCTTTTTACGGAGTACTTTTTACGGAGTATGTACCAGGGAGGAGCAGAAAGTAGAATCCGTGAAACTGGCTTGGGAAATAGCCATTTATAATGGATACGAATTTGTAACCCCTCGGCTTAGGTTTAGAGGAAATAATGCGCCTCCGAACGAAAACTTGAATGAAAGGAAAGTCCCGTTTATCATCCCGTTCTATTCAAATGAGATTAGTACAGCTATAAAACGATGTTTGAAAAGAGCGGGTTTAGAGCAATCGGTGGCCATTATAGAAATACCACCGAATACTCTAAAACGCCAATTAGTTCGAAACCGCTTATATGACCGTCTCTGCATAACGAAAGATTGTAAAATATGTCCTAACGGCAGAGGCGGTGATTGCATGAGCGTAGGTACAGTCTACCTAATCTCTTGCAAAGCGTGTAGTGATAAATATATAGGCGAAACGGGTAGGCCGCTCTATGCACGCATAGAAGAACACCTAGCTGACAAGCGTCTTAATAGACGAAACACCCCGCTAGGGACGCATAGAGCTCAGAAGCACGACGGAGTTGACTTTGAAATCGAAGTCACCATCCTTGCGCAGGAGCAAAAAACATCAGCGCGAAAGATCTTGGAAGCATTTTGGATTAATACGACCAATCCAACCATGAACCGCAGGGAGGAATGCCTTGTAAACACTCGTGATATGAGCCAGTATATAAGACTGTTGTTTTGATGGGTAGGGTGCATTACGTGCCTATGTGTCTCTCTTTCCGGTGATCTCCACTTGGATCATCCAGTGGAACACATATAAAAAGCGGTGAGTATGTTGAGTGTTGATTTTTGCTTGATGCGATTGAAATCTAGGTCTGGTGATTTTCTCTAATAAAGTAATGGAGGTGTTTGACTGATTGTATTGCAAACATTTTGACCTTTCCAGGCTCTGAAGAAGCCGAACTGCCGAAACGTCAGCTATCGAATAAAGTTCAATGTAACACCTCGTGTTCTGCTCAAAGAAGATAATCAAGAATCATACTAAACAATGTTTCAAAATTGTCGAGATTGGAGCTATTGAATGACATTTGATTGTCTACAGATAATCTATCTAAAGATCCCAAAGAATATCGATTGCGAAATTTAGTGTCATTTTGCTGCTACGGCGCATGGAAAGGTATGTTTGAAAACAAAATACATTCATGAAGTCGCCATTTCTAAGTCTATCGAATCTGAAAGAATTCAATGGATAATCTCTATCAGATGAAAAAGCTGCGGTAACAGTCGTGCATCCCATGTAATGCACTCCCTCTCCAAAAAGTTGAATCAAACTATTCGAATAATTCCGTAGTTCTTACTCAGAGGAAAGAGGATGTTAATTGGTGATTTAATTAGTACATTGAGGACAGCAATATATAGGCAATTACAATGGCTTATGTTTCGACTGTTCAGCCTCCTTAGAACGCATGATTTCCCTCCAAAGGCGACACTTCACATAACATGAAAAAATCACAAAACTTCCAATCTCATCACGCCTCTTCCATCAGAGCACATCGGTCGTGAAGAGAGGAAATCGGTTATGAACATGTTAGAGCCTCCTAGAGGCACAACTTGCCTGGTAGTTTATTATAATCCCATCAGGGAGGATAGGGGTAGTGTCTTTTGACAGATCAAATTATGGCAGTCAGACTTTATGCTAAATCCAATCATATTCTTTTCGTTTGGAGATTTAGTTCAGCTAGAAGCTGGAAGAAATGTCACAATTCAGGAAAACCAAAATGTTTTCTATGTCGAATGCATTGTCAACGAAATTCTCTCCTCATATGCACGACAGATATAGGATGACCCAACCAAGTACTACAGCGTGCTTGTTCAAAAACTCAAAACTTGCACCGCAATGTCCCCACTCTCAAAACGAGGTAGATGTTCAAACCACATCTCCGTCATCAGCAAAAATTTGCTCGAGAAGATAAGAAGAATGACTGTCACTATTGAGGCACTTCTAGAATGGCTTACAGGAAAGGATAGCTGTAGAAGATCTCTGCTGAACCTCTTGTAATTATAAATCTGAAAGTGATGTGGTAGAAGAAAAATTAGACCCTTCGTGGAATTTGAACCTGCGTTTCATCTGCACCGTGGCACAAGATTACCATTATCATTATCATTACGCCACTGAGGCTACCGCTTTGCTGCAACTCTTTTGTCGATGTAAGCTATCAAAGCTGGCAGCAGTCAACCTTTAACGGGCTTAGCCTACTAGGTATATATCGACATGACATCCAGTTTAGGTGACAGCCAATGGATAGTATAATCTACCAAAACTCTTTGCTTAACTCCTTTCCTTTCCTAGCAGTGTTATGACGTTGCAGCTATACGTCTGATTTTACTGAGACTGCTGAGTGGTGTCTAAAACTATCAACTCCTGGCAGGAGTTGAGTTCGCCTTTCATTCGTACCAGGGGGCGATTCATCAATACGTCTTTATTTATCCAATAAATAGGCTATTGGAAGCAGTTTAGAAGAGATCAAGTCATCTATGCGACTATGATAATATGCTACCTGCAGCGATGGAACAAAAGGGCCACTAAAATTTACCATTCGATTCACGGATAATGGAGGAATTCTGAAACAGTCTTTTTTGTTTTACAATCTCCCTTTCGCATCATAAAGTCCACACGAGAAAAAACTACCTAAGAGTCTAGCCTATGCAGTTGGAGTTTGATAGAGTCCATGAAGAAAGATGTAGCTCCAAGACCCAATAATTTCACCGTCAACTTTTCTTTAAGCAGGTGTCTACAAATCATATATGCCTTTTGCAATCTATTTAACATCTTACATCCAACAGGAAAATATCCTAGACAGATGAAGAAAGTCGCACACTGGTCGTCCTACTAAACAAGCTGACCGCGAATCTTCACAACTGCTAATCAAAAGTCACTGTTATCGACTGTTTGAGACCTCGCTCATGAACAATATAATCTAACAATGTATTTGAGCCTTCAATGAGGTCTGTTATGAGCACTTACACAATGCAATACACGTGTTTCGGCCTTGCTGCCTAGTCAGTTGCACGGCGCCTTTTCGTTTAGTCAATTCCCCGGAGATATACCACTTTACGAGCGCATGTGGCGCAGTGGTTAGAGGTGCTCTGCGTCGCACACGAGGTCAATGGTTCGATCTTGCGCTCATGGCCCACCAAGCCATCCATCCCTCCGGGGTCGGTAAATTGGTACCAGACAGGTCTCAGACTTGTCTGGGAGGATAAGTAGCACTGATTCGGTTCAGCGGGAGGCCACCGCGAGTTAATGTAAAGGCCAGATGTGCATTTAATCGGCGACGAACTTTCTACACTCTGTGGTAAAACCGTCATTGTGATGTTCTTTCAGAGTGTTTGATTGTTGAATTCATGCGTATAAATGCTCATGACAGACCCATGAAAACTGAAAATACATTGTCAGATAACATTGTTCAAGACGAAGTCTCAAAATAGTCGATTGCATTGACTGTTACATATGCCCACGTAACGTAATAGCCATACGCATGCGTTCACAATCAAACACTATGAAAGGTCATCACGGTCATTGTTTCACCTCACGTTGAATTCAGAGAGTTCGCCGTTGACTCTTCCGTGTGAGTGGTTTATCCCTAAGGAACTAATTGAGTGAAAGGGCATCGTGAAACCGAGGCTGCAAGGCCGAAGCACGTGTTGTGCACTGTATAAGTGCTCATAACAGATTTCATGAAAGGCTCGAAATGCATGTCAGAACTCAGTCAACATATTTGTTGATGTCCTCTGCAACCTATTCGCGAAGATTATATTTATGAGCATATCGAAAGCTTAAAAGCATCCAAGTTGAGCAAGCAAGATTCCGAGGATTCTGAGACTCGAGGGACACAAGTTCAAGCAACGAGCTAAGTGCTTCGGGTGTGATACGCAGTCTTCTTTTCGCTCTTGCGGCATTGCAAGGAGACCTTGGTAGAAATCAATGTTAGCTCCAGATGTATCATGAGTTATGCTAGTAAGTGCCTTTGGAAAAGCTAGCGAAAATCCATCTACAGACCCTGAGTGATAAGATCAAAACGAGCGCCAAATACAATCTCATTTGTTGAAACGCAATAAGAACGCCTCTTTGATGAACAATTACAGAATTAGATTTGTCGTTCGTCAAGCTATTGAACATTTGTTGATTCTGAGAAAAAAGCTCCACCCAGTGTAAGGGGCTTTAAAATATTTTGTACTCAAGTGGATTTGTGTGGTGACTCTAATTCGGATAAAAAAGACGCACTTATTGTCAAAAAATTTCTATAGAATGTTACTTTGCAGATGACTTTATCATCTTTCCAAGGAATAGCAGTAAATCAGAAACCATGTGTAATAAACTTGACAAAGCAGAAAAAAAATTGCACTGTGAGTAAATAGGACGAAGACAGCTTCTAAAAAACATACATTGCGAAGGCAATCATTCCAAACTGGATGGTTCGCTGGATACAAAGAACACCTCTTTCTATCCTGAATGCTCAACCACTTCAAAAAGCAATGCGACGAAGAGATTAGACAGAAGAAGAGCAGCATGGAAAGCACGTTTTCAACTGAATAGCTCTGATAATGCTCTCTCATGCGGCAATTCTGCGTAATACCCACGAAGCACCTAATCGATGTTTATTATAGCTTAACAGCTCTCAGAACGTCTGATCGGAATGAGCATCTCTTACCTACAAAACCTGTTCAAACGCATTTCACCTTCAGAATTCAGGAGAATGCACATTGATAGCGAAACACAGGTGAGCCGGTCACAAAATAAGAAAGAACGTCGAGAAAACTTATCTTGATTAGCTGAGCTTAAACCTGTGCATATTTACCAACCTCGCGTCAGCTAAACAAGATAAGTTTTCTCGATTTTCATATAACAATTAGTTATGCCGAGGTTTATAGAAAGTCGAAATTTTGAATTGTTGCGATAAGGAAGAACAGATGACAAACGACAGAGATGAACACTGAATTTTACTTCAAGAGATTGCAAGCGTCTTGATAAATGACCACTAAGATATGCGCAGACGTACTCGGTCAACGTCACCCATGTGCATGTGCCAGGAGCGATTTCAGGATTACGGAATAAGTCTTGTGGACGTCATCATGTTCGAGGAAGGCCACTAGCATCAACAACTGTGCGAGAAACTATTGGAAAATATGTTAGAACCCGTACTAACAGCGATGAACAGTCATTCAAGCATTCAAGTGAGTAAGTAACACATGTCCTCATTTAATCTAATGTATTAATACTTTCTCTACAAACACTACGCTTGATTGTTTATTCGTTGGTTAATTGGTTCCCTGAAAACCGAGATAAAAGTGACAATGATTAGAAATGTCAGTATTTTCGAGGAATCATGAATTACATGTCGAATCAGATGCTTCGCCTTATACGGTAGCATACTTTTCCGTTATCAACTAGTATAACGGGATGCTACGCGTGCTTAACCTACTGCTACTCATAGCCTTATTGAGGCTTCATCCATCATATTCTACCACTTACTCATCACAAACTTCATTCATGACGATCAAAATCTGAACTATTCTTGAAAACTATTATATATGGTCACTAATCGAATACTATCAAGAACTATCGATGAATAGACATTACATGCAATGTGAAGTATCATTTTTGATATCATTGGTCTGTGAATGCTTCAGCACTGCTTCAACTATGAACAGGCTTCTTGAAGTCTCTTGATTCATAATTCATCTTCCTCTGATGGAAAAATCAACCGTGGTGACAATAGAAGTTTGAATTCATTAAAAAATACAATAATGTGAGATAACGTGCTCGATCTGGAGGACGATAGAGCCGACTCTCCGTTCCTATCAACGGCGATACCCAAAGGGTTAGACGACGCTACCCTGTTGTTAGCAAACATATTTACCAAACTCTTACAGGTAGATCAAACGCCAAAGCTGCTATAGGCTCAAATTTTTTTCAGTACGTCTTCATCGTTGAAATGTATCCTCTGTCGCATCACGGGCCATCATAGGATAAAAGCGATAGGATCCTATCGTTTCTGGCTAACACATCTCACTTATTTTTGACCTAGCCTATGAAAACCCCCAATGCAACAGAGGATATATTTTGTAAAGGAAAAAAATTGGAAAAAGTTTTCCCTAATCTCTTTGAGATTACCATTTTTCAATGCCATGCAAATTGTATTAATTTTTTTCCACAAAAATCTCAAAACCCTTCAAAATAGGAGAACGAGGAGGAGACCTTCTAATTCTTACACAATTTACCCTTCTTCTCAAAAAGGAGTCATCAGAAGCGGTCATAATGTTTCAGAGGACAGACTTTCTATAAAACTCGGCATCAATTTATGTAAACCTCAAAGACTTATCTTGAGAATCCCACAAAGATTGGCATTAGTATTAGTAGTAGCAGTAATAGTAGTAGTGGTAATAATAGTAGCGGTTCGATTGCTGAGGTTTCATCGACTTCGCCTTCTTCAGAGCCTAGACGTATTATATGTAACATAATATACGTCCAGGCTCTGAAGAAGGCGAGGTCGCCGAAACGTCAGCCGGCAAACTACTACTACTACTAATACTATTACCAACTTAATAAGATTAGGCCTTTGAGATTTACATATGAAAGTGGTCACAAAATAACGATTCTCACAAGAACTGAATTTTCTATGAGAATTGTGAGAAAAAAGAACAGCACAGAAGCCAACATAAATCCCTTCTTCTTTCATGCTGTCTAATTGAATGATTATCTTGAGAAAGTTTCTAAGCTCTTGTTAAGACTGCAGGACATTGTCGGTGCAACATTTCCTTTTTTGTTCTCAATTGTCTGTATTTTTTTCGAAATTCTTAGGATTTCTCCTGATAAATAACCCATGTTTTTCCGTACATATTCACTTTTTTAGTGATTATAAATTACTTATAATATTTGATGATAAAGCTCTCGTTTACTACGCAATCATACTGTTGTTGACATTCGCTAAGTTGTAATGAGTTGTAGAAAGTATGGTTTCTTTCAAATATTTTGCTTTTGATATTTTTATTACATATAATACCAGAAGCCACAACAATAGCGAGCATCAAAAAACAATGTTCCAAAAAGTAAAAAGAAAAGTAACAATGATACACTAAAATATGTCTAGAATAATCGTTTTCTTCCCTCAATTTTTAACTAGGGCAGACGACACTGAACATTTGATTAACAAAATTTTTTTACTAATCAAAGGTAGAAGTTTGAACAGTAGGAAACCAAGATAGTTTAGGTACCTTTAACACGTTGGCAAAGCAAAAGCCTATGCAAAACTGTCTAAGAACAAAATCCACAATCAATTAGTTGCCAAGAGATGGCTTGTTGATATAACTACTGTTTAGGGCCGTAAGGTTCAAACCTTCATAAGTAGATACAAAGATGACTCAATATATCAGAATAAGAGGCAATAGAATTGAGCACAAAATAAGCGTATTTTTTCTTGCAGTGAGAAATTTTTGAAGTACTAGAAGCAATGAATTCTCCAACAGCAGTTTTGAGTGTATCATCGCTAGCTAAGATTTTTACTTGTAAATAATCTTATGTGTAAAAAATGACAGTCATTCGATGAGAAATGAAGTGAATATTCTGGATCAGGCAAGGATTTGCAAGTTGATTCAACTTTTGCAGCGTAACTTTATCAGCGTTTGATGAAGCGCTGTCGTGCATAATAAATGAAACTGATTTCCGTTACCCATAGCTGGATAAATACACTTTAACCACAAGAATGCTGGGATACAAATAGAACTGTCAACCTGGGGGAGCTTGGAGCCTGCGATTCTACCCTATTCGGGGACCTACGACGTTATCCATTTCACCCTCGAGATTCGCATTTTGCTTTCTTCCAGCCATGCTCCATCTATTCGGCGAGTGTCAGCAGACAGCCACAGCGGGTTTGACCCAAAGAGCGCAAATTGGTATTGAATATCAGACGAAATAAACCATGTTGGGACCATAATCAACTTTTAATTTACTGCAACAATCTTCAACCTCACAGTGACCGTGAAATACAACCACATTGAAAAATCAATTAAGGAGCAAGTGTCATTGAAAAAAAATGTGATTTCACCACACCTACAGTTTAACTGAGGTCAAGCGTCAATGTGTGCTTCCTGGTTCAAACTCGTTGCGAGTGACTGCTAACAGCCATCTAACACGTTGAAACATGGCCGAGAAGTCATGTTCCAAGTTTTGCTCATATCTCAGCATTTGTATGGTTCTACTTCAGAAAGTGTCCTGCCTTTTGAAATCAGTTAGGCAGTGGATAAAAAGTGAAAAAAAAACACTGCAATTTTTGATGTGCTCATAAATTTCATCACAATGCTTCCTGTTGTGATCGTCTTGCCAGGAGTAACAAAGCTGTTCCCATCAATAGGCCATAAAACAGTGAACGATACGTTATCGTTTTTCCGAATTTCAGCCCTCCTTGAATGTTCAAAGAATTAGGACCTAAAAGCCTCATCACATTTTACTGATATCACCCGTTGTTAAACAGCATTTATCGGATGTCACTACAACTTTCGGATTTGTTCTGGAAAAGGCAGTGGTAAACAAAAGGCTCAATTCTCAGCGATTTAGAAGCTGAAATTACTTCTCGGAAAGGTCTCCATACAGCACTTTGAGAGTGAAAAGAAGATTACGTTTCACACCCAAGGTAATTCTCATGGAATTCAATTTTCATAGTGACAATATACAGAGAAACTGAAATTAGCACCTGAAAGCGAAAGAATAGAGTATTTAACAAAAGCTGTGCTCTCTTGAATGGCGCAGTGCGCAATTTTTCAACTATCGCCCCCAAAGGCACGATTTTCGTTATGTATTTAGAGATTGTCTTTCAATCGACTGTTATTCAAGCCTCGCTATAGGCATTCAGTATAGTTTGAGGAGATGTTCGAGACCTTTTTGAGGTCCATACATCAGTGGTTCACGTACGTACCGGCAGTCTCGCCCGCCTCATCAGAGCCACATACCCACTAATCACGTCTACTGATAGTCTGACAGTAGGGACGAGGAAACGTGTTCCGGTCAAAACCATTAAAATTATGCTTCTTATCATTTTTTCAGTCGATGGATTACGGTTAATGTTGAGCATGTAGAGATTGTCTTTAAGTCAACTGATTTTTCAAACTCTCTATAAACATTCAGTATAGACTGAGAGAATGTTCTAACTTTTTTCGGAGTTGATACGTGAGTGGCTTACATACCTTCCAGCAGAGGGTTTATTAGTAGCAGAGTGTTTCTAGAAAAATTAAAAAATAATCAGTTAGAAAGCATTGTCTATATGCTCAATAACAGTCGTAAGTCATCGATGAAAAAAATGGTGAAAACACAATCTTACGTGGGTTTCGACAGTATCACGTTTCTCCGTCAGGCGTCTTCAAAATTTGAATACAGTAATACCTTTCTTTTCAACTGTTTTCTGAGACGCCGCTTGTAATGCATATTATTTGATAACATGTTTTGAGCCTTCCATGAGTGCTATAACAGACCTCATGAGTAGCTTGAAATATATTATCAGATTATACATGTTTTGGGTGAGGTTTCGAAAAACAGTTGAAAATAAAGGTATTATAATGATTGTTTTACCAGCCATAAGCATAGATTTTCAAACACTGTATATCCGGTGATCTTTTACCTATGTGCGCTGTGATATGTTCGTCGTCGATTCTTTTATAAGTAGGGAGTTTATCCCTTACAAGGGATTGGCTGAACGAAAGGCACCTTGCTAGTAATGAGGCCAAAAGGCCCAAACGTATGTCTAACACTGTATAAGTGCCATAACAGACCTCTTGAAAGGCTTAAAATATGTTTTCAGACTCTAAAGACAGTATTGAATTTGCCGAGTTATAAGCTAGCTATCGAATGGGCTTCTAAAAATCTAAGGAAAATGTGGAAAAAGGCCCCGGTACGGACGAGTTAAGACGTGGTTAACAATTAACAGAGAGGTTGCACCTGTGAAGGCAGATTGTGATTTAATGCTATGCCTAACAAAATACAACTGACATGATATCATTAGTCTGGTGTCACCTAATCAAGAAAATTAGTGTCGAAGACAATAGAAAGTCGGTTCCAGAAAAACTGATGAAAACTTATAATACGTCTCACGGCGTGGCCATTAGATCCCCTCTACAACTTGCATCTTGCCAAAAGTAGAAAGGAACTATAAAAGAAAGGAAAAGGTTGTAAAGGATAGAGATAAACCAGTACAAAGAGTAGTAATTCATGAAAGACAATGATTATATCAATCACTGCAGGATGGATTGTCAAGCAAGAAACAATACTTCATTAATATTATCATCAGCAACCATCCTATTTATAAAGGCATCAAAAATAAGGCTCTTCATTTTAGCAATGCCCACCGAAAAAGATTCGACTCGATCGACGACAAAAATGAAGACCACAACTACGACGAACAATTGCGAACAGTCGACTTGAATCATCGGCTCTGAAGAAGACGAAATGCATCGCAACGTTGACCGAACGAATTAATTAATTTGCCAAATCCGTGTTAGTGCTACAATCAACATTGAACATACGATACAAGGGTTTGAGGAATCTCAAAAACGGTGGCGTTGAGATCATTCTAACAGCCCTAATCGGTAACAAAATCCTTCTATTTGAGTTTACATCGAGAGCTCGAACATTGCTTCATGCCACGACGACCGTGGATCATTCCCTGTGATCACTAAGGTATATAAGTAGCAACTAGTATTGTAATAAACACATGACACGAAATTAATAGGGACCTTGAAGTTCTAATGGTGGAAATTTCAAAATATTCAAGAGCGCTTTGAATTGTTTTGGAGGCAAAAAAGTGCCAAAACGAAATGCGGCTTTTCACATGTGACAAGCTTCTCATGTGGACATATGCATTTCTAGCTGCGCGGGTGATGCACTGGTCTGTGGTGCCCTGCAATACAAAAGTAGCCTTTGGGTCCAAGGCATACCCAAGGCAAACCAAGCCTTCCGTCCTCCAGGGTAGCCAATGTTCTACTAAATTTCGATAAAAGGATTTAAGAAAGAAAAAGTCTACTGCAACGGTAGGCCCTCGCAAACCATTGCATAGGGAAAATACGAATCATTGGTCTTCTCAATGCTACGAATGCAACCAAATGTATGACCCATTAATAATAAATGGTCAACATTTTTATCCCTTGTCTTCTAGAGGTTTATCAAAAGAGTGAGTGTTATTTACGAGATATTTCACCAAACATCAACGACTGGCACATTTTATTCCGTATTGCAAATTTTGATGATTTTTGGAACTGCATCTGGCGCCCAATTGTGATATTAAAATCAAATTAAATAACTGATGAGATAAACGTTAGCCCAAAGCCTTAAGAAAATAGCTTTTCTTATTTTACTGCGATATAAGTATTGCCACAGCAGAGCCGTGTGAATCAACCGTGAGTATGTTCTCGTCAAAATAGTGGAAACAAGGGGACTCGTGCAAAAGTGAGATGATGTTCGTGTTTCTGATGCGTGCAGATATTTGCTGGTGGCCGAAAAGCAGGTAGCAGTTACATTTTCAAAAACAGCAATTGACACGTGACACCGGCTTATACTGAATCATAATAGCTCAAGTGATCTACAGAGGTAAAGAGTGTATTTTCTCTTGTTTAGAATAACAATGAAAATCAAGAATAATTCGAGTCGTTCTATTTATTTTTCAACAGATAACTGAATGTTCCAACAGATAACTGAATATTCCAAGGGATTGTGTCTTCAGCAGAGAATGAAGGCACGCCTGATGGAAAAAGAGTTCCTCTTTATGGTGCTCAACTAATTTCTCACAAGAGCTTTTTCTGAGGTTCGTAAGGAATGAAATCACCGTGAGCTTTGCGAAATATCCTTTTTTTTGTCGCAAGAGAAAAATTTCGCAAAAATTAGGAAATGAAACCCCTCTGCTTAAGCTACACAATAGACGCTACAAGAAGAGAAAACGGATTCAATATATGAACAAAACTCATGAGAGAACGAGGGCAAGTGAAACATCTTAGTATTGAAGGGGACGTTCTTCACTACGGTCTAATGACTTAAAAAGACCTCAGACGTGTTTATGACAAAAGAAATCCTGAGCCGGCAAGACCATCTGATACATATATAAGCATCCTAAATGAGTCATATATTGACTTCATAACAGAATTTCATCATTCTACAACGAAGCAATCGAAAGAAAGAAAGCGGGTCAGTCTGACGAATCCGTCCCACGAAAACTGTTCGTTGTTTTTCTCGGCAGCATTGAAAATTGAAATGCAGTGGAGCCTAGAAGTGAAATTTCTCGAATGGTCGTGAACACGTCTTGTTTGCTCAGATGCTAACGACTTCATTTTCATGCTAACATTTGTTTCACAGATGAATCCAATGCTCGCTGATTTTGACAAAGCATGTGGAAAAAAACAGTCTTTCGTGAGTGAAATGACCATGAGAAAGAGCCTCATTTCTGATGCTTAATTCATGTACAAAATAGCAATAGCTCCAATGTATAACTAGGTTATAAGCCAAGGTGATTGAAAAATTAGCTACAAAGCTGTGCAGAAGGAATCGCGCCGCTCAAAAAGCAGACAAGTGCATTCAGAAAGCGGTAAAGAGCAGGAAAAACGACGCCGTATCCACCTTTCTGAATAAATAAATTTTGCTTCAACTATGTAGAGAAACGTATATTGTATTACCTTTCCTTTTCTGTTTTCTGAGTCCTTGCTTAAGACACTATATAATCTACCTTGAAAGGCTTAAATTATGTTATCACATTTATGTAGCGTAACTCTCAGCGCTACCTAACAGAATGAGCGATCGCTCAGTACTATAGGGCTGATTATCCATAAGGTAATAGTTTAAATGTCTCACAGCGGATAAATGCGAAATTCCAAAGTCACACTATCTCATGTTGGTTTCACGATCAATATAATAATAATTTGCACAGAATCACGCAACTAGCGAATAGAAAGTTCTCTTATGTCCCGTTCTCACGAGAAGGTAATCATAGATTCCCAGTGCTCCTTGTATAACTTTTAATGTTGTCATAAAAATTCTGCATTATCGATTTCGGGGTTATTACAGAATCTGGCAAAAACGTAATTATCTTGGAGGACTAAAGGTTTTGTTATAGATTCTGTTAAGCTTCACGAATTATGTCCTCAAACCAATCCAACTGGCCTTATTTTACATCATTTCATTGAAATCTGGTGGTGATCATGATATCTATGGTGCTTATGAAATATTTTAGGCAAGTACAATAAAACCTGCGAACTGTGTTCATATTAAAAAGGACCATGCCGGGAACGCTTCGTAAGATGAAGTGATAAGAGAGGATCCAAAAGATCCCCGTTGACGATTAGTGAGCAATCAAGTACGTTATCCTCGCCAATATTTCGAAACTCTGATGGGCAATCCACGTGATGTTCTCGATGTAGAATAGTAATAAGAAGAGCCTTTGACGACTAGGTTCCTCGCCGTGCGAAGCTCAGTGCAAGAACACCCAGTACAGTGACCACACTCCTTCACGAAAATCCCAAAAAAAATATATGATGTTCTTTAAGTCCTTAAAGGAAGCTGAACATATTGTGTCGGTTTTTTACGCGACGAGAATCTGTGGAGACTTCACTGATATGAATTCAAGCAGTTCGACGGTTAACACTGCCACGATAACGGGTTTCAGGATCCGGGTGATGATAATAGATATTTCCACTCGAAGGCGTCCATAATACGCAATATTATGATTTTTGATTATCAGTGAAGAATTTAGAGTTCTATCACAGCGTCAAACGTCCGACTAACATCAGTTCTAATTGAAAGATTGACTTTCTATAAACTTCGACATTGATAATCAATACGCAATCAAAGACTTATTTTGATTAGCTGACGCGGAGTTGTTAATAGTAGTAGTAATAATAGCGGATCGATGGCTTGCGTTTCGGCGACTTCGTCTTTTACAGAGACTGGACGTAGGTCGTACTAGACTACTTTACATATTGATAGAATAATTTGACACAAGTACGTCCAGGCTCTGAAGAGGGCGAAGTCGTCAAAACATCAGCCCTCGAACTGCTAGAATTACTACTGCTACTGTTACTATTATTGCCAACCTCGCGCCGGCTGAGAAGTCTTCAAGACCACATATTAACATTAGCTTCAAACAAAAATCATTCCAAAAACTCGTCTATCCCTCAAGGCTTCATCATTCCTACCCTTTGATCTTTCTTCTTTGATTTGTCTCCTGGGTGATGTAAAATCACAAAAAGTAATGATTGCGCTTGTGAAAAATCTCTCAATTTCTTCGTTGAAGATCGGATTATTAAGTTGTCGTACTCCTCTCGGAAAACTGGTTGAATGACAGTGCAGTAAAACGGTGTGACAATTTGTCAGAAGACATTTTCATGAATAATTGATGATAACTGATGCCTTGATACTATCATCACGATGGATACTTCCCCAAGCTTGCATGGATACGGTCTCGTCTTCAGTTAATATGTCATATGAGTGACCAGGACGCACACAATACTCATTCGTACACTTCGTTAGGTAAGCAGCAAAAATCTTCTGTTCGCGCAGATTTCACTTAAGTTGCTCTTATGTGCTTTGGGATCAAAATTCACATCGCCTTTATTTTGCTCCAACCAGTGCAATCCACTCAAGTTGGTTTGACAGTGTGAACGGTCCAATGTAGATCAGAATGATGGCCGCTATCTAGTCAGATACTGGATTACCCTTTGGAGTTTTGACTTGAATTTGGACACAGTGGCAATCAAATCTCTGGAGCTCCTCAAAATGTTTGTACACCCGCTTTCCTACTCCTGGCAATCCTGTAGAATGTATCGCCTTCGATTTCAATGAGAAACGTCAACAAAGTATGGCTGCCATTCTGCATGATGTACAGTTGAATACAGATGCAATCCGGCTTCTTGAGTATAGCGAGAGTACAAGTAAATACTCTGCCTCACCTTCATCTGTTCGAACAACGTCTTCGATTTAGTCAAGACAGAAGCACTCATAAAAGCTGTGGGCAGTCAGGAAGTCGCTGCTCAATGCATAATGATTCCTGGTGAGCTACATAAAAATTTCCCAACAAAAAATTACTGTAGGCAGTTTCAATGGTTTATGTTTCGACGGTTTCGCCTTGTTTAGAGCTTGAAAGAGTTGAATTGACGTACTATCTACTTAGTCAAACATTTTCATGACCAAAACCAGGGCATATGGATTTTTGAATGTAAATGTTAAATCGTACAGTAATCACCTTCCATCGAATGCTCAGCGTTTTGTTGTTTTCTGGTCCACTGCTCAATATGTAGATCACCTGCATAGAGTCTTACGTGGGCGAGACACATGCTTGTCTCAGATCCACAGAAATCAATCTGAGTTATATGCAGTCACGCCTGATGAAGAGGCACATGTCTTAGAGATTCATATTTGGATTTTTGGAATAGTTCCACAACTCACCGAGAATTGTTCCCGTTGAGAATACAACTTTATGTACGCGGATTATTATTTCTATTACGAAGCTTTCACTATTATGTATCTGGGCCCTATGCCCCCTTAGTGAGGACTTCGAATCAGTTTTAGATATGCCGTAAGGGTGTCGTTCTACACGGAAACAAAGTGGTTTAGCCATTTCGTCAATGCACTCGTAGCCGCACGCTGAGCATAAAATTAACTGACTTGTACCCGTACTCACGCAGTCACCATACTAAATAGTCATAGAAGTGGTTTCAAATTAATCAGCATCAAGGTTATTTGGTGATAAATCAATAATTCTTCCCTATTCATGTATGCCTATTCTTTTCAAACAAAATTTCATAGCTATGCTTATTTCTTTCGGAAAAAAAGACAGAATAAACGGGGTCTTATTATTGCCGGAATTTTCGTTTTGAAGGCGCGTTATTTCTCCTAGACCTATCCCGGGGATCTACATTTTTGTAGCCATTGACTATGACTATTTGTCGAATCAATTTCGGGAATTCGACCTTCAAAATGATTCTGATGGATTGAGTATTATTATTAGGTTGGAAAGAAAATTTCCTTTATTTGGACGGGAATGCCGTTTCTTCGCAGGAATCGCATAGTACTTTCATATCATTTGGAAGGCCAACTTCTTACGCAATTATTGATATATAATTTCTCTACATCTCCTGCAGAATGGAAATATCCAGGGAAAAAAAACGTCGAACTTGCTCATCGATTTTGCTTTGTTTCAACAAGACTAGGCAAAACCATACACAGCCAAAAAGGCCAAGGCAAAGTTTGAGGAATTGGGCGGATTTGAGATTCTACCGCATCCACCCTATAGTCGGACGTTGCTCCCTCCATCTGATTACGACCTTTTCCGATCAATGCAACACTTTTGGAAGGTCACCGATTTGAATCTTTCGATGAAACTGAAGAAGCATGTCAAGAGTTCTTTCATTAAAAGCCGAAGGAGTGGTACTTCGATCAGATCGGAAACCTTGCGGACCGATGACAAATGTGGTGGATAATGACGGACTCTATTTTGAAGAAAAGTTGCTGTTGATTGTTGACTGAATATATGCATAAATTTCGAATGTTTTATCAAACGATGGAATCTTGCTTTCCAACCTAGTAATATAGCACCGAGGAGGTATTCAAAAAAAATCTGAAACATTTCTGTCATACCAAAGTGCCTAAGTTCTTTTTGAAGATTTCCGGATTTTATGTCATTTTGAAGAAAGCGAGGAAGCGGAACAAACTTTGATGATTTATGATTTAATACAAGCCATGACTGTACGTCTCTCAAAATATGAATTTTCGGTCCACTCTCTATCTCCATGATTCAATTGTCTTTTATTTTTTTCACAAAAATCACGTTCATTTATCAATTGACTTATTGACAACGAATTAGCTTACCCTCATTGAACAGGAATTTTTGAAAGGACCTCTTTTGCTGGAAAAAGATTTTCCACCAAAGTATTAGTAATCATTAGAAATCTAATTTTGGAATATTTAAAAATTAGCTTGTTCTTGATAAAAGGCCGTTTACAGCGCTGTAATACTAAATATAATTATGTCTCACACATGTCGCACATTATCGTGCTTATATTTTGCAAGACAAAGCTCTTTCTCTAAGCTGTTACTGAAATTATATAACGTAGATCTTGAAAATGCGAAAGTCTACTTGTTATTAAGAAAAGCCTTCTTACAGCGCTGCAGAAGGAAAATAGAATTGTGATTCACACGAGTTACACGTTACCGCGCGTAATTTCACAGTTTAGAACTTTTCCCGTAAACTGTTGCTAACCATTAGATAGCTCAAATCTCGGAGTTTCGAAAGCGTACTCACTCAGTAGAAAGGCCTTTTAAAGTGTTTTAGCAGGAAAATTTCAAAAAGAATCCTTTCATTATTATTTGAGCCAACATGTCATGTGGTCTGGTAAGGGCTCTTGTACAGCCCGAGACACGTGTTTCGTCCTTACAGACTCATCAGCTGGGCAGAACCCGTCGTCTGTCGATCTTTTTATAGTCAGTTTCTCTCGGGAGCCTTACACTCCTTACAGAGAGCCCTTACCAGACCACATGACATGTTGGCTCAAATAATAATGAAAGCATCTATTGAAATTTGAGCGTGGTCTTAATAAAGCACTCGAAGAAAAGGTATAATCAGAAAGAATGCTCAAAGCCTAAGCGAGGTTGGTACGCCAGGGCCATATACCGGTGTTTCGGAGGTCTCGAAAGTACACTGTGCCGTCACTACATACGCCTTCCTCCTTACTACAATGCAGGGGTTAATGTGAGGCGTGAATCACTGACGAGGAGGGCGAGACCTCCGAAACACAGGTGTATGGCCCTGGCGTACTAACCTCGCTTAAGCTTTAGGCATCTTTTTTTGAAAATATTTTGAATGCCTATTGCGAGGTTTCAAAAACAGTCGATGCCATTGATCAACATTGTTCCTTATTATAGTCTTCGGTTCTTCCAACTGTATAGTCTGATATACGAAGATCAAGATAAGTTTTCTCGATTTTCATATATCAACTAATTGTGCCAAGGTTTATGGAACATCGAACTTTTGAATTGTATAGTCTGAATGCAGAGTGGATTTATTGTGTAGTTTCATAGTTCGTGATCCTCACTCATAACTCTTCGCTTTTCAATATCGCTCACATTCCTCACGCTCATCGCAGAAGCATTGTGTATCGTTCTAGCAGCAATCTTATTAGTATCATCAAGTATATAGATCCACTGAATCACCACTTCATATCAATGTTATCATTGTCAGCAATATATATAAATCTACTGGACCACCACCTTATCTCGATCACAGTTTCTCACAGCTATTGTTCGTTTATGTCCCGTATTACCGTCTTGGCTGCAATTGTAGCTGTTGTCTGTCGTGTTAGTAATATTGATGTGTGGATAAAGGTTTGGTTACCCAAGTTCGCGGTTGCGACGCGTACATCACCATCAAGCCAATCGGTAACTGATCACCAATCTTCTATGCGACATTTGTTGTTGTTTTTTGGTGTCGATTAGTATTGAAGGATTCTTCTACGCAAACAATTATTCTACCAAAATAAAGAACGCTCAGTTGTTAACAAATCACTTCTTTTTTATACAAAACCTAAATTCATGGGACAGAAATGCGACTGCAACCTTTTTTCGCATTTTTTTTCGACGATGTAATACAAATCGGATTTGGAAACATATTTTCTACAGTGTACGACTTTTCAGAAAAACCGATTCAGAAGTGAATGCAGTCAGTTTTACGAAACCTGTGCTTTAGTACCGTTGCTACCTCAAGAACTTACACTTTTCAGCTGCCTAATTTCAAATATGTAATGAACAGTTGTCGACGCAGATTAAAATCTGACTTTAGATCAAAGCACATTTTTTTGAAAGGACATTCGGAATTGTCCGCAATCACTGTAAAAGCTAATCAACTTATATTTTACTTGAGTGATACTTGCTTTTTAGAAGACAATATCATCCGAAAAAAAGATGATATAGCAATAAATATTGACATTCACACCAACATTATCTCCAATCAATCCTTACATGGCGTCCTAAGAGTGAATGTGATTAATCTTGCTCAGGATTTAGCCGAACATCTCGCTTGTGTCTACTAAATAGGACCACAAGAACTGTTCAGAAGTTCTTTATACGAAAATCTTGTTTTATTCGATTTTAGACGACCCGTGTGCTGCAATTTTCGCATCCGAATCGTTTCCTCGCATTCCTCCTCCACTATAATCCTCGAATATATCAACAACTGCTTCGTTTGCTACTGGGGAATACGTCTTCTTTACAAATGCCGTAGAATACTGGTCGAGACAATTCACCTTGACATGTTGGAGGTAGCCGAGCAAAGGCGTTACCTCGTGCTCAGTTGACTGATTAACAAGTGTTGGTGAATGGGATAGGATTAGAGTGTCGCTTATCGCCTTGCTTTCTAATACACTGCTTCATCATCCACAAGTTAATCTCATTTTCTAAGCGATAAATACGAAAAGTATTTGGAAATTTGATGGGGCTGGCGTATTGCAAACCCTGCAATTTGCTTCAGATCACGTAATTTGTAACAATGTTGGCTAAAAAATAGGATATATATCCTACCATAAAAGTGATCAAAATTTTGAAAAAAAAAACGCCTTATGCATAATTAATGAAGACTTCTTCAAAGACGTCAACGATTGCTTGAATTGCCTAATTTTAACTAGACCTCAGGATGAAAATATCAAAACGCTCGTTCTTTGCAAACCGTATTTGGAATCAACCATTTGCTCACCATGACACCTTACATTCAGATAGAAATAAATAAAAAACGAAGAGATAAGTAGTCTTTCAATGAAAAAGAATTTATTATATATATCCCTAATGGTGTAACTGCAACACACAGTTGATCGGAAAACACTGGTAGGGAGAATAATCTAAACGAGCCGAAATCGATATGTAATGCTCGTACATTATTGTTCTAACAAAGCCCTGTCGGAGGAAAAAGCTATAACTTTCAAATATTGAAACAATGACAACTCACTCCAGGAAAACTATGTGAATTGATGCTGGATATGATTAAATTTAAGAGACCTTTTGAGCTAATCAACACTCTAAATTAGTCTACAGGAAAGACATATAGAAGTTCAAATTAATCGCCTAGATACAACAATATTGCTAAAATCTATTACTACAGCCAGAAAAGCACAATGCTACAAAGTTCCAAAAGTCAAAAGAAAGCTTAACTATGCTTGTTATCAAGATATCAACATTCACTCCTCACAATCAACGCTCAAGGTCTGAAGCTGATCTTTCGAATACAGGTGGTAATCTTTTGATGTCTACAACACTTGAAGAGTCGAAAATGCCATTAATTCACAAAAATTGCCCTGTAAATATGAAAGTATGGTTCTCTGTGACTGCTTTTTGATATCTTGAGTCTTCTAGAGTTGAAATTCTCGATCAAAATGAAAATGAGATTTAGATTCTTGAAAGCTTAGATGAAATTCCAGCTGCTGCCAACATCAATACTGCATTTGGGAACACCACTGTGTTTTAGTAAAAGAAATGTCCAGAGCAAAGCGCGCAAAATTCGCTATTGAGTTTCGTATAGATAAAAATTTTGTCACGAAAGCAGCAGAGCTTTTATGTGTGATAGCTTTTTACATTTTATTGAACTCTATTATATCACTAAAGACTACTCAGGCTAAGATATATTAATTCCAAGTGGGAAAGCGGTCTTTACTTTCGTATCATTGAGTAGAAAACATTTCAGCTCAGACCTAAAGTGTTAATGATATCAGTTGCGAGATAGATGGCATCAATGTGGCAAAATGAAAGCAGAATCAAAGAAGAGAGTGCTGTACTTACAATGGCATATCACAGATAGCATGTTAGATTCACTAAATATTGTACTAAACTAAAATTAAACATCGTTTGAGCTAAGTTATCGACTCTTGAGTGTTCACTTGACTATTCTCTTGCGCTGTTGCACCGTTCGATTGACCATTAGATCGATTCAGAAGTTCCTATCACAAGAAGATAACATAGCAATACAAATCAGGCTACACTACATTTGATCGGAAAAAGTACAAATCCTAGAAACAGTGTGATATAAAACTGATTTGGAGAAACCAATGACTGAAGTAGGGTAACATGATAAGATCTATAGATTGAAAAATGCAGGATAGAGCTTTCAGCGTTGATCAATTCCTGAGGGATGAGTCATGCTTCGTTTTCGATTTTTTCCTTCATTTGATTGAATGGAGGCCTGGCCATTTACAATGACTCGCGGTGGTCTCCCGCTGTATCTAGCCAGTGCTCCTTATCCTCCCATACAAATCTGCAACCAGTTCGGTACCAATTCACCGATCCTGGAGGGATGAATAGCTTGATGAGCCATGGGAGCGAGATCAAACCAAAAGCTTGTGTGCGAAGCAGAGCACTTCTAACCACTGCGTCAGATGCTACAGATTATAAACCAGGAATCAAACATTATCTACCTGTGTAAAGGTTGGATCATGATAGGAAGTATGCAGTTTCAAGTGATGGTGCGACGAGAATTCACAGTTGGAATAACTAATTGAGTGATTTTGAAAAACCAAGCAAAACGCCTTTGGACCTCTTTTTTGAAACAGCACATCGAAAATTCTCGTTAGATCACTAGTACCATGTCATCAACCTGACAGTTTAGTGATTTGAACGAATTCAAGAAATCTAGAGTCATTTCAGTGATCCTGCCACGTGTAAGAGTAGCCCACTAAGGCAAAGAAGTGCTCGTCCTATAGAGTCTTGACAACTATTAATTCTTCTGCGGACTTCGGGAAAACGTTTGATCTCCGGATCATTCCTGTCACACCTAAAGATATGAGGACACTGTCGCCACTCGCTATTTTCTGCCAGTTGCTGAGATACAACAAGCGCTCAGGTACATTATACCTTGAACACAGCAAACATTTGTGGCAGCAGCTCTGCCGATTGGTCGCTAATGTGAATCAAAACACTGAACATGGTAGTTACATGTGCGATACAGGATAATTTTGAGATCAGATTGGCTGTTTGTTTCGCTTTATCCGTCATCACAGTTTACTGTGCGGATCCCAGCACGTCTTACATTCGATTCGTTTTCCCGCATTTCTCCTCCACATATGTCTTCAAATACTTTACGTGCTGCTTCTCCCAGTGCTTGAAGACTTCGTCTTCTTTGAAAATGTCATAGGATGATAGTCGGGACTTCTGTTGCGATCTTGGAGAAAGCCATGCTAATGTGTTTGTTGACTGATTACTACTGAGTGCTGAGAGAAGAGACTAAACTAACGCCAAACTTACAATGTTGCTTTTCGATAGACCGTATCAATGATCAGAGTGCAACCCAGCCCCTTTATTCGAATAGAGTGTTTATACTACGTTTTCGTCATGCTCTAATCTTCTTATATACGGCTTACGAGAAAAAAGTTGAGTGTGATTAGAAGGGAAATTCTTTGCTAAAGTTTCACTATTGAGCAAGTAGTATGCAACGCAAGTAGTGATGACACACCATGACACCGCCTGCTACCCAATAGCTCATCGAGGCACCTGTGATTCACGCGACAACTCAGAAAATAGTAATTTTCGCCACAAGCGGAGACAGTCAAATGACCTGCCTGCTTTTTTCACGACCTTTTTTCTCGAAAACCACGTATTGGAGGGAGGCTGTCGAGCCCTAGCGTAGGCATTTATCAGAATATTCACATATATACGGAAATTTTAGATCGGTCGGCACAATTGATCTAACCCGTGGTATAAATACTATAGAATGCTTCATACAGTTCCTTACAATTTGTTCCGGATGTTCTTCCCTTTGCTTTGATTGTCTTGCGGATCGGAATCGTTGAGCAATTCCTCTCAGAATACTACCAGGTAGACGCTGATGCTGTCGTATCAGTGCTCGTACTTCTCGCTTTATTTGACGACGAACCTTTGAAAAAAAAAACTCAAACAGTAATATCAAGTCGATTCAGAGTAATTGAAAAATGGCAAACATTTCCAAAATTAATACCTCTTCCGGAGAAACACTGTCGTAATCAAATATCATCGGTTTGCCGAGGTGGGTAATCATTTTAACAGGGAATCCACCATAAACAGGACACAAAGGTATCTTGGTTTTTTCATAGAGCCATCGAAAGAAATTTCGTCCCCAGACTGGTGTTCGGAAAGATTCACGACAGTTTTCAGTAAACATAGGAATCACTGGCTGAAATAAAAAGAGATCTTATTCACATATAACAAGGACAAATGCATTGACGCTAACATAATTTTTCAGTAGCTTATTATCGCGCAGATGATAGAATGTATAAACCTTAATATAACAGAGTGTTCAACTGCTTCTGTGTACAAAATGAACAAATTTTAACTTGTGATCGTTTCCTGATGGTTTATCTCTCTATGATTATTGCCCTAAATAATGAACGCAATGTGGCACTGAAATTTTATCCTCAAATAACGCTTCATAGATAGCAGAATTCGCCATTTCCACCTACAGTTAGGGATAAAACGTGCTAAGTCGTTGAAAGCCCCATCTTTGCACAGCACTCTTATTTACGCTATAACGTGTTGTCTGCCAACAGCCAACCGTCGACAGCCTGGCGGGGCAGCCGCTATCGGCATTGAACCCAGTTGTGTTGACAGACATTGGATATCGATAATCAGTCTAAATTCTTTCTATTTTGACTGCCACTTGCAGTGGTATGATCTTATTTGTTTTTGCACAGTACTCCACATATTGGGTATACTATAAGATCGGAAAAACTCATTATGAACGCAAGCGAGCGCATGAAAGCCTGTGGTGTATTTGTCAGGAAAATCATGAGATGGTAAGTATATTTGTCTTTCTTGAAATTGTTGGTTGCCCATGTAATCAACTACTCACATCATTGAAGAAATCGGCCAAAAACTAAAGAAACAGGGACGTTGTGTCGGCCGTAAGAAAACGTAATCAAGTGGATCAACACTAGATGCAGTTAATGGGAAGTTTGATTTGTTTAAGCGTGGAACAGAACTTATGGCGGTGAAGCTCCAAGACTTTTGTACTCAGGCGTTCTATTATTATCTCCGAACGAGTGTTTTGATCAGTATTTTTTATATTTCAAATGCGGTTATTGTCAGAAGGCTGCGGTATGTTGGAGAATGTTCTAGCGAGTTGAGAAGATGTTTGGACACGGCCATAGCAACATCGCTCGCCATCGAATACGATGAGCCACTGCAAAGAGATATCTCTATGGACACCCTAGGCATTGACCGACCACCTCACCATGCAAAGTCGACTAGCCATATTATGGAGAGACTAGGCTGGATCACGGTACCACATCTACCGTATGACCCTGATATTTCTCCATCGGATTACCAACTCTTTCGCACCCTAGAGCAGCATCTGCGAGAGAAAAATCCAAAGACTGTCGCCAGCTCAGAAGTGACTTCACCGACTACTTCGATCACCAGCCTCATTTTTCTAGGATAAAGACATTTATTTTTGTCCAATAAATGGTTGCATATCATTAACCACGATGGCGACTACATTTGTTGATTTATTGATTTCTCTAAATGAATGATAATTTGATTAACAAAAGCATCGAAATGCGAAGGCAATAGTGGGACAACCCATTATGAATAAGATATAATCAGACAAAGAGGGATTAAGATTGAGTCACATATGACTCATAACAAGGGAAAGGGCCGAGTTATACATGAACCGTAGCAAGAGAAAGGAACTAAGTTATATCTGACTCATGCCTTCGCGACTGCTGGAAAACTATTTATGCGTGTTTAGCAATTCGAGCCTCTTCCACAAACTACGTATACAATGAGGATACGACACCATACACTAGAGCTCTAGCATTCGGACATACTGGGTGAAAATGAAAGACATCCACAGACTGCCACAAAGTAGAAGAAAAAGATCCAAAGACAGCACTTGAGTTACTATTTACGTTGGAGAAATGATTGTAAACGTCCCTTGCCTTTACCATAACATCAAAAATTTTTTAAGTTCCCTAAAATCTGCCTGTATCAATCTTATTGAACCCATAGCTCTGAAAACGAGTGGAGAAAAATGTTGAGAATATCTAGTAAACATGAAAAATAACACGCCAAGTAAGGCAAAAAAACACGAAAATCTAATCATATTGACTATGAAAAACAAACCGCTCTCGAATTTATAACAACTCGTGCAAATCCAAGTCGCTTTCCCCACAGAATATCGTACACATTTGGGTCAGAGAAGAGTGCTTCACGAACGCCTAAAAAATGAAAAAGAAGCTATAACCAACGGAAGAAATCCCCATCATTGAGATAAAGAGGATCGAAAGATACTCAAAAATTCGGCCCCATGTGAGAGTTGAACCAGCGTTCAACGACACTTCAGGCGTGTGCTATCACTAAACCACTAAAACTATTGCTTTACTAGCACTCTTTCCCAATACCGGTCAAACCCGACGAACCCTATGAGGATTGGTTGCCGACAAAAACCACAGGATATATCGGAGAAATAGCGGTGGCAAATCTTTGGATACAAGAAGTAATGGTAGGTATGGGTGGAACGTTGTTTCAACTCCGCCCAGGGTTTGATGTTTTGCACATCACTCAATTTTTCTAGATGTATATTAGGTCCTCTCCTAAGTTATGACGCTAGAGCAATAGACACCAAATTTATTAATCACAAATAATAAAAAAAAGGCTTGATAACACTATTCAATTGTCCATTTTCTTACAAACATTGCTGTACATAACCTACCTGTACTTGTTTTGAGATAGAGCTCTCTTGACAACACATTTGCTTGTACGAATGGCACTTAGAGGAAAACGCCAGTGAAGCGGCGCGCAAGATTTGATGGCGCTTGGGGCAATGATACGACTGAAGAAAGGACGCATAGGAAGTGGTTCGCGAAGTCCAAAGCTGGGGAGAATAATCTGGAATCAGTGGCGCTCGCACCGTCACAGGAAGCTCCATCAATCTTGCGCGCCGCTTCACTAGCATTTTCCTCTAATCGTGTATGAGTAGCAAGCGAATTTATTCCCATAGCAGCTTGATCTTAAAACAAGTGTAGGAAAATTATACCAAAATGCTCGTAAGTAAATGAGCAGTTAAATGATGTTATTAAGCAACTCTTATTATTGCACCATTCGTTACGACTGTTTCTTAAGACCACGCTCAAATTTCCAAATGCCTCAAAACCAATTATATACACGCCTAGTCTAAATTTAGAGTTCATTGTTCTAGTGTCAAAACTAATGAAAAAAACACCTGATATTTATATTATCATAAAGTGTTTAGAAGCAGTAAAAATCAAGAATTCAAATACCTAAAAATTTACACTAAAGAAACGAACCTCCAGGTGCTATACACAGAAGGTTACCGTCTTTCAACTGACTAGTACATTCTTCAACAGTACCTGCTGTGATAGAGAAAACCTTGCAGATTGCACTCCAGCCTGAGCGTTGGGAATATGAATATTCATTCGCAAGCGGTGATTTAACTGCTAACTGCTAATGTTTACCCGGAATTTTGAAGATAAATTTATCGCCAACACAATGAAGGGTTCGATTTTTGTAGAGAATTAGCTTAGCGATAAGATAATAGACATCTAACGGAAGGCATCCGTGATAGTAAATGAAGAGAGCAGATCCCTCATCGGGTACATTCTCAATACCATGCAATTCGTAACCTGAATGGAAAAGCAACGGATTTCAACCACAGTTCTACCTTCCTTTCTCAGCACCACCGTTTATTTGAAGATTATCACAACTGATTCACGAGAATCATAAACAGGTGGTATACTAAGTTTAGATCGCAGCAGATCGCTTCTACATCACATCT
The DNA here is from genome assembly GCA_019055375.1 of Parelaphostrongylus tenuis. Classification (NCBI taxonomy): domain Eukaryota; kingdom Metazoa; phylum Nematoda; class Chromadorea; order Rhabditida; family Metastrongylidae; genus Parelaphostrongylus; species Parelaphostrongylus tenuis. The sequence goes on from JAHQIW010007353.1 coordinate 380,109, forward strand.
TAGAACTTTGGCCGTGGTTCCCTTCCTAAGATTGAAGACAAAGTTTTTATATGCTCCTGTCATAAGTCAATTTTAAAGATGATTTTTCCTTCGCTTATCCTTTTCACTTTTATTCGATTCGTCTTCAAAGTGTTTTATTTCATTGGGCAAATCACAGTACTTCTGATATCAATTCGTTTTTCGTCTTTTTCTTGAACGTTGTGTAACAGTGGTTGAGCATGTCTCGCAATCTCGAGGATAGGTTGGCTGTGGTGTTTCATAGGGTGTTCGTCGCTGACTGCTGGAGAGGTTTGGAGGGTAAGGATCGGAACTGGGCGCGCCGCGACGCGCATCATAACCACTCAGCCAAGGCGCCCCCTGAGACTGTTTATGAGTAGATGTAATCAGCATAATAGCTCACTTACTAAAAATGGCCAGTGTTCTCTTTAGAAGAGTGTTTTGGCACATTTTTACAGCACTATCCACCTGAGGGAAATCTGAGTTGGACTTTTTCAGAAGAATTTGACTATAATATGAAATTATTCCCTTCAAGACCAATCCATCAGAGCTTGGCTGGCTATAGCTTAACTAGAACAGTATTGAATTTATAATCGTTAATCAGTTGAGAAGAGCCGAACTACTTTCTCGCAATTGTCATTCAATTATTCGGTCCATAGGATAAAAAAATGGTTCAAAAGAGCTCAAGGGGTTCAACCCATTAAGCACTACGTGTATGATACGTCATATACGCGACTTTGAGGCCTTTTCAATTGAAAGAAGTTTGTTTCAGAAAACCGCTCCTGTAAAACTGTGCATGATCTCAGGATGGCTCCCAAAAGAAGATTACTGCCTTTCGCTATCTTAAGAATTCAGTTCGAAAGGCAACACACACGCGAATAGGTCAATTTCCTAGTTCAAGTTATTATCCTTGAATGTTGTCAGAAGCACCGAAAAGAACGTATGTATTATAGCCAAACCATGCCAGACGTGTCCAACTGCATCCCAAAATGAAGTGATAGCAATCCGAGCTCCATTCCAGTAGCTCGTGTTATAGGCTTCTCGAATTTGATGACGAAATCCATAGATATGAAGAAAAATCACACATCCATAGATGAAAAGCACCAGAAATATCGGCAGCACGAAGACAATGATAATCGGAAGGAATAACCACAGTAAATACTGAAAGTATACGGTGAGTTTTATTACGACGGAAAACCCACGAGATTAGAGATTCTATAGAATTACCTCGTTCCATTCACTACTAAATAAATCCTCTAGTAAGCTCAGAGGCCATATATTCGATATAACCATAACATCACATCAAAAATCTCAAAAAGAAAAACGAAAAAACAAGATATTCATATATAGTCAAATGATGTCGACGAGTAGAGAGAACGAAACGAGCTACGTTATTAGCGACCTACGTCCTCGTTTAAGAAAAAAAAAACATGCTAACGTTGCTTAAACTCAATTATCACACAAAATGAGCATTTTTTTCAACAAAGACTACGAATGACATGTAAAAACCACTGCATAGCTGATAGCAATACAAAAAGCCAGACAAGTAACGTCACGAATGGAGAGAGCGTGTTCACCGACATGCACAGCATTGATCGGCAAATAGTTACATCGATGTATAAGCCTAATAAACGCTAAAACATAACGGAAGACTGTATAGAGGAATGACTATCTAAGAAAAGCGGGATAATTTCCGATATCACACCTTGTTTCAATTTCGACAAAAATGCATTTTTTGCTTTCTTTAAAGCATTTTAGTGATCATTTGATAGATAGCCCCAATCTCGATGGTACTTATACGTTAAATGGGAACAAATGAAAAACGGATCTCATTCGTTGGACAAGAACTTTTCATAGGTGTGCTAATAATCATCAGAGAACTTAAATCTCTGGTTACAGCAACAAGTGAACGGTTTTTCAAAACACGCTTTTACAATGTTGTAAAATTCAAAATAAAATTTGGTTCAAAACGATCACGCATTTTTTTCGAGTCCCGCTCATATTTCACCGGACAAAATTTTATCCTTAAAGCATTAGTACTCATTCGACAGCACAAGTTTTGAAGAAATTAAGGATGTGTTTGCTTTTTGGATAAGCTCTTTTGATAGCGCTGTAGGAGAAAGAAAAGATTTGTGCTTTACATCTCGCCGGAAAGGGCTCTTTCTATAGATTATTAGTGATCACTCTACAGCGTACGTTTCAAAGATTCTAACGTTGTGCTTTCTGGGAAAATAAGATTTTCATATAAACGGGCAAGGGAATTTGGTGCTGGGAAGGAGGCAAGGCGGATATGGTTTTTTTTTTTCAACACGCCAGTCGATCGGTTGGCACTTCCGCGGGCCATAGAAAAGTGTGACTGTTGTTATTCAATTGAAAATGATTCTCGAAACTCCAGATTAAACCTCTGAGTCCAATACTAAAAGACTTCTTCTACACGTTCGTGTGCTCTTCGCGCTTTTAGCGAAGCAACAGTTGGATTACGCGGCCGATGTAAAACATGAAATTATTTTGAATTTTACAGTGTTATAAAAGGGTGCTTTGGAAAACCGACCATGTTAGGCTCTGGCCCGAGATTTTTTTACTAACATTCCCATGAAAAGTCCTTCTCCAGCGAAAGAAATTGATTTTTCATTTGTCGCTGTCTAACATATGAGTACGCGGTTTTTGATGCGTTGTGATAACGAAGAAAATTATGCTTCACACTCAAGCATTCATTGTGGATAAATATTTATTTCAAACTTTTACTAACCATTCAATAGCACAAATCCCGGCGATTTCATGGTGTACTTGTTTTCAAAAATGACATCTCGTTGCGCTGTAAGACGGAAAATGAAGTTGCATATCACACGCGCCATGCATTCTTTGCTTTGCTCCCGTGTGTGGATGGGATATCACAGCATAGGCATCAAGTTACCGCGCTTTCGAAACATCGCACACACCGCAGCCTTGAGGGAACAAACTTCTTCAAGTACTACAGCGCATTATAGAGTCCTTTTCAAAAACCACGTACCCCACTGGAATCGACGAGATTTGTGAAATCGAACAGTTACTAAAAGTTCAGATTAGTGAAAAATGCTTGGGAGTAAAAGATAATCTTGTTCCCGATGTCATAGCACAGTAAGAAAAATTATTTTGAAAAAAAAAACCATTGAAATTCTAAAGATTTAAGCTATTGAATGACTGCTGAAACATTGCAAAAGAGCAAAAAATACGTTTTTACCAAGCGTGGCTCAAGCAGGGTGAGGACTATAGAAGTATTAAAAAGCCGCGTTGTAGTGTAAATAAGAGGGCTGTGCAAGAAGGAGCGTCGGTAGTGCAATTGTTAGCATACGCTCCCGGAAAGAGTGAGATCTGGGTTCGAATCCCGGCTGACGCAAACGTTCTTGCACAGTACTCCACATATTGTGTATACTAATAACATCATAGAGCGCATGTGGCGCAGCGGTTAGAGGTGTCCTGTGTCGCACACGAGGTCATTGGTTCGATCTCGCGCTCATGGCTCACCAAGCCATTCATCCCTCCGGGGTCGGTAAATTGGTACCAGACAGGCCTCAGACTTGTCTGGGAGGATAAGCAGCACTGACTCCGTTCAGCCGGAGGCCTCCGCGAGTCATTGTAAAGGCCACATATGCATTCAATCACCTCAAACGAAATTGAAAATTGAAGTCGAATGCATGACGCATCCCTCAGGGATTGATCAACGCCGAGAGCTTTATCCTTTTATCCTTTTATCCTTTTAATAACATCATACCACTGCAAGTGGCAGTCAAAGTAGAAAGAATTATGACTAATTATAATGTTATTGGACAGACCGTGAGTCGTAGTAGCCGATTCGAATTTCCCGTATTAGCCGGCCGGTTACAGTATCCCACACAATCAGCCGTTGTGTTTGTACAGGCGGCAACTCTTTCATGTACCAGATGACTAGTGTTGAGCGGATGGACTATTCAAAACGCAATGAATGGTTCCTTAGGAAGATGTGTTCTTACGGTGACTGACCAGCGTTGTGTTAGCAGACTATTCGTAGGTTAACGCTAACTTCCCATCCCTTTTAACTCTTAACTCATCTGTCATTATAGAAACTTGCTCCTCATTACATGTTCAATATAGACTAGTCCCTCATAAGAAATCACACCTGTAATATAGAATTTGATTTTTCATTATCCCCAAAAATAGAAGGTAGAAACTTGCGCCCCATCGCACTTCACATCTATAATTCAAAATCTTACTCTCCATTAACTCCACATAGAGGCTGGTTCCTCATTACACATACATCTGTAACAGAATCTTACTTTCCATTATCTCTACATTTATAAGGTGGAGACCTGCCCCTTGTTACACGTGACATCTGTAATACAGAATTTTTTCTCTTATACACTTCACATGTATGGTGCAGATACTGGCTCCTCATTACTCATATGATTATTTATCTCTCATATTTCCACCTATTGAGCGCACAGTATTAGCCCAAGTTTTCTGTAAGTCTATCGACATAGTCGCTTTGTTATTATACTATAATGTACGTAAATCGGTTTAATTACCCAAGTTCGAGGTTCGATCCACTACAATAAACAAAAAGTCCCGTGTGGCAAAACGATAAGAAGAGCATTCTACACACCAGAATCGCTAAAAAGCTAACATTACTCTTCAAAAGCGAAGGCTAACCTTTCGGCAGTCTCACCTTTCTCAAGCCTAAACTGATGAATGCGACATCATTAAAATATTGGCCATGTGTTTTGAAAGGAGTGATACCAAACCCCTGCAAGTTTTGCGCGAAGAAAAACACACAGGGTATTGTCGCATATTATTTTTCGTACTCGTACCAAGGTTCAAGCGAAGTTCAATCTTTAAAATTGGAACAAGAATCCGGTGATTTCCGATGCAAGGTTGTTAACAGCAACGTTCCATATCAATATTGTGCACGACTCTGTGAGGCTTGCTTCCAATGAGAAATTAACTTTATCATTGTGTTGGACCGGTATCACATTCTCTTTTCCCTCTGCTAGGCAAGTTCTAGTACTTCTAAAATCCTATTAGTCCCCGTGCTTGCTTGAAGATTTCATTCTCTTCACGACCGGCTTAGAGAACTGATCGAGTATATCTTCTTGAAAACTAGTGATAGCCAGCTGGGAGGTTTCGTAGGGCGTTCGCTATCGATTGTCAGAGAATGTTAGAAGGCTGTGGGATCGGTTCTGCATCGAACTGCGTCACAGATCTCTGATCACTCGGCCACAGCACCCAATGAATTGAAAGACTCAAAACAATAACTTTAGGAAGAAGACGTTATCACCAAAACAACAGCCATTGTATCATTGCTGTACTGCATAAATGTGTACAATGAAGACTACCGTTAAAAACCTCGACCTATTCATCGAAGAAAAATGCTAAATTATTCAATCTATATCGAGGTTAATAGATAATCGGTTCTGAAGAGTTAAAACGAGAAGAATGTATTGGATCACATATCACTACCAAGCATCGAAACTGAATGCATTTGAAGCAAATGCGAGAAAATGCATCAGCTTATAACCACCATAGTCTCTACTCCTAATAGAAATGCTGACTGAACAAATAGAGCTATTTCAAAACAAAGGTACAAAGAACATATTACCGACTCCACACAAAACAAATTGTTGGAAAATCTCTCAATGTGCACTTTTGTCCACCGATATCGGCACCTTCTCTGGGCTAGAAAGCTTCCAACGAAAATAAACATTTCCAATGCAAACCTCTAAGTAGTCCAAATCAATGTAATCCACGGCCCAAGTAATCCATAATAGCAGAACTTCCACATGTGGCTGAAGAAACTCGGGCCAAGCAATATCTGTAGTACATTAGACAGTGATTGTATCCGGAAAAACCATGATATGAGCCAGTTATCTAAAGGAATCTTTAGAGAAAACACACCTTGGATAGCCCGAATAAGCTCAGAAACAGCCATTCTGAACATGACTTCTATGATTAACAAGTTGGTGAGTTGATGAGCAGTAAAGTTAGTTTTACAAAAAACAACTGAGAAGTATGTGACTGGTAACAGAACGGTATTGAAGTTAAATTATTCATAAATCTTTTTATTAAATCAGATAAAACAGATATTCTCAAGTGCCATAACGGCATGGAACCTATAAAAACATGGTGCGTTCACTATTCGACTATTTTTCAACTAACGGTTTTTCTACATTGTCTTTCCATTTACCAGTGTCGTAGATAGAAACAGCGGTGTCGTCCATTAGGAGCCTATAAGGGTGGCCATATCATCTACTATAAAGGGAAATCAAAAGTCAGAAAAGTATGGAAAATCCCCCAATTAACAATTCAAAATCTGAAGATAAACGAATGATTGAGGGACCTTATTTTTGCCGTCTCAAATGGTGAGCCTTCGTCTGCTCTAATGGCCATGACATCTAAGAAACCACTCGATACAGTCCCTGCCACTGGGATTCGTAACTGAATGGTAGTAACGGAGTGGAGAAGAATACAGAAATGCCGACTCAAACTCAAAAAACCCATGAGGGAGCGGCAGATTGGCTTTGACAAAAGAATTACTTACTCTGCTCGTGGTCTTGCCTACGAAGTTGTGCCTACGATCTGCTAAATCGACTGAACCGATCTGAATGGGCTCTCCCAATGCCTCCTGGAAAATACGTCATAAAAGATCTAGTCTCCTGAGTGAACATCACAATGAGAAGCATACTCCAAAAATAGCAAATGATGAATCACAAGTGAATCATCGTCGAACTGCATCAAGGACACAAAGAAGCCTTTCCAGCAGTCTCTAGCCAAGGCTATAAAATTTTCACTCGGATTTCAGCACACTGTCATTGAGTCGGAGGATAACAGGGATATTGTAAATGAGAACGTTTGGTGTGAACATAGCAGAATGACGTTGTTACTATACAGCTTATTCGAATAGCTAACGATTCGCCGGATTTCGCCTGCTTTAGAGCCTGGAGAGACTAAGTAGTTTACAGCCCTAGTCACCCAAACACCTCCATTGTATTCCACTAGCATCAAGCGTAAACCAATTTCGCAACATATCACTGCATCTTATGGGTCCTCCACTGAATCAACCAAGTGAGACAAGTCACATCAAAACAACAGTCTTGTATACTGTGCCTTATCATACGAGACATCAGGGCAATCCTCTAGGGTACATAATTCGATTTGTGTGTTTATGGAGAATGCCTTAAGAAACTAACGCTTTGGCACTTTACTTCCAGGTGCGATAGTGACTTCTACTTCAAAGTCCTCCCCGTTATTGGGTCTGTGTCCTATTAGAGTCCAATGAGAGTTTTGGTTTTTATGAGTCTTTGAGCTTGCAAAGTGTTCTTATATGAGGACACAGAGAGACCTACTCGTTTTCAGAGTGGTGTTAGATTCTCGAAACGATTGAATGAATTCGATGATTCCAAACATGAAACACAAGGAAGAATGTTTCGTTATCACGTGCGATATGATTAAATGTATGAGACTGCTGTTCCGATGTGAGAAGTGCATGGCAAACTCTGCATGGTTGGTCTGCACTTGAACAACTCAGTGGACGACTCTTGAAAGCGGTATGCAGAAAAGTTAGTATGCCCTTGGTGAGATTGATATCTGAGTTTGGGTGTTTTTTCTTTGTTGAAGTAATGGGGTAGGGAGCGTTCGCTGACAGCCCAACTGGATTGTAGACAACATGATTGCAGGTTCTGAAAAAGGCGAAACCATAGATAAGTCAGCTGTTCGATTAAATGATATAGTAACAACTTCGTGTTTGGCTCACAAAGAAAAAACTGGATACTAGTGAACAATGTCGAAGTTAGCAGATAGTCCGGTCCTGAGAATATCAAAATGCATTGGCCGAGTCTTCCATCACTTGCCTGCTACGCTCACCCTTTCTCTCTCGCTAACGACAAAAAGTGATGTACAAATTTAGAACCCTTCAAATGCTGTCGGTAAACCCAACAGCCTTGATTTACAAAAGATAAAAAATCATTCATAATTTTTTGCTCACAACGCTTTGTCGAGAACGAAGATTTTCGCAACAATTCTAAAGCCAAACCAAGGTGCTACGAATTTGGTATAGTAGCTCTCTTAATACCAATGTCAAGTATTTCCTTATATTCTATTGTTCAAGACCCGTCTTCAAATTTTGCTGTGCACATCTTCCAACATTTGAATCTTCTCACATTCATTGCTTCCTTGAGAATTGAGCCTTTTTTGACGCTACAGAAAAGTGGTTACGCAGTTCTCCTTGCAGTTTCAAGAATAGTTAGGCAGGGACTTCCGATAGTAATCTGCCGGAAGGTGTTGGGTGTGGGGACCAATCCAGCATAGAGCCGCACTGAGCTTCGCTAGCCACTCGACCACCTCACCATGTCGATTAAAACACAAAGAATAAAGGTCAAACTCTTGGCGTTGATCAATCTCTGGAGGATGCGCCATGCATTCATCTTCAATTTTCAACTTCGTTTGAGGTGACTGAATGCATGTCTGGTCTCTTACAATGACTCGTGGTGGCTTTCCGCTGCATCGAGTCAGTGCTCCTTATCATCCGCAGACAAGTCTACGACCAGCCTGGAGTCAACTTGCAAACCCGGGAAGAATGGATGGCTTGGGAGCCATGAGAACGAGATCGAACTATCGACTTGGTGTGCGACGCAGAGCACCTTCAAAACGCTGCGCCACATGCGCTTCTCGAGTATAACATAAAACTACATAAATCCCTCATAGACTCAATAAGAAAAAGTATAGTATACAAAACCATTTACCCTCTATTTTCCTAACATTTGCTGCACATTCTGCATAGTACGAAGGAAGAAATTAGATTTAGATTTACAGTATTCATAAGGGTAGGAGATGTAATGAGCTGAAAACAAGCTATAAATGAACCTGCTCACTCTGGCACGATCGTGATTGGCAACGATTTTCAAACTTTCTGCGTAATGAGGCAGATTTCTCACTCGACGCTGTACAGTCTTCTGAGCCAGATACAATGCAGTTGAACCAGCCAGAAAGCCACCAGCTGCAATCTTTACAAGTGTAGATGTTTGAACCTAAATATACGTCATAATTAAGACTTATAACTAGATGAATCTATGAAAGAACATGAGCTTAAGACATAGCACAATCTACGCAACAATCTCGAAAATATATGCCCACATAAAGTCCTTCTTTAATCGCTTTTTAGCAGTGATATGATGCCATAACTATACCGGAAGTTGAACCCGCGTCTGATTTATTTCAGGGGCGCATGCCAACCACTACACTACTGGGACTTCATTAGTCGTTATCACGCTTTTTGTCATGCAAGGTATCCATAATGTCAGCAACCAATCGTCAACAGTCTGGTCCGATTGAGCTCAAATGATACCTGTATCGCATAAAGAGCCATAGCTAAGCACGAACGCCGGCACTGCAGTGGTTAGCAAGCGCTCTCGAAAAGAGTAAAACGCGAGTTCAGTTCCTCCCTGAGGCTCAAATTTTTGCACATCCTTGATTACTAGTGGATATATAACTCTGAAAATAGTCGCAAAAGGTCGACACGTACCATTCGATGATGAAAGGAGCAGATTTGAAGTCAGAATTCGCGGAATTCCCGTTAATTACCGCTAAGCAATAGCCCTGAAAAGGTGGTGGTTAAATTCATGAATAGAATTACCAGTATGGAGCTTTAACAACAAGTCCTGCCAGCACAAAGAATTGAGAGGCTGTCCATGCGATTACTTGTTGAAAAAGAGATCAAGTACTAAAGAAAAAAACAAGGCCCAAAAAAAACAGCTATACATTGTCAAAACCAAGAGAATATCAAAATGGTTTCATAGTAGCATTCATGCATATGTTTGACCATAACCAGCCATTCCGACCACTTTCCAACTTTGTTTTTCCAAAGTTCTAAAGCTTCTACAGGAGCCAACTCCGTCTACTTCAAGATGTTTCAAATCCAACTACCAAGCAGAAAGTAAGCTTTAAAACCAGTCCTCTCATCTCAAAACGATTTTCACTTGAATGCGTTGCGTCTAGCCCCAGGTTACCCTAAAGCCCTCATTGCTCTCACCAAACCCAATGATGGTCTGTCCAAAATGACATGTTAGTGCTGATATGATTACATGAAGGCATTCTACGTCAGAATTTTCTACAAAGAATAGGTAGTTGTGCAAAGATATCAAGAGAGCAGAGCATAGCAGACGTGAGATTCTTCATGAAATTCACAACAAAACAGCGAGTTAACTGTTGGATAGAATGACCAGATACTAAGTTGAACATCAAGTTCTGCGATATGCAAGTAATTGAGAAGCCCTGAAAAATGATTTATTCAAAAAAGAAAATCCAAACTCGCATGAGACAAGGGCCAAGGAATAGATAGCCTTGTTAAGATCATGTTATGAAGCTTATTAGTGTCCATCCGCAAATTTCTGGTCGCTATCGGCCATACCAATCATTTCCAACCTTCTTCTTCCAAATACTGAGAGCTTGTCGAGGACTCAGCGGTGTCGTAAACATCTAAACGTTCTAAAATCAACTATACACTATCAAGAACTAAATAAGCGTTTCTTTTTACCGCTTTTCGGTCGGAACTCCCACATTGGTCGGTCCCAGTTCAGGATTATAAGGTGCTGATATGACCATATAAGGCATTACAAATCGGAGTACTTGAGAAAAAATGGATAGAAAATAGAGAAAAAAAAGAAAAAGAAAAAAAAGAAAAGAGGAAAAAGAATAGAATAGAAAAAATAACAACTGAAGTATCGTAAGGGTCCTAGAAGTACAAAACTTAGCACGACGCGAGGTTCATCAACATACTGAAATCCACAATACGGAGCTAATCGACTGTTGGATAAAATGATCAAATACTAAGTAAAACAAGAAGTTCTGCTATGTACAAGGAATCGAGAAGGCGTCCTGAGAAGTTACATATTCAAAAAAATCGAGTGCTAAGACGCAAGGCCCAACGAAAGTAAAGACGTTGCTGAAACCAAGGCGATATCACCCATCGGGACGGCGTGTACCTTACAAGTGTGCGAATATTTGAAGGCCTTTCTCCCTAGAAAAAAGAAGCTGATTCTCGACTATTTTAAAACGTGCTGCATTTCTGATAAGGCCTTCTTAATGCGCTAAATAAGGAAGACACGATTACTTCGAAAACTCGACGCATATTTCCTTTCTCGACTGAGTCTGTGGACGACTTTTTCACTGAACTTATAGTAGTCATTTAACAGCTCAAATATCGGCGATTTCGAAACCACGCCTGATTCCCGAAAAGTCTCCATATAGCGCTGTAAAAGCAAAAAGAATACCAATTTTCACCCCATAGTTTTTATTGTAAATAAGTGCTGCATATGCACTAAAAGCATATCAGCGTGCATAGCAAATCATAAAATATAACAATAACACGAAAATTACAGGTTTTCTCCAAAAAGGAGAAAAAAAAACCGTTTAATAACAAAAATCGCGCGCCCTTTGTGAGACGCGCTGCACGAACGACTGTCGCTCCTGGTTTGTTAAAAGGCTTTCCAAAATGTCCACGCACATGTCCGGCTAGTATAACCCATGCCAACACTTTCCAACCTGGGAGACGGGGGTCCCTGGGTATCAAACTGCAAAGTACAGTGGGCGTTCTACTCCTCTCAGTGGGCCACCTAAGCTGAGAAAAAGTCCTACGTTTCCACTCACTAAGCTCAGCTAAGAGAAAAGCATACCGAGAATAGCTGCCGTATGAGTAGCCTCTAGTCGCAAGATAGTGATCTCCTTCTGATTCCATAAACGCCCGCGACTGCTCTAATGTGGTGACGACCTGAAGAAGCCTTGGGTAGGGCTCATCTCGGGACTCCAGGGAACAAGACAGCTAGATTGATACTTTTTTCATGCTTTGGGGTCCACACAGTTTGCGAAGACGAAACAGTCTACATATCGAATTATCCATCTAAGAGAATACCTTTTCCAAATTATGCGAACGCCCTGCGATTGGATTTTTCTTAGGTCCCTAGTTGGCAAGACCTCCAACAGTCGTCTATCACGAATGAACAAGATTGTGTGTTGATGTGACCAAATAGGACATTGTAGATCGGAGTACTCTAGAAGAGAAGCATGAAGAATAAATAGAAGTTCTTAGCACAATCTGAGGCCCTTTAAACAACTAAAATCCATAATACAAAATGAATCAAATGACAGATAAAATGACCAGATACTACAAGTTGAGCAACAAGTTCTGCGTTGCACAAAAAACTGACAAGCTATGAGCGGAATTCTTTATTAAAATGAGGAACAATCATAAGACAGAAGGCCAAAGGAACACAGAGACGTTGTTGAAAAGGGGATGATATTAAGGAGCTCTACATAATGTCCATGCACATGTACGGCCAAAACCAGCCACGCCAACCACTTTCCAACCTTCGTTTTCAGAATATCAAGGACTTTGTGAGGATCCAACGATGACTTTCGTTTCGAGTGTTTTCTCAAGACCACAGCTCAAAATTCAATATGCCTTGCCATCATTTTTGAGCCACGCATGTCAGTGGTCTGTCAATGAGGGCTGACTTATAGAGCCCGATACACGTGTTTCGATCTTGCGATCTCGTCAGCCACGCATTGAAAAAAGACGAGGAAGGGTAACTGCCCGACTGACGAGATCGCAAGATCGAAACACGTGTATCGGGCTCTATAAGTCAGCCCTCATTGACAGACCACTGACATGCGTGGCTTAAAAATGATCCAACGATGTTCTGTACACGTTTGAAATCTAACTATGGACTACCAAGAAAGATTCTCTATCAATTATCTTGCCGCATCTCTCAATTCAAAGTGTGGCGCAAGGCTGACTTTTAGCTTTTGCATCACTTACTCATCGCTATCACTATTTCCAACAACGTTCGGTCCCATCTCAAGCCGATATTGTACTGATATGACCATATAATGAGGCATTGTAAGTCGAAGACCTGCAGAGAAACTGGTAGTATCGCAAAGGTACCAGAAGAGGAGAATTCAGCACAACGTAAGGATCTCTAACATCTGTAATCCATATAAGTTGAATGTTGCATAGAATGACCAGATATTCAGCTGAACATGAAGTTCTGTGATATATAAGGAATTGAAGGGGCATCCTGAGAAGCGTTTATTTGGAAAAGAAAATCGAATCGCAAGAGGCAAAGACCCAAATATCACACAGACACGACACTGTTGAAATCAAGACAATGTCAAGAAGCTCTGTGTAGCGTCCACACACATGTTTGGCCGATACCAGCCATGCCAACCACTTTCCAACCTTCACTCTCCAATATGTCAAGAACTTGTCGAGGTGCCAACGATGTCATGTACTCCTAAACGTTCGAAATCCAGCTACGGACTACCAGGCAGGAAATAAGCGGTTTTTACCAATCATCTTACCAGATATTCGTTCCCAAGTTGTTGTGACGGCCTTGCTTTTAGTTTTTCCATTAGTCCCTTATCGCTGTCACCATCGCCAACAATGGTCGGTCCGACTTGAAGACGAATCTGCGTTGAGATGACCATATAAGGCATTGTAAATCGGAGTGCTGTACAAGGATTACGTACTACTGAAGAGGTATTGTAAGTATGGAGCTTAGCACAACGTAGGGCTCTCCGAAAACTGAAATCCAACATAAAATTTGGGAAACCAAAACTGGAAACTTTCAAGTGCAGTGAGTGCATCTATGTGCAAAAACCTTAGAATCTAACAGATATCACGGAATCATCTACAGATCTAGGGCTGTGATTGAGTTGTTGAATGGTTAGCTCTGCAGGCTGTTAGGAAGCAAGGTGCTGGTTCGACTCCTTCTCATGCAATTGATCAGTGAATGCCTTACGGAAAACCCTGATGAAGAGAACGAAATCCTCAAGCATCAAGCGAGGTATTCGAGCAACTTCGTGGAGGATGAACGGGAAGAGACGAATCAAATGCTAGAAGTACTGTAATCCGCACAGTAGAAATGTGATGACCAGTCGTGTAAGTAAAAACCTACAGATCTTCTGTGAAAGCTCCAAAAGCATTTAAAGCAAGCCTGATCAATGCCTAGGGGTGCGCCATGCATTCAACTCCATTCGTAGCATTGTTTTAAGTGACTTAATTAACCTATCTGACCTTTACATTGGGTCGCTTTGGCCTACCAATCTATTAAGCGGTTCTCTCATCTTTCAGACAAGTCTGGTGCCACTTCGCCGACCTCGAAGGAACGGAAAGCTGGTTGAAACTTAAGCACGACATTGAACCATCGACCATCGCTTGATTGACCACGCGTGTCTCGTAGAACATTTTAGTCACTGCGCTATATGCACTTGTAGCCCACCTATAAAGTGATCATCTCAACTAAATACCGTAGCGTTGACCAATCTAGCCTTGTCTCAAATAAGATTTGCTTCAGAATGCTTTGCTAGTAGACGAGGAATACGAACATCAAATCTCCTAATAACAGCTCTATTCACACTGTTTGTAATTAAAAGGAAACTACGACCAGCTCGACGGTTCCCAAATATCGTCTGAACAACCACGCAAGGGTTACCCAGTGCCTCAAACGCACTACGACAAAGTGCTTGAACGATGTCGCCTGAACTGCAGACGGCACACAAGATCTAGCCACATTCCTTCAGAAAACTCAAACCTTCAATAGCCGCATTTTCGCGATTCAGGACATTACAAATAGACAACAAACTAGAGACAGCCGATTACGTATGATGGAGAACACATGAGAGATTAATGGAAAAAGGCCGTAGATCGAATATCACGTGGAAACAGGCACTTCGCAGAACGAACATGTTAACGTAGGAGGACTTGTTATATGAAAATCGAGAAGACTTATCTTGATGCTGACGCAAGGTTGGTTAAGTAGTCGTAAAAATTTGGCTGACGTTTCGGCGACCCGCCTTCTTCAGAGCCTGGGCGTACGTAGTATTAGTCTATTTGAAGGCTTCGCGTGATCTTATTTATATGATGCCTAGGTCAACTTGGTTCAACTTGACCTAGGCAGCATATAAATAAGACCATCCGAATCATTTAAATAGACTAATACTACGTACGCCCAGGCTCTGAAGAAGGCGGGTCGCCGAAACGTCAGCCAAATTTTTACGACTAATTAACCAACCTTGCGTCAGCTAATCAAGATAAGTCTTCTCGATTTTCATATAACGATTAATTATGCCGAGGTTTATAAAAAGTCGAACATTTGAATTCTAGATTGACTTGTTTGTATCCGCTTTACTCCTAAATCACGATGTTTCATAGATCACCGTACGAGACTCGTAGATGTCATCATGATCCATGCAAACCTCTACCGCGTAACAACAACTTTAAGGTAAAGAATCAGACGAAAGACGTGCTGGATTTCTCACAATCCGTAAAAAAAACCAGTCGTCTGAATATCTGAGTACCCTAGGAAATAATATACGTACTGTACAACGAACTTAAATCCTCTGAAACAACCAAGTTCCAAAATAATCCGGTTAAACAGAGATAGACAAGAGCCATGCACGTGTAGTTCAACTCGAGGGCAGCTCCCCAGTTACCCCGTGACCTTACATTTTCGTAAATCCGTTGCCACCTTTTCCAGACTTTCTAAGGCAGGAAGAAAAACTGAGGAGATCGAAATGTCACTAAGAGACCAAAAAAATCTCTAGAATCTAGTCTTAAGGTACGACGGTAATGACTTAGCCACTAAGATGACAAGTCTTTTTGATAGTGGGAGAATTCCACTGAAATAAGCAAACGTCAAGAAACTTGGTACGAAACGTGGTGAGAACAAAGACTATTAGATGGAACGTGAGATGGTTAGAAAAAGTGCTCAAGGTGGAAAATCTATGCGAATTTAAGACACAGAATAAACGATGCCAAAGCGATGGAATAGAAGTGGATAACACCATATGTCTGATGTGGAATAGAATCGAGAGAATGAATTTATTTAAGAATGCCACAATAACATCGACGCAACAAAACACGACCCGAATCATTCAGCAGCAGCAAACAAATAATGAATAAAATTTAACAAGGAACTGAGGAAAAACTAACTATATATAAGGAAATTTACCATTATCTGACATAATAGTAAGAAAAATCCTGAAAGAAACTGAAATTCAAAACGGTAGAAGACTGGAAGATTCCATTACGATTTTAACCTCAATATGAAATACCAGTGTAGACATTTCACATTTCTAAGTCACCTGACATTAACAAGGCAACAAAATTGTGTTAGAGAATTTTGTTCCACCTCAGGTATCAGAAAAATTCACAAGATCAAATCTACAACAGTAACAACAGGGCCGCCAAATCCCGTCCGTATATAGAGAGGATCTCAAACTTGGGTATTCAAAGGATTTCAGTACTCTAAAGGACTACTTGTCATACCAAGTCCTTCGTCCTCGTTGATTAGGAAAAGAGTATGTCAATAAAGGAGTAGGTTTCAAGTGTCTCTGTAGTAATGCTGGATGTAATTGCGCCACAGCTTCAAGTCTTTCCATTTCTTGTCGCAGTACATTCAATCTTAAAATTAAAACCTACAAAACAAAGTGATAAATTAGCCTAACCCTCAGCTATGATATAGGCTTCTAAGGATATTAATCAACACACTAAATGAATGTAAAAGCCAAACGCAATGATACCTTTCGAATTTTGAAACGACTTCTTCGCTGTTAACCTTTTCGGGTACAACTTCGAGCCGTACAATTCCTTCACTGATGGAAACCTCTACGAGCAATTTACTTTGTTTAAACAGCGTCTAAACACAACAACATGAACAATATGAACTCAACAAAGAGAAGGAATGGGAAGAGTAAACAGAAACCTCCATTATTTCATACGACTGTATCGCTGTCGAGATACGCTCGAGCAGCTAACTCAGTGAGTGGAATAGATGAAAACGACTGCAACAATCCAATTATTCAACATGAACCAAAAAACCTAGAAAGGAAGATTTTTTTCACTGACTTTTGCCACTGAAAGAACTGCATGGTGACGAAGTTCTCGAATAATCCGCATAATAAGGCCTACAGCTCCATCCTAAACCAATGAACATATCGTTATTACTTCAAACAAGACATACGGCAAGAAAAAAGAGAAACATACGTCGCTGAAAACCTTTCTATTGTCATTCAGAACCTTTTCTACAGCACCGGCCTTGTCACCAGACGACTGTGCTGCAGTAGCAAGCGCAACGTACGGATCTCCTACCAATTTCCAGGCTCGTGTCAACGCCGATGACCGACCATTTGGCATGACCACTTTTCTCGAGTACAACAAACTTGCCAAATAAAACCTGTAATTGACATCACCAGTAGCAAGGAATGATACAGAGGTCTAACAACGATTACTATCAGCAGACTTCTTCAAAGCATCCAGCTGAACAACGGTCGTAGCAGAACCAGGTATGAGGATAGCGCTCTCTAGAAGCGAAATGGCACGGCGTAATTCGTTCTGAAGATTGCAGATCGAGAAAGAAATAACAGAACAATTACAGACTGGGTAGAACGGTACTCACACGTCTCATTAGTAGCAGTGCCCCATAGTAGAGATACAAAAGCATATACTTTGATTCGAAATGAACTGTGGCTTGGGCTAGAACCGTACGCTGTTTTCGATTTTGCTGCGCCGAATCCACTGACGACTCTGACGTGTGTGGCGCATTCTGTATGAAGAAGAAATTCGACTAAAAATTCAAGAAATCAGTTACGATATACACCTAAAACTACGGTAACATTTGCGCTAATAAGTTGTTAAGTAAAAGAAAAAACCACGAATGGCGGCACTAAAGAACAACGTCGCAGAACAAACGGCAATCGCATAGTGCATCAACCATAGAGTAAAATGGCTTAAACCCTTAAGGGACGACCATTAATAACAGGCGGAGTCGTGCTGAATCTTCGCGCGGCAGGCGGCCCGATCAACCTACAGGCGGACGGAGCGCATCGTTATCCTCTTTGCAGTTAAGGACTGAACGTAATATAAAGGCATTTTCATAAACGAAGCTCACTATTGAGATTTACACTTCTTAAATTATCAAATAACTACAAAGACATGGCTAAGACCCCATAAAAGATACCATATAACAACTTGAAATATGCTCGTAAGGGGGCGACTTCCTCATTGAAACTAAGACAATTTTACAATTTTACACATGTGGGCGCTGTTTTTCACTTCAAAACCCTTATAAAAGTCACTAGATGATATTCCATTAGTAAACACAATGTCCTCTAAACCCGAAAAACCTATGCTCAAAAAATAAGTTCCCTTAATTTCACTGCGGTACGCGCCAAACACAAATTAGCCCCGGGATGCGACGCCACGCGGCCTCATACAAAATGTACTACGCCGTCCTCAAGGTTTTGAAGTAAGATGAATGTTCAAAAAACCAAGTCAATCAACATGCTGAGAACCGTTGGCCCACGGCCGTCCTTATGTTGTTTGTTTCAAAGTGATTCTAAATCGTTGGCTGCTTACTCTTCAGTCACTCATATGGGTTTTTTGCTTCTGTCGTTAAGGGTATTATTAGTTGGAAGAAAAACAGCAGGATTTATGCTTATGCTAGCCCACGAGTACACTTCTACGTTAATATTTTATGTGATTGGGGAATTTTATCACCGGTGAGCAGCCCGCAGTGACGTGTGCCGTCTCGAGAAACGATGGTACGACGCACTCGTCACTGCGAGGTGCTCGCCGTGTGCGCGCAACGGGCGGCACTAGCGTCGTGGGCCAACGGTCCTCAACGTGTTGAATGAGATGAATGATGAAAAGGAAGAAAACCAATGCAATAGCCGTTATTTTGACGACACGTACAATACGACAGATGAAAGACTGCCAGCTTGAAACAAATGAAGGTGAAAGCCGCAGATCTATAAAACATAGTACCTCATTGACCAAAGCAGTGACGTTTCTGTAGATATACGGTAAAGCTGAATCGATATTGTTTAAGCGGACACAGACAGGCGAAAAGAGCTGAATGCAGAGACGAAACAATGCCCTCGTTCGGGTCAACAAGCAGTCGCATTGCTGACACAGCGAGATCATGCCCTATTTGAGGCTGAAAATAATCGTTTAAAAAAGAGATAACCCAAATCCATTGGCTGGAATTGCGTAGCAAAAACTCACTTCATTCTTTTTCCTCAGACAATAGTATACGGCATTCCTGACGAGGGGAAAAACTAAACATGCGTTAAGGCATTGAAGGAAAAAAATTAATGCCGTTCATAAACATTGCAATATTTGAGATGACAACTTTTCTCCTAACATTGCCTGCTCTTTTCTCCAACACTTCAAAAGGTGACAAGCTGCAGTTATACTGGCTAGATGTCTGATTTTATTAGATTGACCCGAAATTAATGGCGGATTTCAGACCAATTTTTCAAAGTGATACATCTTGGCGAAAATAAACTGCACTAACCCACTAACTCTACTTATCGGATAAAAAATGGAACTCTACACATTTTGCAATAAGGAAGCGCTTTATCGGTTGCATGAAAATTTGGACTTTTGAGGGCGATATAGTTGTCAGAGGCAGTTTCGCCATTGATTTTGTACCTAGAGAAGTCTCGTACCGGAAGTTGCCAAGATAAAAAAGGAGTAACTGGTAGCCGAGGTCTATCTAGCAAGTACGCTGCATCCGCCAGAATTTCGTCGGCCCCATGCCGTAGTGATATTCTGAGTCGTTCGTACTGAACTAAGAGAGAGAGAGAGGAGGGAGGGAGAGAGAGAGAGAGGGGAGAGAGAGGAAGGGAGAGAAGGAGGAAGAGAGGGAGGGAGGGAGAGAGAGAGAAGAGCAGATCTGAGATCTCCTGAGATTTAAATTACTTACCCGCAGAAATTATGAAATCATATTAGGCGCCTTAATATAATTACACGATTTCGGAATAGCGTACTGTTTAGTGATGCAGCGTATCGGGAAGCTAGGCGATGAACAAGGTGCTGGTTCGATCACTTCATCCAACATTCCTGCATTTAACTCAAAGCCTATGAACGCCTTAGCTCAGCTATAGCCAAGATTGCACTCTCTTGCCATCAACTGACAAACGTTTTAGCCCGGCTTTCTTCAGGACCGCACGTAAAACCGTCTCGACCAGCATTCAAGACACTCATAAAGAAGACAAATTCCTCACGCAAGAGCCGGAGCAAGGCGTGAAATACTCAAAAACCTTCATGAAAAAGGAGGCGAGGGAACGAAAAGACTGCAAGGAGTGCTGTAATCCGCCACGTAAATGAGGCCAGAAAGTCTATGTAGTAAGAAGTTGGGAAAAAAAGTTCGAGTATCCGAGGAGAAAAGTCGTGTAAAAATAACCCATGCAGAAATCTAAACGGTATGAAATCTGAGAATGGATTTCTGCTAGAAAAAATTGTAGGAAAAATAAAATCACGGAAGCTACACTAATTTCCGCACAATCTAACATCTGCCATCCTCAAGCCTTTGAATGTGATATTTGACGAGCTTGCTTCGCTTTTAGCTTTTACAATCGAAAAATGCAGTATAAATGCGATGACGGGACTAACCGATATCCGGAATCAATTTCAAATGTTCTGCAACCATACTGCCACTCTCAATGAAATGCTTGAGAAACTCTACGGCTCGATCGGCCCCTTGTTCGTTGTTTCTTGCAATTGAGTTGTCATATAATGCCTTGATAGCGGCCATCATTGCGGCCTAAATATCTATGTAATTCACGCAATAGAAACGGACAAACTATTGAGCTAGCCATAGGTCACTACTGGACGCAAGAAAGAGAAGATCCAGGCAACTTACAGATCCAATCCTTGAGTTACAATTGGTGAGAAAGTGTTCGATTTCACCAGGTCTTCGCTCGAAAACTTCTTTATACTTGCGTGCAAGTTCAGCCACTCTCTCTGGAGCCGTCTCTTAACGAATCAATCATAACTCTCCAAGATGAAAAGGACATCTAGCATAGTTACGAATTGGTTACAATGCATAAATAAACGTACCATCGCTCTCAGGAATTTCATTGATGATCTTCAGCAGTCCTTCGATGTTCGGCATGTCCGTGAACAGCTTTGCTATGATAGCGCTCATTCAGTGAAATTACCTTTTGAGTAACCTAGAAATTTATTTACATAATTTACAAACAAGAATTAAAACCACAACTCATAATCGCACAAATACAAACGGTACATCATCTCGAACAAAAAGGAAGAAGAGGCCTTCAAGAATACAAGAGCTCGTCTTCACCAAAACACTTCAAGTAGTCGGAAAGTTGACCAAAAACTTGGGTAATTGAACAATGGACTAGTCACTGTGGGCAAACGCTCCCACACAGTTGTGCATAGAAAGTAATTTTTGACTCAGCTTGTCATACATCTTATCGAGTTCTTCCTCGCTTTTCTCACATCCGCTCTTGTCGAGGTTATAGAGGGCCAGATGGAGATTCGTAACCTCTTCGTGTTCCCTCTTCATCGTCCTCATCTTTTCCATCTGCTCATCAGTAAGCGCTCGCATCTGCCCATTTCGGAATTCTTCAAGGAGCTTCAACATTGAGTGTTCAAGATCATCTAGATCGGGATCAGAATGCTCGACACGAAGTAGTTCTCTGTGTGCGGGGTTAGACTCCGTGACCAACGACTCTTCCAACGATCCTGCTTTCCACTCATACAGTGGAGCGCCACTCTCGTATCCTTAATTAGTTTAAAATAGAAAACAAGAAAAAAGCACGCTTACATTTCAGATGATAAGAATTACTATAAGACTGCTCAAAAGTGAAAGAATTTTAGAACTTCGAAATCAAATCGTTCGTCTCGGAAGCACTTTTATACTAGAAATCAATAGCCATAGAGCTACGTGCCCCTTAAAAGGCAATCTTTGTGGTACGTATCACCCCAACCGGTTGAGTCCCGCGGACCCACGCTGGGCGCGTTTGACTCCACCCCCTTGCCTCGATTAGTCGCCAACTACAGTACCATTTTTCGCTGCAAGATGGCATGAGGATTAGTCCAAAATTTAGTTGCGGGTCCTGCAACGAAAAGCAGTACTGCAGTGACGACTGATTGGGGCAGAGGAGGCGGAGTCGTTCTTACGCTGGGAGTGTTGTTCGCCAGCGTGGGTCCGCGGAAGTCAACCGACTTCGTGATGTGATTGCCTCCCGAAAAAAGACGAAATCTAGCCATGTTTTATTTGAAAGGTAGGTGAGCATCATAGTTACTAGTAATCATGCTATCGCTTATCTGAAGAGGTGAACTTTTGAGCAAACCCGTGCACACATTTCGATACTCACGGTACAAAAGTTATGGTCCATTAGAATCAGTTTTGACAGTTTCGGGACCGTGGGCCCGCCTCCTCTGCATCTCTAACCTTCGGCGTGGGAACGAACATATTGAACGTATTACTGTTTTACTTCAAATGTGTATTATTGTCATCTTCCTATTTATAACAGCATGATATATCTACATAAAACATAACAGAAATATCGACATCAACAGATTTGAAATAATACGATATCACATTCGATGCGTTCCCACGCTGGAGTCAGAGATGCAGAGGAGGTGGACACACGGTCCCGAACGCGTCAAGCGCCTTACGCCCTTTTAAAGCAGCCTTGTCTCCTGCTTTGGAAACCGTAGAATAGAATGAAACTGCAGAAAAATCAGTTCGCCTACTCTCTGTTGACTACTGATTACTAAAAGAGAACTAACTTCTGTGCGACTCTGGTCGTCAGAGAGGGTAAAATTCAGGAAGAAAAGGGTTAATCGAGCCAAACAACACCTACCTATATCTGAGGGGGCTCCAAATCCGTTCATTCCGATGGTTTTCATTTCGAACCAATCATCCACCGAGTCAGAAATCAACAGCTTATCCGGTCGTTGAAGTACGCCGCCTTCCTCACATAACACCGGCTTCGGCTTGTCTTCCTTCTTATCGTCCGACCGGGTGAATCGATGAAGGAAATGCGAGAACGACGTTGCCGTGTCTTTCCGCTTTGATTTCTGATCTTCTACCAATTTTCGGGTCCATTTTTTGTCCCTGTCAGCATCGAAATCCTCGATTTCGATCTCTATCGGAGGCACAGAAGCCGTCATCGGCGTGGAAAACGACAGTCGTTCGCAATACCCACCTCCTTCGGCATTCGGGTTATCGTCAGGTATTGGTATACTCACTTCACCAGAAGCTGAATGGCTCGTATCCCGAGACATCCCAAAGCCTATAGGAGGGCAGTATAAGAGTTCGAGATAGTCTAAATACGAGGACTTTCAGATGAGAAAATCTTGAGAAAATGCTCGGGCCTTGACTATTGAGGCGACACCTATGGCACCAGAAAAAGCTACGTAGATCACTTCGGTCAATCAATAGCGAACCCTTGATAAATCAATCAGTATGTAGAACAAGGGACGAAATCTTACAAAGTAAACAAGATCAATAATTATTTTTTGGCTTACGGTAAGGCGCCTGTGTACGCAGAGGTGATGCGTCCCGCATTTTCAATTTGACGACAGCCACTTAACTTAGGGGAGGGAAGAGCAATGGCCGAGTGGTTAGTGGTGTTCGGCGCTGCTCGACGAGTGGCCGATCGGAGATCCCCGCAGTCTCGGGTAATAAATCAGCGAACCCCCCAAGGAATGCCTTAGTTTGGCTATCTCTAAGGTTGCAGAAGACGATCTGCCGGACTAGTTTTCTACGACGTTCATGGAGAAGACGAGATTATCAAGCATGCGATGAGTTCGAAGGGACAGATCGAATCCTAGAAGTGCTGGGATTTGACTGAGACGGTTTTTACTGCGCAGGAGCGGTTAGCAGCGGTACTCGGGAATACGCTGTTTACCTGAATTTTGTAGTAGGAGGAACGCGAGAAACCGGTGGAGGCTGTTTGTTGTGATGGGAAATCTTGATGTCGACCAATGTTTATGATGGGAGTATCAACCAGAAGTGCATACTTGGCGTATTTTTTTATCGAGCGAGCCAGGAACGTGTACGGCGCAGCGGTTAGAGGTGCTCTAAGACATCCACGTGGTCGACTAGTCGACGGTTGATGGTTCGATCCCGCGCCTCGGTTTACTAGGCCTTCCATCGCTCTTTGGTCGCTGAATTGATACTACTTTTGTCTGGAAGGATAGTAGCACCGACTCGATACAGCGGCAGGCTACCGCGAGCCATTGTGTAGGCCAAATATGCATTAAGTCACTTCCAGCGATGATAAATAAAGACGAATGCATGGTGCATCCCTTGAGAATTGATCAACGTCGAGGGCTATATGATTTTTATTTTCCATACCAACCAAAATCTTTATCATTTTGTCACGAAAGTATTTGGCTTAGTAACTGCGAGTAAAGCTAACCCTTTCGGGACCGTGGACCCACGTCCTCTTTACCATTAAGTGGCAACCCTGGACGGTCTTTACCACCTCCTCTCCATCTTCAATTGACAACTCTGGACAGTCTGCTTCATCTTCTCTGCATCTCTGACCCCCAGCGTGCTGCGTCCAATAATCGTACGCTGAAGGTTGGAGATGCAGTGGAGGTCGAGCAGACCGTCTAGAGCTGCCAGTTAGAGATGCAGGGACCGTGGGCTCCACGGTTCTGAAAGGGGTAGAGAAGTTTCTGTAAAAGTTCTCGCTTCCACGTTCAGTGAAAAACGAAATTAATGGCACGTCAACCACTTTGAAACAAGGTGGCGAGTTGGCAGACTTATTGGCTCATCAGAGAGAAGTGAGAACAGGAAGAGTAGAGCTGTGTCTCACTTGAAAGGGTGTCCCCTAGATATCTTATTTTCAGAAGTGAGAAGACTACAATTTTTTCCTACTCTGCTGGTTTTCTGTAGCAGTGTTGTGATGTGATTGCTATATATCCACTGAAGTCAGGGGATATGCAAAACTCTGAAGCTTGGACGAGACAAGGACAAAATCATTGTGTTGGTAGAGCTGATTCTACCCAGATTCCTAGCCGTACTAAAGCCTTCCCAGGTGTTCATGACATAGAGTCGCCGATTTTCGATGGATGTTAAGGAATAAAACGATCCAGCTCAAGTTTGTCCTAACATAAAATGATTGCTTCGAAATCGCTGGGTGCAATTGTTATGGCTAAGATACTGGTTTTATGTTAACTCCTCAGATGGTGATCTATCAGATTGAAGAGAAAGTTCTGGGACACTTGTAAAAATCGTAAATCTGTCCACGAATTCCAAACAAAACAATGATAAATATTCTTCAAAATAGAAGCCATCGTTTTCTACGAGTTTCTGTCATCAGTTCGCCAAGCTTCGGATGTGGTCGAATTACTATTCCTTCGAACACTTGACGACGGTTCATCTTCCGAAGCGGAGCTTCGTTGTTCAACTTTGTTGGACGTCCTGAATGAGGCTTATTTTTGAGGTCAATATCTCCGCCATTAAAGCGTTCGTTTGTTCTGCTTTCCCCTTCAACTTCGTTGATTTTATTGACTGCAACTCGCTGTGAAAAACCCTTTCCACAAAGAGATGACGCACTCAAAACAAATTTGAATTGCATCGTTGGACATGGCAGAAGCTTGTAACAAAGTGACATCAAGGAGGATTAATATTTAGGCCTTCAGGGGAAAATCTCAAGTAAGAAATCGTAAAATTTCCATGCTATACAAAGGAGTTATCTCATGCTTATCAAAGTGCCCCAGAACTGTATTTCCAGTCATGGTATTTCATGCGAACATAATATTGTTGATTACTTGGAATTGTGAAAAGAATGGCACATCGACTACATCGTGTGTACTGTACAGGAATGAATTCCGCGTCTTTTCAAATCTACGGAGGTCCGATGATTTCTTCCGCATTTCCACACTTTTGTTAAATCAGCTGCTATTCGATTAAGTAGACCAAAAAATTAGCAATAAAATCACCATCATGGGCAATGATATGTGACCATTTTCTGTGCCAAGATTGAATGCCTTCTTGGCAGAATGAATGAGGGTGGCGGTCAAAGAAGTTGGTGAGGCCGTTTTTGAGGTGGTCGTAGTATTTGAATTGTTATCTTCCGCAAATGCTGCTTTAGGGAGCGAAAGAGAGAATAATCCAATGGAGCTATCAGGGCTATAAGGTAAATGTGTCACCGTGGTCCAATCCAGTTTAGTCCAAAAACCAAAAAAAATCCGTGGTCCACAATTTGGCAAGTCGACTTCACTATGTAATGTCGAGCGTTATCCTGGAATGGTCGCGCTGAGTTGTTCCCGACACTTCGGTCGTTCCTTAGTTGATCCCCGTTGCGGACGTCGACGCTATCTGCTAGTCGTTGAGCAGTTCCCAGTACGGCATGCTCTGCCAGTCCTAGGAGATTGAGAGCATAATCTTACAAGGTTTCGATAGAGCTGGCGGGTCCGGCTGCTAGTATCTCAGCCTAGCATCCTAATATCGTGCTAGTATCCCAGTATCCTTTCCCCTGGCTAAAGTTACAAGAATGTTCTCCAGCATACCAAAGTCCTATGGCAATAACTCGATTCGGAATAGCAACACTGATGAAACGATTGTGTGGACGAAATTATAGAACGACCCAACAAACCGGCATTTCGTGTTCGGAAGCTGCAGTCGGCAATAAGTTAAACCCGATTCTGTTCAGAATTCCCAGAAACCGTTGCTGAATCATAGGCTCCCCGGGATGGTTTCGTAACCTGGCAATCCCGTGATTCTGCTTCTCGCGAAACTTTCATTCAGCTCGTGTAAACATCCGAATTCCCGCGGTCGATTGTTGACAAATTTTACCATTGAGCAAATAATCTCGATTCCTCGCTGAGCCGACACGAGGTTGTTAGCAATACAGTTCATTCAGTATAAAATAATGAATGAAGGATAACGCTCTCGGCGTTGATCAATCCCTGAGGCGTTGATCAATCGCTATGCATTCGTCTTCATAATTTATTCAGCTGTTAGAGAGTTTTGCCATATACACCGGATTTATCAACCAGAAGTGATAAAATTAGATGACTTTGGTATTAATAATCAATCAGAAATGATTTTATTTGACCGCCACCTGCGATGTTATGATGTTACAATGTACCCAATAGTGTAGAGTGCTGTGCAAACGGATTCGAACCTAAATCTCACTCTTTCCGGGAGCGCATGCTAACCGTTGTACCACTGACGCAAAGGTCTTTGCACAGCACTCTACACTATTGGGTATATTGTAACTTTGGTGTTGTTTAATTGCGCCATTTTCTGCGAACATTTTGGTATACATTTTGTCTGTTTTGAGATAGAGCTGTCTTGGGAAGAAATTCGTTTCCCACTCATGAGCGATGGCGCGCAGAGGAAAATGCTAGTGAAGCGGCGCAAAGATCTAAGGAGCTTCAGGCGATGATACAGCCGCAGAAAGAACGGCTAGGAAGTGGTTACCGAAGTTCGAACTGTAGAGAACAGTTTGGAGGATCAGTGGCACTCGGGCTGTCCACAGGAAGCTCCATTAACCTTTTAGGGCGTTGTCAGATAGGTCAAGTAATGCTGCTCTTCGTGACTCGATTCGACAAGATTCCATTGATTGTGTAGCCCTTTGAGGACCATGTGAGACGTTTCGTCCCACGCCGCCCGACGCCAGATTTCACTTAGCAATTATGATGGCGGCGATCTTGTAAGAAGGCGGAAGAGAGAGCGTGAATGTCATACAGGCAGAACTGTCTGCCGGAGCGCATACAGCGCAGTGGTTAGGTGCTCTGCGTCGCATACACGGTCAATGGTTCGATCTCGCGCTCATGACTCATTGAGCCATCATCCATCCGGGATCTAAATTGGTATAACACTAGTTTAGGGAAATAGCAGCACTGATTTACATACATCGCTAGGTGAGAAATTCTCGAGCGAAGTCGTTTGAGTGGCATTGTAATGCAATCGGCAAAAGCATTTTTATCAAACCAGTCTTGTTATGTAATTGTTTTCTCATAACCTTCTCATTCTCGTAGAGTTAGAACCTCTGGCTTCCTACATTGGTGGCTCAAACCCAGGACCCACTCTCCTCAGGCTCTTTTCCCTTTTCTCAATTTTCTCACGGTCTCACTCAGCTACTGTAACACCGGCGTCGCGTATCGTGAGAGTGAAGGTGCTCGTGGGAACGCAGACGCAGACGCAGACAGCACGACATTGTCGCACAGAGACGCAGATGCCGCGCCCTCAGAGTGCTGCTCCAGCGACGGCGCGACGCCGTCTGCCTATTAGCGCTTGTCTCTCAAAGGGTTAATCTTGCGCCTAGCTTCCCTAGCACTTTCCCCTGCGCGCCATTCGTGCATGAGCAGCAACCAAATATGTTCTCAAGACAGCTCTATCTTAAAGAAAGCACAGGCAAGCTGTACACCAAAATGTTAGCAAGGAAATGCGCAATTGTATAAAGCCAAAATCTAGCAGATGTAACTAACTGGTTGATGAACTTCATGCTTTTTATTCTGATGCCAAAACTTATGGAACGACTCAATAGCTTCGTCCGGGTAATTGGATACAGATCTGTCCCTTACAATCACTGGGGCGGCCTACAACTGTATCAGTTCAGTGCTGCTTATCCTCCCAGTCTGGTGCCAATCTACCGAGCATGGAGGGACTGGACCTTGTGGGATGGAGAGGACTCTAACCACTGTGCCGCACTGGCTCTCGGTACTTTGGCGAGTACTGCCCTTCTTCAGAGCCTGGAAGAGTCAAATCAATATGCAATCTACTCAGTCAACCACTTTCATAACTCGAAGCGAATTGATATCGATGCATGTAAATGTTTGATCCTATAGTAAACGGATTCTATCAGCTCCTAAGGGATGACGTGTTCCAGATGAGGTACACAATTGTTTGGAGGCTTTTCTCGCTGCACAAGACTTTTCACCTAGACATTTGGTAGTCATTTGAAAGCGCAAATCTTTGCGACCTCAATAATATATTTGATTATTGGAAAGGTCTTTTTATTTAAGGTGCAGCAACGGAATTATAAATTAAGTTTCACACTCAGTTTGCTTTATTTGCTCGGCTGAGGCTTGTATATGGCCGTTTTCCAAACACTTACCGGTCATTCAATAGAGCGAATCTCGAGGATTTCGATGCTGTAACTAGTTTTCTGGAAGGTTATGATATAACGCTATAAGAGCGGAAAGACGATTACGTTTCGCACTCAATGTTTCTATGTACAGAAGAGTTATCCATGCACGAAAAACAAATGACCGCGCAGAGGAAAGTATGGATATTAGATAAAGGATAAAAGGCTAAAGCTCTCGGCGTTGATCAATTCCTGAGGGATGCGCCATGCATTCGACTTCAATTTTTAACTTCGTGTGAGGTGATTGAATGCATATCCGGCCTTTTCAATAATTCGCGGTGGCCTCCCGCTGAACCGAGTCAGTGCTGCTTATCCTCCCCGACAAGTCTGAGACCTGTCTGGTACCAATCTACCGACCCGCGAAGGGATGGATGGCTTGGTGAGCCATGAGGGCGAGATTGAGCCAGTGATCTCGTGTGCGACGCAGGGCACCTCTAACCACTGCGCCACATGCGCTCCCAGGTGATATCAGAATATTACAAAAACCCTAAGGTTTTACTCTCGAAAGTGAGAAAAAATCCCAAGTGATTAACGAAATATGCGCGTCCTTGCGAGTTGCGTTGCGCGATCGGTCTGCTGCCGTCTCTAAAGGATTAAATGACTCCTTAGACCACATGCGCCAGACCTGATTTGTCTGTTAGTCAACCCTCGAAAGATGTGGAAGGCTTGGTGGGATCAGCGCAGGGCGGGGAATTGAACCCGACACCCCCTGGTGTGCACTATAAGTCAGCATTCACCGTTGCGCTAGACGCCATCCCCGAATCACCACTGATTCCACGCAAGCAGTAAAACCGCGAGATAGAAAAATTGGTCGGCGACGCGTCTTCGAGCGTGGTTCGACTCTACTCCTACCGTAATGTGCTCTCCGCACTTTTGCGGACCATAATTTACAGACGTTGTGAATTTTCTCGTAATTGTTTACCGCGAAGCTCTCGCTGCTTTCGTACCGAACGTGCTTTGTGGTTTGTCTAGAGCTCTGAATAGTCATATATCCAAGGATCCGAGTGATTTGCAAAAATTTTGCTCCAGGCGGGGTTGAACCCGCGTTTCACCAATGCGCGGTGTCCCGCATGGGTGGAACTCGGCTTCAATCGCCCGCCTGGGATAGCAAGCTCATCAAATCACTCGACATTCTTGGATTTCTAATAATCACATCGTTTTCTTGTGTTTCTACTGCTTCTTTGTAGCGTTATATGTTTGAAACGTTTCTAAGATAATTTGGTGGCAAGCAAAATTCCGACCCCAGGCGGGAGTCGAACCAGGGTTTCATCATACCGGAGGCGCATGCTACCACTACACCACCGAGGCACCGTCTCGCTACCTCTTATTCGTCAATGTCACTATCATGCAGCTGTGGTGTAGTGGTAGCACGCGCCCTACATATGAGTGAAACGCGGGTTCGACTTCCATCTGAGGTCGGATTTTGCAAGCCTTTTGATTCTCTAAGGTGCCTTTGAATCACGTCGTTGCTTTAAGAGCTGTAAAATGAGGAATTCTTGTGGTCTGGAGTGGTTTTATTGATTGTAGATCACCAGCCCAGTTGTACTTCAGTTGTTCAGGTTAACCGATGATGAATTGAGAGAGAAAATGGTCGACACCTCGGAACTATTGCTTTCGTTGGATCACATCAAATACAGGAAAGCGGGTGATGGACGGTCGCCGATTGGACGACTCCTACTATACAAGTACGACTTTTACTGGTCTTCCTTTTGTCAAACTTGAGGCTCATTTTGGCCCTTAAAATCGGAACTTTTTCTTCGAAATTTTAGCAGTCGTTTGAAAGCATAATTTTCAAGGATTCCGATACTTTATTTGATCTCCAAAACGGCCATCGAAGTGCGTTGTAGCCAGAAATAAAATTATGTTTCACTCTCAGTTTGCCTTATTTGCTCAACTAAAGATTGTGGATCGCTTTTTATTGGACAGCGCTAAACTCATTCGATAGGCCAAATCTCGGTGAATTTGAAGCTACAATTGGTTTTTGAAGAGCTGCTCATAGCGCACTGTGAGGGCAAAAATAAAACTGCGTTTCACAGTCCGGAGTTTTCTTTTTACATAGGAGTTATATATGCACAGCGCATGTGGCGCAGTGGTTAGAGGTGCTCTGCGTTGCATACGAGGTCAGTGGTACGATCTCGTGCTCATGGCTCACCAAGCCATCCATCCCTCCGGGGTCGGTAAATTGGTACCAGACTGGTCTCAGACTTGTCTGGGAGGATAAGCAGCACTGACTCGGTTCAGTGGGAGGCCACCGCGAGTCATTGTAAAGGCCAGATATGCATTCAATCACCTCAAACGAAGTTAAAAATTGAAGTCGAATGCATGGCGCATCCCTCAGGGATTGATCAACGCCGAGAGCTTCATCCTTTTATCCTTTTATATATGCACAGAAAGGACATAAACTTGTACACAAATCATGTCATATCAGGGTAGTGCAAGGAACCTAAAGTGTTTCTCGAAGCTAAGGAAAAAAAGAATACGTTTCGGGATATGAAGGAGCAAATGAACATTCGACGTCCTTCGCTCTGCAGGAGTTTTCGTAGGAGTGTTAGTGATCATTTGAAACCTTGAATCTTCTGGCTAGAGCCGTACATGGCCGGTATTTAAAAAGATCCTTTTATAACATTGTAAAGTTCAAAATAAATTGTGTTTTAAATGCGCATATTTCCCGCAGGGTAGAGCTCTTTTCTTGAAATATTGGTAATCATTCGATAGCGTAGGATTCAAAGATTCTAACGCTATGCTATTGTTCTGGAAAGGCCGTTTCCACCTGCAGGGCAGAAGGGGAAATAAGATCAAATTCACATACCCGGGCAATTATTCAGAAAATATTTCTCGAAACTCTAGATTGGACGACCGACTCTAATACTAAAAGGTTATCTCTACACCTTCATGTGCTTTTCGTGTTTACAGTGAAGCATTAGATGAATTGCGGAGCTGATGTGAAACGTGATTTTATTTTCAACCTTACAGTGATATTAAGGGGCCTTCTCGAAAAACGACCGCGTACAACTCTAGCCAGAGGTTCAAGCTTTCGAATGATTACTAACGCCCCTGATGAAATATTTTGTAGTCGAGTTTCATTAGTTTCCTTATAACCATAAAAGAAGCACTTTCCATAGCGCACTGGCGAAAATAAAATACGTTTCACATGCGGAATTTTCTTTGCACATAGGAGTTATTAATGCACAGAAAGTGTGCAAACTTGTGGGGAAAATCATCTTTTATCTGAGTGGTACGAAACATCTAAAGCATTCCTCGAAGAAAAAAATCCTTTGTTGAAGAACGGAAATTGCGGGCCACTAACAAGATCGGCTTATGCTGCCGTTCGCAAAGAAAATAATGCTCGTCAGATCTCTACCTTTAAATAAGACAATAGGGAAAAAAGGCTAAATCTTTCAATAATTTGATTTTTTCCCGGTTTTTCGTAAGGAATATAATTTTTTCGCCTGAAACTGAAACATTATGAGCCTCATATTTTCGTGGTTTTGTGGAATTTTTGTTTAGAAATGCATGAATAATAGGGTTTTATTGAGTAATTCCTATCAAAATGTTGATGTAATGTCGTTAGGGAGCACGTGGAATGGCGAGATAATGCCGGACCTGAAGTCCTCTATGTGAAGTTTATGCAGATCAAAGGTCAGGTCATATCTTTGGCTTCTGATTATTGAAATGATTTTTGATTTCCTGCTCTTTCTTTATAAAGCTTTAGCTCGAGTCTAGCTTTTCTTTTACAAAGAAATCCAAGTTTATTTGTGATTGCCGAGGTTAATCGATAGCCTATTATGAAACTTATGTTATTGTATTAGTTCAATGGCTCAACTTCTCTCTCTCCCAGGTCAACGTGTTTCACCACCAAACAAGTCGAAGGTTCAATTACAGCTGGTGCTTCAAAATGATGATCAAGCAACTTTCGTCTTCCTCAATCCCACGTTAAACAAAGAAGAACTCGTTAAAGAACGTGATCTTCTGAAGGAAACGCTACAACAAGCTCTCATTGCTCATCGACAGAGAGTCAATCAGGTTGGTCTTGTCGATGATATCCTATTATCTGTTGTCATTAGTTAATCACAGAGAGAATTTTGTTCTAAACTCGTTTTAATGTGGCAAAGTTCGATTGCCTTCTTCCTGTTAACATTGGAAATTGAATGCTCTCATTCCGTATGGGAAGGTGTTAATCTTGAAAGGCACAAGGTTTTTAGAGTCCTTTCCCGCTGAACAGAGCTTCTTCGTCGAATCTTTTATTAAGTAATCGAAAGATTAAGTCTCGGCGATTTCGCTATTGCGCTTAGTCTTTCGAAAAGCGGTTTTTCATTGCGTTTTAGCAGAGGGATTAAATTTATTTCACACTTGATTGCTTTGTTTACTCTATGGCTGTCTATGGACGCTTGGACTTCCGAACGTCATTCGAATGCTCAAATCATGGCGATTCTGAAGCCAAAATTGATCTTCAAGGCCTTCATAGAGCGTTCCAAGAGCGCAGAAAAGATTACGTTTCAAATCTGAAGTAGTTCCGCCTCGCTTCAAACGTCGTAGTCGTTTATCTGGCTATATGACATGGGAATGAAGCTATCATAAAGGTGAGAGCACTCAAGTCTGTCCGTAGTTGCTATATCTTCCTAGAGATCGATGGCTCTGTTGTTCCGATGACTTCGCTTTCTAGAGCCGTTATGTCATGTTAAAACTTAAGTCTTAGGGTTACTGAAGAAGAAGTCGCCAAAATGTCAGCCATCGATTTTGAAGAAGACATAGGAGATATACAAGATCACGAAAGCTTGAAACTTAAGAATACCTTGTGAGATATTGCCCATTTTCATTTTACACGTCAGACTTTGGTGAAAGCTGGTCTTTCAATTCGTGATGATTGTTATTACTTCAATGAATGAGTGTCAGGCGACGTAATCTGATGTTTAGGAGAACCATTTGATTCTTTTTTATGCATTTATTACGCATAATTCGTTATCACTATTTATTATGCGAATCACAGCGCAATCATTGTTTGCAGTGGTTTTCGAACATTTAACGTGTTTCCTTGCTCCTAAAGATTTTCCTCTTCTCTATAAACGTTGTATCAGGTTGGAAAGAATGTGCTGGGACGCTTGTAAGAAATTGGAAATTTATGCATGAGCATGACTTCCAAACAGCAATGATAACTATTCTTCAAAATAAAGGCCATCGATTTCTACGACTTTCTGCCATCGGTCCGCCAAGTTTCTCATGTGGTCGAAGTCGGCCATTCCTTCGACTTCGAATCAAAGATCTCTTAGCGTGTTATTCAATTCTGTTGGACGTCCTAAACGAGGCTCATCTTCGATGTCAGGATCTCCGAGATTAGAGCGTAGAAACCAGCGTTCAACAACAGATTTGCTTATTGTGCCTTCCTCCTCAGAATTGTTGGTTGCATCGACTACAACACGCTGTGAAAGGCCATTTCTCCCACTGACTCAACAAAACGCGAACTTCGACTGTGTCGTTGGACATGGCGGAAGCTAGTAACTAAAGGCAAATTAATACGAGTAATATCTAGGCCTTCAAAGAGGAAATCCCACATAAGAAACTGTGAACTCCCATGATATTCAAGAGGCTTATCTCATTGTTACTAAAGTGCTTCAGAACTTTTTTTTTCTAACCATGGTAAAATGCCGGTGGAGACTATTCCTCTAACAATCATTGAGTGTAGCCAAGCTGAAGGCGTTCGCAGATTGACTGCAAAAGAGTGTTGGTAGAAGGGATCGAACCAGCGCCTTATTTATCACTTTGCTACTATCGAACTGTATTACTAATCACTGCGCATACATCGTATTGTTTTAGTTAGCAGCTGCAAATGAACAAGATGTCAAACAGACGGAACTCCGGGAAAAACAGCGAATACTTGGGGAAAACAAGCATCTCGACCAGCTGTATACACATCTTGTGGCGTCGAAATTGATTAGTGCTCAGGAATTTTGGACCGACTACTTCACCTCTGTAAGTGCTCATCTTGAATCTTTTCCGGGACGGTGAGGATCGTTTCTGATTCTCATCTTTTTGAGTTCTTTTTCTCCGGTTTTTTTCTTTTTTCAGTTTCACTTTCTCGTTTTCTATCTTTCCCAGAGTTTGATTAGTCATTTGAAAGCTTGAATCTTGGCGATTTCAAAACTGTGCTTGGTTTCTGAGAGGCCCTTCCCAGTATGCTGTAGCAACGAAATTGAATTTGTTTTAGACTCGTAGGATTTAGTTGCGCGGTTAGGGTCTAAGAATAGGTTTTTATTAATGTCGGCTAATATAGTCCAATACGATTGTGGAACTGAATTTCGTTTGTGGATATGCCCTCATAGGATGTTTCAAGAGCAAAATTAAAGTAAAGTTTCACTTTTTCAGTTTCAGTTTCATTTTTTGGCGCATAAGAGATTTATTTACACGGAGTATAGAGCGTGTAGAAAAAACCATGTAGTATCAGAGTCATACAAGGAACTTTGTCTTTTTCCGAACGAAGAAAAAACCTTTATTCACGGACGGAAATCGCGTCGCTTGCGAAAATCGACCAACTGCCGTCTGGAAAGGGTTCAAATTTCATGTACATAGTTCCTTTCTCTGTCTATCTCCAGCATTGACCTTATCTTTTGGTCTCATAAGTCAATAAAATATCTTCCAGTCTGGTGTCTTGGAGGACAAACCGGGTGTTAGCGGTGCGTTCCTGTCGAATATCGTTCAACAGGAAGGCACAAATGGTATTAAGCTCAATTTGAATACGGAAATTATTCAAGCAGTCTTCAACACTTATCCAGCCGGTAAGGATTGAATTTATTGTATGGGTCGCGTGATTATATCAATATTTTTTATGGTAATATCGGTGAAAGAGTGGTGTTAAAACAGGCTCAGGTAGTGCAACGGATTATAGCACGCGCTCCCGGATAGAGTGGGATACGGGTTCGAGTCCCGCCTGCTGGAGAAGTTTTGACACATCACTCTACTTCATTGGCTATAAAGATAGTGCATACAATTGAAATTGGGATATTTAGTGGAGAAGAAGCATTTGGAACTGGTTCCCCACGAAATGACCGAGACGCAATTTTGGACGAAATTTTTCCAGTCGCACTATTTCCACCGTGAAAGAGAGGTGTTGAATTTTTATATCCACATCGAACCATTATCGAAATCTACTCAGTAGTCTAGTTGAATTAAGTTTTCTTGAGGTTCTGCCAAACCCAAATGATCCATTTTCTGACTGCGTTAGGCTGGATGAAGCAGAAATGGAGAAACTTCAAAATAGTGGAATCTCTCGTAAACGTTTCGACCTCGATCATCTTAACGACAATATTCTGAAGGATTTTGGAGTAATTTTTACTTTACTATGTTTGCTTTCTATGCTATCTTTTGATGACTGCATATATGTAAAGCCTTAAGTCGCTTTATTGTTAAGAAGCCCGACACAGTGAAAGGACGCCAAAAGAATACTTTGGTTCGGCGTTGCAACTATCTATCAGAGAAGATACTGACGGCTTTGAAACCTCTATCGACCACAGATTCGTCCAGTGACGCACCAAAGTCAACCGGCTTTGCTGTGCTGAACGTAAGTTTTCTTATTCTAAGTATGATCTTCAGGGCTACAACATTGCTTGGCTGTTTTCTGGCTTCCTTCTTGCTTATTAACCCGGCGACGTTGATAGTGACCCTCAACTTTTTAGAAGTCTTTTTCGCTGAAGGAAGCTTTTTGTTGAGATTGTAGTAATTACTCGAAAACTTACATCTTAAAGCCCCTTAAGGGAGGAAGTCTTCATAGTGCGCTTTAGAAGCCAAAAAAGATAACCTTCACTTTAAAAGTTTTCTTCGCACATAGGAGTTTTATATGCACAAAAAGTATATGAGCGTGTAGAGGAAATCGTGGAATATCGGAGCGATAGAAAAACTTAGGGGTTTCTTCCTTACGAGAAAAATTTTTTTATTAAATACGAAAATCGCGCGTCACTGGCAAAAATCGATCAGCAGTCGGTCGAAAAGGTTGATAGCTCTTGTAATCCTTTTGTTTCAGATCTTATCGGTTAGAACTTCTATAACGCATTTGATTTTGCTTTCTTTTGAGAGGTTAATCGAAGAAGACGAAGGCCGATTGGAGTCGAATGAACTAGAGGAGGAAAGTGAACAACAAGACTGCGAAATCCTTAACATCATAGCCGATAATCGAGGAGTTGACGTAAGGTTTATTGAGTATTTTCTCTACAAACATGACATTTTGACCACTAGAAGCTTAGGCTTGAACTTCGGGTCTTCGTTTTATCTCATATATTTGAAAAAGAAGCGATTGGACTGCACATTGCCGCTCCTTTGTAACATTAAAAATATGCTTTCTAGAGGTCCTACCCACCTGCTGAAGCCTCAAATTATAAGGCTATTGTGCTGTCGTTATTAGAAAGCTCTTCTGATGAGGTATCTTTTGGTATGAGATTGATAAACTCTATCAGGTGTTGTAACTTTTAGCACCCAAATTCCTTGTTTAGGATATTTTGATTCCTGAGTATGAGGAACTGGATGCTCTCGATATGGAAGAGATTGATATGGTAAGACATTTTGGTAGTGTTGAGCCTTTTTCGTTGTTCTCACAGTCATCTTCACTCTTAAGAATGGCACTGACGGCGAACCAGCAAGTGGTTGCGGTGACCCATCAGATTGGGGCTTATCTCCCTCCCAACTCAATGAATTACGAGCTGTTCACGATGCAGTTGCTGAACTTTTGAAGCATTTTTGGTTGTGTTTTCCACCGATAACTCCGGAACGTGAAGACAAGGTGGGTTCTTACTGTGGAATGTCTGTGGTATATTTTGAATGGCGCTTCAAGTTCTTAGTAATACATCTCTATGAGCTTATAGTTGCAAAGAATGGCGCAGACCCTGCGACAGTATGAAGCAAATCAACTTCACGAAGCCGAGCGGAAATTTGGAAGGAGAAATGTTGGTGTTTCGCTTTTTTTTCAGTATCCTTTGAAGCGTGGATACCTTTATATTACACTGCACTACCTTATTAGAGCGCATGTGGCGCAGTGGTTAGAGGTGCCGTGTGACACACATACGTGGTTGATCGATCATTCGATGATTGGTTAGGATCGATCTTACCTCAAGCCACCAGCCAATCCATCCCTTCGAGGTCGCTAAAATGGTACCAGACTTGTTTGGCAGGATAACACTGAGTTGATATCAGGCCACCGCGAGCCATTGTAAGGGCCATTTCATTCGAATCACTCCAACGATGCTTGGTGAAGACATATGTATGGTGCATCCTCCACGGAGTGAACAACGCCGAAAGCTTTAGTTTTCTTTCCAACCTCATCATTTGTTAGTTATTTACACAACCCATTGCATTTTATTGTGCGAATCCCAGTTCTTCTGAAATTGATTCTCCTCCATTATAAGGCGATAAATGAAAAGCCGATTTTATTTGCTGGACAGGAACTCTTCATGGAAGTGTTAGTAATAATTCGAAAACTCAAATCTCTGGTTAGCGCAGAATCTGGCTGGTTTTTTAAGAACCCTTTTATTATGTTGTAAAATTCAAGATAAGACTATGTCTCACAGTGACTGCGCAATTCAACTATTACCTCGCCGGAAACACGAAAAGCACATGAGCGTGTAGAGAAAATCTTTTAATACTAAATTCACACGTTCGATCTGAAGTTCCTTTCAAGCGGAGAAAAAATTCCTAATCGAATAACAAAAATCGCACTTCTTCGAAGCGCCAATCGATCTCAGCCGTGAAATAGCCTGTAAACAAGCAAGCCGAATATGTGAATCTCTATCTTATTTTTCCCACTAAACAGTATATCAAGAAAAAACACATTCCCGTTTAAATCCTTGAATCGTACGCTATCAAATGATTACTAACAGTGTGAAAGAAAAGCTTTTTCTTGCAAGAAAAATGGATGTGTAGGGCACATAGGTTTTCCTTCTGTAACAACCTCAAAAAAGGCCTTTTCGAAAACCCCATGGGCTGTAACCAGAGATTCAGACTTTCGAATGACCACTGAGACTTCCATGGAAAGTATTCTTTTCGTTCCCTTTCACGCGTCGTTTTTAAAGGTCTTTGGGCATTTCGAGCGTTGTTAAGAGTGCTGCTTCAGAATTTCATCTTGTTCATAAATGATATAGGATGCTGATCAAGCAAATCCCTCTTGCACTTCCGGAGACGTTCGAGTTGGGGCGTTTCGTAAGGCGTTCGTCGACGATTGCAAGAGATTGTTGAATAAGGGGTCAAATCAGCACCCCGCTCCTTGGTAGCTTAGATCGTCAACCAATCCACCTCTGTGTTACGCATTTATGTTATATTAATCTTCTTTTATTCATATGTTGAGGACTTTTAAGTGCGGTTTTTAGGTCGAGCACTGCCATCGTATGCTCGCTCGAGCACACGATCGCTTCAGAATGTA
Organism: Parelaphostrongylus tenuis; assembly: GCA_019055375.1. Classification (NCBI taxonomy): domain Eukaryota; kingdom Metazoa; phylum Nematoda; class Chromadorea; order Rhabditida; family Metastrongylidae; genus Parelaphostrongylus; species Parelaphostrongylus tenuis. The sequence goes on from JAHQIW010007353.1 coordinate 419,431, forward strand.
CTCTCAGCGAAAGTCTGTACGTGGTCAATGAATGTTCCGGTGCCCTTACTCTCTTTCTTTTTAAAAGATTTTTGAAATAAGAGATCTCTTTTTGTTTGAAATTTGAACCAGGTGGCTATTGTCTTTGATAAAGGTTTTTACATGTTATTAATAAATTTTCACTTCAGAAGTGTTTTGAACGACTTTCAGTGTAAAAGCAATAGTTATTTGGGCCATTGAGACAGCGTCGAATCATGCAGTTATGAGTAGATTTTATGTTTTCAAGGCTTGATGAGGCGGACATTTTCTACCGCATTGTCTGTGTTTCGTTCCCATATGTTAACTAACCAACATTTCGGCGTTCGCAGATCTCTTTGTCGCAATTTCTGCTCATCAAACCGACCGGAACTCGACTTCGATTTTCTTCTGGATGACTCGAATTTGGAGGCCATCAGAAGGAATATCGCGTGAGAATTCACCCGAATTCAGTCATCAATTAATGTTTAGAAGTGTTATTCAGGGAGAGGAAAGGTCTCGGGGACATTGACGCTGTACGAGCAAAGTGGAGTGAGCTGAAGGAGGTGATGGATGCGAAGGAGAAGCCTGATATCGATGAGGAACGCCTGAAAAGAATGTGGAATGATGTGAGTTTCAGATTAGTAAACTAAGCACTATCCCATGATCAGGATGGATTTTACGAGCCTTTCAGACAAGGCCTTTTTCGCTTTTCTTATCAGACTTTTAGTGGTTATTCGATAGCTTCTAGTGGTTTCCTAAGAAGGCATCCTTAGTACGCTGTGGCAGCGAAAATAAAGATAAATTTCACACTCGACGCGCGTTTTCGGCTCAGTTAAGGTGTAGATTTGTGGATAGGATTTCGGAACGAACGGCACTGAGGCGGGTAAGGTTTGTAAATGGTTTCTAGACAGACTTTCAGTAGGTATTGGATAGCATAACTTTCAGTGATACTGAAGTTAAGTTTGTTTTTTGAAAAGATCTTCATTGAGGCCTGAAGGAGCTGAAAAACGATCACTTTTCTCACACTCCTAGGTGCAGGCTTTATAGCGGGTTTATCTTACAATATAAGATAAGAAAAGGTTATATTGATAGAACGATATTATTGTGAAGGAAAACCTACGAATTTCTACAAAGTGGAGAAAATAACTAACAAAAATCACGGCCTTTCGAGGTGACAAAGAGAACGCTTGGAACACGCGAGAATGCGCGCCAAAGTGAAACATAATCTTATTTCCGCTGCTGCAACGCGCTAACAAAGCCTTCTTGAATTGAGCCCTTTTTTGGAATTGTTGAGATATAAAATTCTGGGTAAGACAGGACACGGTCGCCTCGCCTAGTCCTACCCGCCTCTGCGCGCCATGACGAATAGTCCCCGAGTGGTTAGTGCTCATTGCCAGCGGGAAGAAGGTCACCGGTTTGATGCCTTACCACGACGCTCTACAGAAGACTTCTAGGTGTGCGTTAGTTTGAAGATTCTTTTATATACGTGATTATTATAGCAAAAAAAAGCTCTCGGTTGTCAACAGTTCACCACTTTTTGATACCCAAACGAATTATTGAATAAATGGCTCAATGAATGAATTGCATGTGTCACAGCACTGCGGCATGAAATAGGTGTGATAATGTGCTTATTGAACAGAAAACAAAAGAAACTGGTGTAAAGTGTCGTGGGAGGGAATCGATCTAAGAGTTTTCTTCCCAATGGCCAGCACCCAGTAAGCACTTGGCGCAATGGACTGCTCGCCGCTCGTGTGGCGTGGCAAGGTTCCTGCCATGACCCTGTCGTACCCAAAGTGTTAGGCTGTCTGACTTCTAAAAGTCTGAACAGAAAGCGAGATGGGCCTTGTCCTCTGTGAGTTTCAAAAATGCGTCCCGATAATGGAATAATAACGTGAGCTATTTCGGCGCTTGATTCTCAACTAATTTACAGTTTTACAATGAAGCTCTGCGTATACCCAACATGTCACACCCTGATGTGCCAAAAGGTGATGAGAAAAATGCAAAGGTTAGCTCGAGTCTGTTCATTTTGACATCTAATCCCTCTTTTTTTTCACTGTGGACTTGTTGTTTTGGAAATGCTGAGTTAGGTGTTGTGCACGTGGGGCACAAAACGTGAAGGTCCATGTCTGACGGCCGAGGAGCTTATTCATTCATGGCGAACGTTATTTTATCCAACGGATGCATCAGGAGAAAGAAGTTATGCTTTTGTTGGTGAGTTACTCTTAGTTTCTGTCTCAACAAAGCAGGCGCGGTGTCATAAAGTGTGGTTTTCAAGTGTTTTCCACTATTTTGCCCCATACATATCTTTATCACTTCAGGTGCACTGGCAAACCTAGAACGAGCACTACTTGAATACGTCTATGACCGAGTACGTGTGCTCGACTTTAGGCCGATTACCGTCCCTGATATTGTCTCGAAGGAGGTCACTGAAGGCTGCGGCTTATTTCAAACTTCAGCAAAAGATATGCAGGTAATTGTTCATTTACATATGGAATACAATATGCAGTGTGTCCTATATGCATGTGTATGTATACGTACATGTGTATATATTAGGTGGTTCCATAAGTTATGGCACTAGAGCAATAAGCAGCAAATTTATTTACCAGAAGTAATTAAAAGTGCATCATTTTGGTATTGTTCAATTGCGCATTTTCTTGCGAACATTTTCGTATATTACTGCCTAGATTCGCTATAAAATAGAGCTGTCTTGAGAATGAAATTCGCTTGCTACTCATGCACGAATGGCGCTTTGAAGAAACTGCTAGTGAAGCGGCATACAAGATTAATGGAGCTTGGGGCGATGATACGGCTGCAGAAAGGACTGCTAGGAAGTGCTTCGCGAAGTTTAAAGATGGAAAGAACAGTTTGGAGGATCAGTCGTGCTCGTGCCGTTCACAGGAAGCTGAATTAATCTTGCCCGTCGCTTCACTAGCATTTCTCCGTGCGCACCAATCGTGCATGAGTAGCGATCGAATTTGTCCTCACGACTGCTCCATGTCAAAGCGAGTATAAGCAAGTTGTATACCAAAATGTTCGCAAGAAGATGTGCTGTCGAACGATATCGAAATCATGCAAATTTAAATTTACTTCGGGTAAGTAAATTTAGTGTTTATTGATCTAGTGCCAAAATCTATGGAAGGACCTGATAAATACATGTACAAATACGTTCTATATGTATATTGTTATCATCTATATGTAAACATATACAGGTGCCGGTAAGCGAGTGGCTAGTAATGTTTGGCGCGCTCGATGCAAGCCTTGATCCCCCCAACACTCTTTGGAAGTCAATATCGTACACCCTGGGAAAAACCGGCGCCTGGCTATACTCGAGATGGCAAGTAGATGTGTTCAACCACTCTTTTACGATGTTCACCAAGAACACAATCCTCAATCAAAGCGATAAATACGTGCGGGGACGCATTGGATGTTAGAAGCATTGGGACTGCATGGTGGAAAAAATACGATATGATGAGCTACGCGTTTGCCCCGTCTCCCCATCAAACACTTTTCTGCTAAAATCATTCGAAGACCTAGGAACGCCATAGCTTGGCTACCTCTGAGATCGTAGAATCGTCTCCGCCAGCATTCGAAGCAATACATGACATACTGGAAGACCTTTGCGGAAGGTGATTGCAGGAAAACGGATCGAACCCAAGAATTGGTTGGATTTACATATGAAATTGTGAGAGCAGCCATGTTGAATGTATATTATATATACAAACATATACAAACAACAAACATATGGGTGGATTGAGCATGCGTATATACATGTATATGTATGTGTGTACATAGGTGCTTTTCGATTATGGGGGGCAAATGAATATCTGACCTCATTCGCTGGGCATGAGCTTTTCATAATAGTGTTAGTAATCATTCGAAAGCTTCGAATTTTCGGTACAGCTCCAGCTGGCCGATTTTCCAAGGTTACCTTTCATAGCGCGGTAAAATCCAAAATAAAATCATGCCACATCACCACTTTTTTTTTTTATCTCACTCACATTTCGCTGGCAAACTTTTCTTTAGATTAGTAGATTGCTAATACTCATTTGATAGCACAAGTTTAGAAGAACTCAAGAATATGTTATCTTCCTGGAAAAGCTCTTTTGATAGCGCTGTAAGAGAAAAAAAGATCTGTGCTTTACACCTCACCGGACAGAGCTTTTTCTTCAGAGTATTAGTAATCATTCAGTGGCGTAAGTATCAATGATTCCAACGATGTGCTTATTTTCTTGAAATTCCGGTTAGGGAAAATAAGATTGAGTTTACATTTTTGGCGAGCTTTTACCACCTTTCTACAGGGCAGGGCAGGGGCGGGACGATGGATCGCGTTCGACATGTTCTAGTTCGATTGGGAATTTTTCTATTCTCTCTGAAAGAAACTCCAAATGAAATGATTGTTTAACATACTGCCAAAGTTCCTCTACACGTTGATATGCTTTTCGTGCTTTTAACAAATTATACGCTATAGAAGTGAAGACGCATGGCGAGTATGATGCATAATTTTTTGTGGATGCTAGCATGCTACAGCGTTATAAAAGTGTGTTTCGAAGAACCGGCTTCGTGGAGCTTTACCCAGACATCTAAGCTTTCAAATGGTCACTAACACTCCTATGAAAAATTCTTGTGTAGCAAATGAAGTCGAATATTCATTTGTCCCCCTACAACCAAAAAGTACCTCTATATGTATGTATGTTATATCGACAGCCAGAGATCTAAGCTTTCTAATGATCACTGACATTCGTATCGCTGAGTAACGCTGAGTACCTTTGCTTACGACATGAGCCGCTAGGAAAACCGCTGAGAAACGATTGTAATTCGCGTTGCTCTGGATGTGTTAGAACCGAATCGAATGAACGTGCTCACATCATTCAATGGAGACGACTTCCTATTCTGCACCTATAACGCAAAGAATATTTTTCACAAACGCCGATTTTAGTGCTCTTAAGAACATCGACTCTATCGTATTCTGTTCGTTTGCTGAACAAGAGATTAGAAGCAAGCAGACCGACAATTTCCGATGACAGTTTCTGTATTCGCGAAATGGCAGTGGTGTAAACTCCATTGCTCGCCCTCCAGCAGCCATCTTGTCAGTTCACGCCTGATCATGTTCATCGCTTCCATGCCCACTATTTTCGACGTCATTCTCGGAAATAAAATGGAGACGGAGACCGTTTTGCTGAAGTCCTATCCATTACGCTTACTTGGTAGTTCGCCGTAATGTCTCCTGAGTACCTGCGCAGTTGTTTCACTCGAACTGCCTTTCGTGGAAACATTTCAATAATCTGTAGTCAATGCAGCGGAACGCGCATGTCCAAGTAATAAAGGTTTTCTGTGACACACGTAGTTGATCAGTCGATGGTCGATGATGGTTCGATCCCGTGCTCAAGGCTCACCATGCCTTCCGTCGATTCCGCCAGTGTCGTTTGAGCGGTGTTAGACATGTTCGGGATGATAGCAGCACTGACTTGGAATATCGGTAGACCATAATTTTTTCAATGGCCGGATTCTCTATTCAACCACCTCAGATGATGCTTGATGGAATCGAATGCATGGCAGATCCTTCAGGCACTAACCAACGCCAAGAGATTTGTAGTTCCTGGTAACTGCAGCGTTAGAGTGTTGAGGGGTCATAGATAGAGTGTTATTTTCTTCTCAGTGATATGGTAGCTATGACAAAGATAAGTTACAAGTTCTCTCAAGGTCCATTTCTGTTTTCGCTTATGTTTAGTATTCACTAGAAGATGAACCGGACTTGGCGCTTTCGGGTACTGGAGAGATGGGCATTGCAGCATTTTTACAGAATCAAATTGTCGAGGAAGAACGACTTCCCTACGTTTTGTAACTATGAGCAGGTGACCAATAATTTGTGTTTGCTAGCTAGTTTTCATACTTTTATCTATATATTTTGAACACTCACAATGTTCAGTATGCCTCATAGTTTTTTGAACCATGTATGTGGTTTGTTACGGGCACTTGTACAGCCCGATACACGTGTTTCGGCTTTGGCAGCTTCGTCGCTCAGGGCAGGCCCTTCGTCGTTAACCCAATGGGCGCCTATTCCGTCATAATCTCACTTAATAGAACATGTAAATTGTACGTCTGCTCCTTCTCTAGGTAGGCAGCTAGGTTCTCTCCGAGAGACTTGGCTAAAGACGAAAGGCCTGCCCGACTGACGAGGCTGCCAAGGCCGAAACACGTGCATCAGACTGTACAAGTGCTCGTAACAGACCACATAACATGTTTACTCAAAAAATAATTATCAGGCATATTGAAATCTGAACGTGGTCTCAAGAAAACACTTGAAACGAAAGGTATGGTGCATTCACGATCGATTTACATTTCACGATGCTACATTTATATAGGTGTTATCGTCCTGAAATGAGCAATTCTGCCCGTGAAGCAAAGCTCTATCGTGTACACGAATTCACTAAGGTAGATACGGGGAGTTTTTCCCTTCTTCTTGAATGAACTCTGTTCTTCTGTGTTTGGTGATTTAGAAATTTTAC